>CM024265.1:7930296-8530296 GCA_013621005.1 Aeschynomene evenia | reverse complement strand
CTAAACAAACTAAACTACTTCACATACTGGCATTTAATCTAATCTTAAAATTGAATATCTTGCAATGTGCATGCAGTTCAGGGGACCAACAGTTGCATCAGTAAAAAGGATCAGGCACACACTTCAAAAACCGGCTTTGAAGTGTTGATTCTTCATGCGTTTCATTTAATTTAGTTCCAATCAATCACTGCTTTGTTAATTAACAACCATTTAGATTGACAACAAAATTTCATGCATACATATTGTCTCAATGTGCTAAATTTAATTTCAGAACAATCTTCAAATTCTTTTCAATTCTATCTCATCATACCCGATTAAGTTCACTAAACTTAAACAGAAAATATTTATATCAAACAAAATATTTATCTTGAAATTAGATTGTTATCATCAAAAAGGGGAGATTGTAAGCTTCAGAACACTTCTAAGTGTAATTATATTTTAAAAATTACTCAGAAGCATTCAATTGTTTTAATGATAACAATCCTAAGTTATAAGATAAATATTTTAATTGATTAAAGCTAATGTTTATGCTAAGTGTTTACTCATAAAGTCTTTATATGAGAATAACAACATTCCGAGTGAAACTTAGAAGAAGCATATCAAGTAGCCTCAAAATTCAAAGACAAATCCAAAGCTCAAAAGGACACTCAAAGTGTCTCAAAAGTAAGGTGAAATTCGCACTTCAAAAAAGTGAACAAAAATTGATCTCAAAAGCCGCTCAGAAGCCAACAAAATTTTTGTTTCTCAGAAGACAAAATTCTCATAAAGACCTTCACTCATAATAAGGCTCCTTTCTCAAAAGGATGGTCTCACTAGAAGGAAGCTTTTGAGTATGATTAAGTCTCAAGACTCAAATCAATTGGAGTATTCTCATTGAGTTCAGAACGGTCCAAGGAGTATTTTGGGAGCTATGCATTGTGCAGTTTCTGAAAAAGCACCCCCAAAACACGCTGAAACAGCATGGAACTGTTTCTGAAACAGTGCTGAGTTAACCAAAGTCACATTAGCTTTGAAAGACTTTCAAAATACAAAGGATTTTAAGCTCCATAAATAGCAGAACACTACACGAGTTTAATAATCGAGAATTCCTGCGAATCAAAGTGCTAAAACTCTACGAAAATTGAAACCCGATTGCAAAACTTGAAAGTTTTCTCAAAAAACCTTCTCAAAAGCTGAGAAGTGACTTTGTAAAAATCTTCTATATTTATCATTTATAGATCCTTGCTTCAAACAAGTTATTTTCTAGAAGTCTAGTAAAAGAACATCTTAGTTGTGTCTAAGATCTTAATAGTTTTCGAAAGAACTTCTTTCAAACTTAAAATATGTAAAAGTTCTTCATTCGAAGGCAAGTGAAGTTCTCGGATTGTGAGGCACAAGTCCTTTGGTTTTAAATGCAACTTAAGTCCTCAAGTATTAGAGACAAAAGTCCTTAAAGGTTAACTAAGGCAGCCTTCAGTTTATGAAGTGGCATAAATCCTTTATGGTTTCTAAAGGTGTTAGTTATCTGAGAAGGCAAAAAAATAGTAAGATGTTTAAACTCAAATAAATAACTTTAACTTTATCTGATCACTTTAATATTAGATCAAATTTTATAATAACATACATTTATATTTACACAAGTTCATATAAATCTTAATAAATTAATCAAAGTCGACCTATTATATGGGAGGTAATTAGGCAAAGCTCTTCAATATTAGTTCTCTTTATATAAAACATAAATTTAAGACTCTACTTTAAAAAATAAGTATCAAACAAATTAAATAAACTAATTTAATTAAGCCTTAGGTAATCATTTTGTGTATAAGTGATTTGATAAACTAAACCACGCGTGCAAAAAGTATCTGAAACTCGAAATATATATAGAACATATTCAAATTCAACTCTCACTATATCACTTGCTCTAGCTAGAGACCAGAGAGAGAGTATCCAACTTTGAATCCACCTTATACTATTTTTTTTTTTATTGTTGAAAAAATACATATGTAAAAAATAAATATGTGTTTTTTTTAAGGGTTTTCGAACCAGTGCCTTAGGAACATTTATTAAAAATATTTAAAATAGTAAGTTTAAGTAAAGTTTTAAATATAATAGATAATAGATATAAATATATAAAAAATACATATTTTTAAAAAATGTATTTGTTTTACACTATTAGAAAAATAAACATTTTCAACATTAAATGTGTCAATAAGAGCATTGTCAACAAAAATAATATTGACAATTAGTGACCGTCAAAAATACTTAAAATTAATTTTTGAGTATTTTCAACAGCCACTTATTGTCAAGGAAAAGTTTATGACTATTTTCAACGGCCAACAAATGTCAATATATTTTTTTTGACAATACTTTTATCGACACTTTTTGATAATTACATGTTGAAAATGATCATTCTTGTTGTAGGGTTATTATTTTAACAACCACAACTAGCAAAATCCCTGCGCACCATTTTACATATCTGATTTCCATGCCATTCACTTCCTGGTTCTCTTCCATTTGTGTGATGAGGGTCTTAATTAATGTGGTCTTGAAAATTTTGTCTAGATTCAATGTATCTGAAAGCTCTGCTCGATGTGGGTGCTTACTATAATTAGTGGACCAAAAAATAAGCTAGTTAGATGCTTTTGTTATTTCATTGATAATTACTTCTACTTTGTTGTTGTGGTTGATGCTGCAAGGGAATGGGGTGACTCGGCATAAAGCTCTACTATATGTTTATTAATATGAACTTTATGGTATTGAATAGTGATTTAAAAATTCTTATATACTCTGGAACTATTTAATTCATGTATTAAAGAATATAATATAAAATAAAATAAAATTTATTAATATCAAATTTATTAGGATTATATTTTATTTTATTTTAAGAATATTTCATAGTCTTTTTATAAAGAAATGTTGATGATATCGTCATATTAATGTATCATAATTTTATTATCATTAATAAATTTTTTATTGTATTTTCATCATTAATTCTCTTCGTCATTTTATTCTTCTATGAATTTCAAAAACACAAATGTATGTTTAGGGAACAATACTTTTCACCCAAAACAGTCATCAAAGTCCATTTAATATTTTATAGCTCAAATAGCACTTTAATCATGAGTATATTTTTAATGGGCTTAGTGATTGTGGTCCAAATTCTTATTTGTTGGTTATTTTGACTTATTTTTTGTTGTACCTCTAACAATGCTCTTTCAAAAATACTCCATTTACTTCCATAAAAATTTATTTTAAATATTACCCTTTCCATTTTTTTTATTTATCCAGATTTAAATATGTACTAAAGACAATAAATGAGACATTTTCAATTTAAGATAAATCTAAGGATATTTTGCAATATTACTATATCTAAAACTAATTATCTCTTATCTTAATTATTTTATTATATTTATTTTTCTTCAATCAATAAGGGATCTAGGTGGAAAAATCTACAATACCTTTTAGAATTCTAAAATAGACAAGTAAAAAAGAAAAAATAAAATTTTCAAATTGAACAAATAAAAAGAAGGGAGAAAGTATACATTGAATTAATGAGCTATATATTGTAAATTAATAGAGTACAAATTAAATATGGTTTGCACAAACAACGGATTCTCATCGTATCAATTCTATACAATAATTCTTTATGTACACTAGAAATACTTATTTCTATGTATTTCATACATACATGGTTAAGTAATAACTAATTAATTAACTATTTTTTTTTCTTCTTCTTCTCCTCCTTCTCTATCTTTTAATGAGAGTAAACCCAATATATATATTGTCGGAGTACAAGGAGCAATCTCAATTCTATATGCTACGCTCTTACGCAATGTAATTGGAGAAATGCCAGTTTTCACCTACCATATATAGCTGCTAATGCATGTATGTAAGCACAAAAATGAAAAAGTTCTTAACAATTCTAGTTAAGTTGACCATGCCTTTTGATGAGAATTACATTATAGCTCTTGTTCCTTTCTGTTTATTTAAACCGTCCATCATGTCTGATGCGAATCAGGAGAAAGCAAACATGTGATGATTATAACTTTTCATGGAAATTTAAGTAAATCAATCCGATCACTCAACTATATATATATTATTAAGTTGATCATTTGTGTACGTATGATATATGTATTTCTGTATATATTTATTGATTGAATAATGTGTGCATTTCCTTATATTTAATGTATGTATTTCTTTTTAGTGTGTGCATTTTTTTTTATTTGGTGTGTGCAACTCTAAATAGCACATGACCACATACTAATCAACGTCACATGCAAAAAATTTATGTATTCTTTTTTTTTTTTTTTTGTTCATTTTCTTCTTCCATACCACAATAAAAAAAAATAGCAATTCAACCCAATTAAAATAAAATACAAGAGTGTGTTGTAGCATCCTTGCATTCTATTGTACTTGAGCTATTAACATTGAAAATCTCTTTAGAAGAAAACCAAGGTCAAAGTTAGTTAATTACATTCCCTTTTATTTTCTCTTTCTTTTTTTGCTTTTTTTATTATTATTATTTTTTTGGTTCTCCTAAAGGTCTTATTTTGGAGAGGGTATGAGAGTTGGCGGTGGGTAGTCACAGAGTGGTAGTCTGGTGGCATTAGGATAAGGAAGAAGTAGTAGTTGGAGTGGGTTGAAGAAATGAAGGGAATATAATGGTGAGCTAGCTGTATAGTAGCAAAACACAACATGGAAGAGAAAGAAAAAACAAAAGAAAAGAGGGGAGTTAGTTATATATGGAGAATATACGGAATGAATATAGTTATCAAACTCAGCTCGACCCCACTTATACGACTGCAAACCCGGTGACTCGATCGTGGAACCAAGCTGAGTCTCTATTTAGGTCGGTTATGCATTAAATTCTGTGCAATGCAGTTTAACTCGGACCAATTTGATCAAAACTGATGTGAGTTAGAAGATCAATTTTAGAATTAAATCCAAGTTGAAAGAGTGGGACTAGAATATTAAACATGAAGGTAGAGAGTGCACATTAAAATTACTAAACTATATACAATTGATGTTAAAATTACACAAAAATTAAATATATTACATACTAACTTACATAAATTATATTATTAATATATTTATTTAATAAATTTGATTATACTATTTTTAATTAGTGATGTTGAGTTGAGTCTTAATAAATAATTATGTTATTTTTTTAGTTTAATTTGCATTACTATCTTTATTTATTATTATTATTATTTTAAAATTATATTTAGTAGACCAATTTAAATATCGACCAGTTGAATCACTAAGTCACCGATAACCACTGATCTAGTACCTCGTCAATTTGCAGATCAAATTTATATACGGAGGATCCGTAAAAGTGTTGTACACCAAACTTTTTTTTGTTATAATATAAGATAAGGACGGTTAGATCTAAAAATATAAAGGTTAATAATATAGCTAAGACTCGATAAAAATATAATATTATAAAATGTTTGGTGTATCACTCTACATGATATTATATTTTAGATTGTATAACATTTAATTAATTTTAAATATAATTTTTAAATATTGTTAACTTTATATTTTTTAGTTAATATTAAATATTGTATAATTATTTGTTATTCCAATAAATTATATAAATATAAATTATACCTTCTATATATATTTTTAATATTATTCATTTAGAATATTACTTTTAAATACATATCTATTATTATTTATTTGAGAATTAATTTTTTAGTAAAATGATAAAAATAAATTGTCTTATACGTCAAAGGTCAAAGGTTAATCATGTCTAATCTAATTTCATAAGATGTTATGAAGTATAATCAAATACAATATGATTTCTACGCTAAATGATAAATAAATATCTAATATATAGTATTAACTTATATTATTACGAATAATAAATAATCATACCAAACTGACCCAAATTAAAGGGTTTTAATTTATTCAATATGCGTGTGTTTGTGACTATTATTATATATATATTTAATTGTAGGGATCGCAATGGGATGGGATTGTCCTCAACCTGACCCTGCCCTGCACACTCTAAAATTTATCTAAACCCGACTCATCCCTACCCGACGGTTTAAAACATTGAAACCCGCACCCGCCCCATGGGTACCCGCCCCGCCTCTCAATTTTAAAAAAATAACATTTTAATTATTATAAAATCTAATAAATATATGGATCTACACAATAATATTAATTAGACATAGATAAAGTAGACCAAAATAATTATAAACATGAATATCTCATTACAAAATGTACGGATAAAATAAATATAAAGTATACCAAAATAAACATAAACATAAAAGAGGTTTAGGAAATTAGGTTTGTGACTTTGTGAAATTGTGGTAAGGAGTGAGAGGAGTAATGTGACATGGTGATTTAAAAAATTTAAGTATAGAATATTTTTTTTATAATAGAAGATTATATATTATATAGATATAGGGTGCGGGTAGGGTAGGGTAGGGTTCACCCAAAACCCGCACCCGCCCCGCCCCGCAACCAAAACCCGCCCCATTGCGGGGTGAGTTTTTAACCCGATCCGAGCGAGTAGGGTAGAGTGGGTGCCCCGCGGGTAGCTAGGGTTTTCATTGTCATCCCTATTTAATTTTGAATTTTTTTTTATATTACAAAATCAGTAAGCATCAACTACTATATATAATAATTCAAATTTTAATATTATATATCAATCTAGCATTTTAAAAGTTGAATTAAAAATTTTATAAAGTTAAATTATTATATATGGTAGCTCATTTTGTGGTGTATATATAACATTATTTTGTTTAAGAGAGATTCTTAAATGCACCGAGAACAAGAAATTTATTTAATCTATACCACTTATATTTAATTGATACTAAGTAAATCTCTTGTTCTCGGTGCAACTAATAATTTTTGGAGTGAATACCCTGTTTAGTCCCTTATGATTAATTTCGATGACAATTTAGTTCATCGTGATTTGAAAGTGACAAAATATATAATCCTCTAAGATTAATTCTATAGGACACTTTAAGTGACAATTTAGTCATTATGTTAAGTTTAGGGTTTAATGAGTTACAAACATGACGTAACGTAGGTGATATGTCATACAATGTATCATACATATCACTGCAACTCAATTAACAGAAACTTAACGGATGGACTAAATTCTTATTTAATGTGTCCTATAAAATTAATTTTGAGAGACTATTTTGTCACTTTCAAATCTTGAGTGACTAAATTGTCCTCAAAGTTACTCTTAAGGAACTAAATAGGGTATTTACTCTCATTTTTGCTATTTTTTATTTCTTCTAAAACTTGAGGCAAATTAAAGCTTTGTTGCTCTATATAAGGTCCTTTCCAATGTAAAGCTCTCCAACCCCAAACCATAGCAGAACTTCATACATACATTAACTTTGATGAGAGTGAGTATAGTGTGAGGTTTCACAGGGCCAGGGCAGTTAAAGTTCTCCCAAACACTTCAATTAATGGCTTCTTCAGCAGCACTTCACACCTGCAAAGACAACAATATGCAGGTTGTGGAAATTGAGAAGAACGCAGAGAGTAATTACTCTAACCAGAGTCATCAGGGTAGTAATAATAATAGTAGTAGTAGTATTAATACTACTACAAGTGTAAGGTCTGAGTGGGTTCTTAATGGCCCTGAGCCACCAAGTCCCTGGCGAGTGGTTGCAGATTGTGTGGGCAAAAGCATATCAGAATTCAGAGGAAAGGTTTGCTCAATCAGAGAGGAATCCTGCACCACAATCCTGGTTTCAATTTTGCAGAGGATTTTCCCTATCCTTGTATGGGGCAAAAACTATACTGCAACTATGTTCAGGAAAGATTTGCTTGCTGGCCTCACTATTGCAAGTCTCTGTATTCCCCAGGTACATATATATATATATAACGAAGAGTGTTGCTATTTGCACAATAAAAAAATTAGTCAAAATCAGTCTATATAGAGACACAAATGCTTAGGGCACAATAAAAAACCAGCCAAAAAGTCAACAAAGCACATTTAACATTTTATGGCCCAAATAACACTGTTAGTCATGAATACAATTTTGATGGGCTGGGTGATTGTGGCCCAAATTACTATTTGTTGACTGTTTTGGCTAATTTTTTATTGTGCCTCTAGTCATGCTCAAGTAGAGATTTTGAGCTATAATCATCTAATCTACTAAAAATTAACTTCTTGGAAGAAGATTTTTTTGACCAAAAAATTATTAAATGTGCCTATTGGCTGGTTTCCCTATAATTAATCATTTAATTGATTTCACTAAAAAAAAGTATGGAATTGTTAACTATAACAAAATAATTAATATTACAATTAAAGAAAAATAAAGTAATATATATATGGCTCACGTATTTTTTTAAAAGAAAATTAAAGCCATAGATACCATTTTATTTGAACTCTAAAGTTTTACTTTTTTACATATATTTTAATTTTGAATTTGATAATATGAACACTAAACAATGTGAAGAAAATATTATATAACTAAACAATTTTGCTAGAAAATATAACTTGAAATCTGAAATTCCAAACCCATACCCTTAACTCTAGGCTGTGTAACTCTCACTATGTCTTTAACAAAAATCATGTGTTTAATTTGGCTTGAGATATTAAATTTAATTGTAAAATTTTTTCCCTTATTTTAATCGTCTAATCAAATACACGCTTATTAAAATGAAAATTTTCATTGAAAAAAGTTTCTGTAGCAACCTGAAATAACAGTTTTGCTTGGTTGAAAGGGACCAAAATGCATTTCCAAATTGTCATATTCCTAACCAATTGGTCAAGTGGTTAGCTCACTTGTCCGCTTAAGTAAGGGTCGGGGATTCGATTCCCGTCTTGTGTATTCAGCAACCTATTGGCCAACGACAAACTCTTAAATAGAGCTCAGATCCGCGACGGATTAGTCTTGGCCTTCCGGGCTGAGGATACCGTGGGAAACAAAAAAAAATTGTCATAATCCTTGCATGCAGCTCTAGTATAAATGTATAATTCTTGACTCATGTGTACAGTGTACTTATGTTGGTTTAATTTGAACCTTCAATACAGAGCATTGGGTACGCGACCTTAGCACACCTTGATCCACAATACGGTCTTTGTAAGCCACTTTTTCATCACTTTATATTACTACCTTTTCCTTTCCTTAGCTTTTTGAGTTTTGAACCTTCAACAATTACTATTTTATTTCATTTGTTGCTAAAGTTGAGTGATTCAGGTCGATTTAATTACTAATTTGTGTGTGCAATAATATAACTGCCAAATATTTACTGAGATTTTACATTATCAGTCAATCACATCCATTGATTTGTATAACATTTTAGTTAGTGGATAGTTAAATGAAAAACTTTTGCTGATGTGTCAACACATGATTGAATATATGTGTAAAATTATTATTTTACACTGAGAGTAAATTGAAATTAAACTCATATTTATACAGACACAAGTGTTGTGCCACCGCTTATCTATGCTGTAATGGGAACATCAAGAGAGATAGCAATTGGTCCTGTGGCGGTGGTGTCGCTGCTATTATCCTCAATGATCCAGAAATTGGTAGATCCCACCGTTGATCCTCTTGGTTACACTAAGCTTGCCTTGCTTGCTACTCTCTTTGCTGGAATTTTTCAGACTTCTTTTGGATTATTCAGGTCAGTGAAGAAAAATTATCCATTTCCATTTTTTTTCTTTTTCAATTGATGTGATATAGTGATATGTATGGTATCTTTATAAGTTAGATTAAACTATATGATAATCAACTGGTTGAAGTGAAAATTTGTTCGTTTATACTTTAATTATATTGGCTGATTCAGATAGAGTAGTTTAGGCCGCCACTTTCATTCGAAATACTAAAATTTAAATTGATCCACACAAGTTATGTACTATCTTCATTCTCACATACTACATTTAGTTTCTAATAAATGTTCATATTTATTTATGCATACATATTAAAATAATTATTTGATTAGATTTAAAATAGATAAATGTTAGTGTATTTTACAGCATTATTATTATCATTTTTCATATTTAATCTATCCATTAAATCTCTTTATCATAAAGTTATCATAGAAAAAATATTATCGGAAATTCGTAAAAGAAGAAATAATAATATAAAAATAAAATTTGTAAATAGACACTTTTTAAAGAGTGAATATATGAAATGTCTAGTTTTAAATTCATATATAAATTAAGGAAATGATTAAAAATATCTTAATTTTAGGATAAATTATATATATTTACAAAATTATCCTTACTAATTACTCCCTCCATTTTTTTTAATTGTCCAATTTAGATATGCGTGCGTTTTTTTTAATTGTCCATTTCAAATTTTGAGACAACATTTATTATTTTCTTCCCCTTTTACCTCTATTTAGTTGAGGAGAGATGAGTAACAATAATAGCAATAATAATTGAGGAGAGATGAGTAACAAAGGGTAATTTAGTAAAGTAGGTGTACATTTTGTTAATTTTTATATTATACCAATCATTTCCTAAATACCTGCGCACATTTAAAACTGGACAATTAAAAAAAAACGGAGGGAGTAATATTCTCTTCTTTAATTCCTCTAAATATTTTTTCCCACTTGTTCTCTCTTAATTATCCATTATTTAATAGAGTTATACTTGGAAAGAATAATAATTATTTTATAAAAATATTTTATAAAAATATTTTTTTAAAAGAAGGAACTGTTATTTAATAACAGAGATAATACTAAACTGCAGTATAGAAGCACACTTCTTTCAATTTTGAACATGGTATTTGTGAAAATAGAATCAAGTACTAGTTAGTTTAATAATTAACTGCGTACAACAAAATTACTTAAATGTATATTTGATGTATTCAACGTTTGCACTCATTAAACATAAAGTGATTGGGCAATATTGTCTCTCTCCACTATGAACATACAGGCTGGGATTCCTTGTGGATTTCCTGTCGCACGCAGCAATTGTTGGATTTGTGGGAGGAGCAGCCATTGTGATTGGCCTTCAACAGTTGAAGGCACTCTTAGGACTCACTCATTTTACCACTAATACCGACATCATCTCTGTCTTCAAAGCTCTTTCCCTAGCACTTCATAATCCTGTATACTATACTATACTTCTACTTTCTTTTTCGATAATGTTTATTGTACAACAGAAATACTTTCAATTAGATCTAACGTGTGTTATGTGTCATACGTAAAATTACATATGCATGACATATATTACGACACATATTACATATGATACATAGTACATATTGGATACTAATTAAATATATTTCTATTGTACAAGAAGTATTAGTTTTTTTTCTTCCCTTATGCTTACTTTTTTTCCTTTCCCCTTGACTTGGGAACAGGTGGGGAAATTAACAAGGAAAAAATATCAATTGAAATTTGGATATCCCTTTTCTTATTATCTTTATTTGTTATTGTGTTTTTATCCATTACATTTATTTAAGACATTTAAGAGATATCTAATAACAACTTTCACTTTTGAATAACAGATTAATTTCTATATACTTATATATAATATAAAATTATTTTATATTATCAAGTAATAAAAATTGAGAAAAAAATCATAAATTATTGTTAAAAATTATTTACTATAATAATTACTTATTATTATAATTTGATTTTATTTTTATTTTTATTTTTATTAATTAATACCGTAAAATAACTTTATATTGAAAGTAAAATTAGTCACTTTGAATGATGCTAAAATTAATTAGGATTGTCAACTAACAATAGGGCAAAAAAATGTTATATATTCCAATGTCCACTTAAATCATACTATATATTATGAGATGTAAAGTCTTCAAATAAGTTCCACCTTACAGTGAGATGATATCTCAAAGTATAAAAAATGTTAGATGTTCAATAAAATATTATATAACACTTGTATAAAAGTTATCAATATTATTGAATTTTATCATATAAATTTACTTTTACATCTAAATTTTTAAAATTTAACGATAAATATAAACATTATTGTATAAATGTTATACATCAATTATTTTTGTAAAAGAACAAGCCATTATGTAATATCAAAGAAATTCAATTCATTAAAATTTTCAAAAACTAATAACATTACACATAGTTTCATCATATTAATTAATGCTAGCACATATATGTTTGTTGAATTACAGTGGAATCCTCGTAATTTCATCCTCGGATGCTCGTTCTTGATCTTCATCCTAACGAGTAGATTTCTGGTGAGTGATAATAACAAGAACGAACCTCTAATACTAGCTTTTTTTACTTTTTGGAGCTCATCAAATAATTGATTATTATATACAATAATGTTGGTCGTAACTCGTACAACAGAAATACGTCCAACAAATATTCACGTATGTGATATATGTTATGGGATGTGTGCTATAGTACGTGTGTTATCCAAATAGCACACATCCCATAACATGTATAGCACACGTTGAATACTTGCTGTTAGACGTATTTCTATTGTACAACCAGCATTATTGTATTATATGCACGTAATTCAATAATGCATAATGATTAATATATATGATATTGGCAGGGTAAAAAGAAGAAGAAGCTGTTCTGGTTGGCATCAATCTCTCCACTTGTATCTGTTGTGGTGTCAACGCTGATAGTTTTTGTTACACGTGCTGATAAAAATGGAGTTAAAATTGTGAAACACGTGAAAGGGGGACTGAATCCAAGCTCCATTCATCAGTTAGAGTTCAGCAATAATCCGTATGTTGGAGAAGTCGCCAAAATTGGACTAGTGGTTGCTGTTGTAGCCCTCACTGTGAGTATATATATGGCCAATTATCTATGTGTACATATATATGCAACCCTTGATTTTAATTAATTAACATGAATGATTAAGGTTGATCGAGTTTCATAAAGCTTTTTTAGCGGAGTGTTTTTGTTCATAAAAAAACTAGAGCTCTTATTTTGCGTTTGGTAAATTAAAAAGTCAAATAACTTTTGCTCCTAGCTTTTAAGAGCAAGAGATGCTCTTAGGAGTCATCAAACAATACAATTATGACTCTCTAAGAGTAGCTTTTTGAGAGTTCAAGGAGCTTAACAGCTGTTTGAGAGCCACAACTTTAATAAACTCAGCCTAAGTGATCTCGATTTTGAGTTCAGGAAAGTTATGATACTCTATTCTCTAATATATGTTAACTTTATATTTTTTTTATTTTTCCATTATATTAATATTTGTCCATATAAAAATTATAGATATTATTAAATTAATTTTTTATTATATTCATATTAAATATTAAAACTTTTTAAATACGAAAGATAATGATGAGATACTAATATAAGAATATTATAAAAATTTTATTAAATATTAAACTTTTTTAATATGAGAGATAATGATGAGATACTAATATAAGAAGATTATAAAAATTTTACTAAGAATTCTCTTCTTTCAACACAAATTAACAATTTCCTTAATAAATACTAGCTATTTAATAGGTATATATGTACTTATCAAGTTATATTTTTTATTTTTGAGTAATTAATATAGTTATTGATACTATTCATTTAAATTACATTTATAAAATTAATAATATTTTATAGTTAAATTAAATGTGTTTAGAAGTGATTATTTTTATTATTTATTTATTTACTTTAATTTTTTATTTTAAAAATTCTAAAATAAAGTAACAACCTAAATGAAAAGAGTATTAATATGAGTGAAGATATTCGTTATCATGTTCATTTTCTTTAGCTTAAATTAATTGACTTTTAGTAATTAAGGTTTGATATAATTGGGTAGAGTTTTCTTTATTTTTTTTATTAATACTCATCTATTCTAAATGTATTGTTTATTTACAAATCATAGAGGATATTAATATAATTTTTTGGGAAAATCAAAGTAATAATTGTAAGTTTAGAGACTTATTAATTAAATTTTAAAATAGAGAAAAAATAAAGTGAAATGAATTTTATTAAAGATGAAGAAATATCGGTGTAATATATTTTTTTCTTTTTTAATTATTTTTTGTCAAAGTTTATCGGTTGGTGTTGATGATATAATTTGGTGGTTATTAACCTCATAAAGGAATCTGTTGCTGTGGGACGGTCTTTTGCATCAATGAAAGGGTATCAACTTAACGGAAACAAGGAAATGGTGTCAATAGGCTTCACCAACATCATAGGATCCTTTACTTCCTGCTATGTTGCAACCGGTACGTATTAATAATTTATTATACAATAATGCGAGTCGTACAACAAAAATATATCCAACTAATATTCAACGTGTGCTATTCATGATATGGAATGTGTGCTATATTTATATCACATGTACGTATAGCACACATTTCATATGATAAATAGCACACGTTAGATACTACTTGGACGTATTTCCGTCTTACGACAAGTAGCATTATTGTTTATTATATATATAATTTTATATTTTAAGCAAAGTACACCTAATTCTCAACTACTAAAGTGAAAAGTTCTTGTTTATTAGGCTCAACTTTCATATTCCTATTTATGCTAGCTTTTATTATTTATCATCATAAAATCAATTTTAATTTGAAAGTTGTAACACATAAGTAGTAGGATCGGAGGAGTGACCACTACTGTTAGTTCTAAAAACTAACAAATTAAAAGTAATATATAAATATCTAAAAATAAATGTCTAATTAAAGTAGACAGTTCATTATCTTGGATATGAGTGGTGGTCCTTACTAATATACATCCCAATCACATCAATTTTTAAAACAGAACAACCATACATATATAAATTCTCAATAATTCCACGTAAAATACTTACTTCCAGGTACTCCATATACATATATGAGTAAGTAACTAACTAACTAATTAAGTATTCTATTTTTTTTTTCTTCTCCTCCTTCTTCCCTATCTTTTAATGAGAATAAACTCAATATATATATTGTTAGAGTACAAGAAACAATGCTTATATAAATTAGTGTGAGGATGAAAATTTAGTAAATAAGTTTGATGTATTATTTTATTGATTTCATTTTTATATCATAATAGTGTAAATTATTATCCATCATGATTTGACATCAAATACTAAAAATTAATTATTATAATAACTATTAAATTTGATATTAATTCTTAATTTTTATTGACCGATATATTATATAAAATAATTTTTACATTATTAATATATTGAAATTAATCTCTTATTTTAATTTATACATAAAATTTATTCACATAAATTTCTCTTTCAATTTTAATAATCACCTAAACACATTGAACAGAACTTTTTGGTCTGATCAAATCATTGCTACTATATTTGTTTGATAAGATATACAATTACAACAAGATAGAAAAATAAAAATTAGTTGTTGGGACCAAGGTAGCTAGGATCTCGATTTAACTCTTAAAATCACACGATTTTATGACCCCACCACCATTGCCCGATCTCGATCTCACTGCCGTGCTTCCCTGTGTTCAACTTGGTAGGATCTACGAGTAACACTGCGATCATACGATTTTAATATGCATAACCCGACCTATTTTTTTTAAATTCTAATTTGTTTATTGACATGTCTCATGATCTAAGATTATTTTCGGTTGAATTTGTTATTTGATATTATTTTTATGCATTTTAAATTGGAATTCAAGGGTGATAATTGTGGATTTGAAATTTTTTACTTTTGTTATGACCAATTTTATTTATTTATGATATATATTCTACATATTTTTATTTCGGTAGGATCTTACGATTCATATATGATTGCACATCATACGATTTTGTATGTCTATTTCAATCTTAGCTAAAATCTCGATTCTAGCTACCTTGGCTGGGACATCTAGAGGTGGAAGTAGATGGGCTAGCCTTTTAGTAAATAAGTTAGGTTTAGATATTTTAGAAAGTTCTTTTAGCTAAATAGGTCGAATTTAAGGTTTTATTAGATTTAACAGGCCGATCTATTTATATTTATTATTATTATTTATATTCTAAAAGTCTAATAATATAAAAAATGTTAGGTGTACAATTAAAAATTAGTTAAGCATCTACTCAACTTCATTTCCATTAATAGATTTTATATAGCCTTCACTCTTGAATGCTAATTCTTAAAATTCAATAATAAATGTGAAGTTGGTTGAATGATTAATTAATTTTCAATTGTATATCTAACATTTATATGAAAGAATATACTTTTTAATTTTTCATAGAATAACTTTAACTTATTATTATATATATAATTTATGGTTTAAATTTTTCTTAAAATATAATTTAAAAGACCTTTAAGTAGATTTCAAATTATATTATACTTCTGAAAACTAGACTAAAACCTTTAAACAAATTATACATCAGATTACATGTCTAAGCTCAAACCACTTTTCAAAAATACTACTCACAACTATTTACGTTAAAATCCAATTCGGCCTAATCTATTTCCATCCTTACGTAGGAACATCCAAGAGATACAAAGTATAAAATTTTTGTACTTGAATTAATATACTGAACAACAACTTTTGTCTTTATCTTAGTTTAATTTAAAAAAAAATGATATTTTGACATGTAAAATTAACGTAGACATCCACTTATATGAGAAAATGCGAAAAGAGAATGAGTTAAAAGAAAAAGTAAAAAATAAAAATGGCGAGACTCATATATTTTATAAGTAGATGTTTAAATAGTTTACTCTTAATTTTATATCTACTAAGATACATTTGTGTCTGGTATTTCAATATTTGTGTCCATTTTGTATATACACTTCACCAAACACGATATGTCAATGAGCATCATATCATATATTGTTCAATAATATTAGTCATACAACATAAATACGTCTAACCAGTAAGGTGTGTTATTCATGATATGAAATGTGTGCTATATGTACGTGTGATATATTGTTGCAGGATCATTCTCGCGCACAGCTGTGAATTACGCTGCTGGGTGTGAAACGGCAGTGTCAAACATGGTTATGGCAATGACAGTGATGGTGTCGCTGCAGTTTATGACAAAACTGTTGTATTATACACCAACAGCCATTCTCGCATCAGTCATCCTCTCTGCTCTCCCAGGACTCATACACATAAATGAAGCTTGCAGAATCTGGAAGGTTGACAAGTTTGACTTTCTTGCTTGCATTGGAGCCTTCTTCGGGGTACTATTTGCTTCTGTCGAGATTGGTCTTCTAGTGGCGGTAATAATCATCATTCGCATTTCTTTTTTCTCAATCCACTCTCACTTCCATTTATATACATCTTCAATATATAAATGGATGGATTAGATTCTTTTCAAAGTGTCGATATATATATATATATATATATATATGGAAGCAGAGCGATGAGAGTGAGAGGAATAAACTTGGATTTATTGGATTATATTTGAATGATCAAGATTTAAAAAGTCACATGATTCCATGTTTTAATCTTGACCATTCAAATAAGATCCAAATATCTAAATTTATTCCTCTCACTTTCATATCTCCCACTCGATACATCATATATATATATAATTAATTATTAATAAAAAATTACAAATTTGAAACTATTGCACGTATATGAATATTATAATTTAACGAAGATGCATTACTATAATAATGATTATTTTTAACACGTAATTGTCAAAAGATATTAATAAAAATATTGTTAAAAAAAATATATTGATATTTGTTGATCATTTAAAATAGTTATAAATCATTTTTTAACAATTAATAATGACAATTGAAAATACTCATAAACTACTTTTAAGTATTTTTTACGGTCATTAATTATCAATATTACTTTTATTAATAATATTTTTATTAACACATTTAATATTAAAAATGCTCAATTTTCTAGTAATGATAAGACGATATTTAATTTATGGTTTTATTATCGTTCTAATTAAAAATGTAAGTAATTTTAAAACTTACATAACGATTAGTATACTAGTATCTATCTTAGAGATTAATTTAAAGAAATATGAGCTAGAGAAATGCTAGTTTAATGTATAAAAGTATATCTTAATTTTGCATTACTCTTTTAAATTTTTTTTGTTGAATCAAGTACCTTTACTTATATAATATTATTGAATTAATTGTGTCTGATTAAAGTTGTTATATGTGGACAATATATTTAAGTTACACTATAAATTATACAAATATTTATGTATCTTATAATAATTTCCATCAATAGTTGAACTTTGAAATTCATCTTCTAAAATTATACTAATATTTTAGAATAATTAAATAAAAATATATAATCCAACATGCTTAAGTTTTTTTGGTTAAAATAAAAACAAACCAACATATATATGACATCTATAAGCACCACTATAATATATATTTCTATTAAAGGGAGCACCTCAAATTAAATATTAGTTCCTATATTCTTGAAAAAAATCAATACTAGCATGATCCATACATGCCACATGTATTCACTTAATCACTATTCACAAGCACTTCAAACGTTTTGTTCCACCAGAAAAACAAATAATTGAGATAAGTGATAGCACTTTTAAATTCATAGTAGTTGTCAAAGCACCAAAATCAGAATATTTAGTACTGTTAAAAATCATGGAAGGCAATATTATTGTCAATGACTTTTCATCCATTTGTGGACACAACTAGTGGATATCTCTGGCCCTGCAAGTTATTTTCACTGTTTATGAATATGTTTTTGTCTAACCAAAATAAGAAAATTCAACCATCCAAATTAATAAAATAATATTATATATTTATAGGCAAATAATGGGTGAACAATAGAAAATCAGTCAAACCAGCCAATAGATCCATTTAATAATTTTTTGGCCCAGAAAAACCTTCTTCTAGGAAGTGAATTTTTAGTAGGTTGAGTGATTGTGACCTAAAATCTCTATATAGACTGATTTTAACTGATTTACACGTATATTTATATATCTATTATATATTAAAATATCTAATCATTATACTCATAAAATTTATAAATCTAATAGTCTTTATTATTTATTTTTTAATTATTTTTTATTTGTCACTTTTTTCATTATTTTTAGATGTATATATTCATCTGTGGATGTACTGATCATATCATTTCTCAAATTAATATGTAATAATTTGGCAAGTTGGGCATTTTCCCATTATAAAAATAAGCATAAACCCCACCACTATCCTGAACCTAACATATGTTTTGTACCGACTATGATGAAAAATGGATATGCACCGTTGAAAAATTTAACACTCCACTGCTGTCTCGGATTGGGACACATTTAATATGCTGAAACTTAATGCCACCTCGTAAATTCTCCATTTCGAATGATGTTCCTAGGTTGCAAATTGCAATAATCACTTCATTATGATATCAAATACTTTTCTTTTTTAGCGTATATAATAAAAAATCAGCTAAAAGATGTTAATAAATAAGAATTTGGATCACAATAATCATCCAATTCATTAAAAATATATTTATGATTAAAATACTATTTAGACCATAAAATGTTAAATAGACTATGTTGGTTATTTTGGCCGAAAAAATGTTGTTCCCCAATCATTTGTGTTTTTTTTATTAATATGATATCAAATACTGCTACATACAGTTTGAGATCATGATTATTACGATGCATTATTGCAATTCAACTATAAAATAATACAATGGAAACTACTACATACCTAGCTCCATTTTCTAGTAAATGTTAATTTAATTTGTGTCAAATGTATTAAAAATGATTGAATTAAAAAATAGATAATTGTTAATATAATTTACTATATTATACTTATAGATAACTTTTCCTATATTTTATTTATCACTAAAAATCTCTTTTTTATAAAGGTATTAAAGAGAGAAAATATTTTTTCCAAAATTTTTAAAATAATAAAAAATAGTATAAAATAAAGTTTATATATAGGCACTTACTAAAAAATGAAGACGATTTAATTTAATTAAGATTATAATAATTATGATACACGAAGAGTGATAATAATATAGACGAATTATATTCATATGTACTCTGGCACATGTCAATATATTTATTATTAATTTTTCATAGTATCTGTTTATTATATTGTTAAATTATTTTAAAAATATTGATATATTATTGTAATGAGCTTTCTTATGGGTACAAAATTATACCAGTCATAACAACAAAAAATAGGAATTTGGACCTTAGTCAATCAATCCATTAATAAAACACACATAGTTAAGAGTACTTATTATTTGGATCAAAAGTGTTAAAATAAATTTATTTTAGCTGTTTTGACTGAAAAAATATTGTTATACAAGATTTTGTGTATTGTGAAGGGGGTTTATTATGAATCCAAGTCTTTATTATTTATTGACTTACTTAACAAAGACATCTTCACAGTTGCCACAATATTTCCATAAAAATGACACAAAACAAGTGAATAATAAGATAAAAATTAAATTAAATTTGGTTAGGTTTATAATTTATTAGGATTGTGTTAATTGATTAATTAATTGAATTTTGCAGGTGGCAATATCGTTTATAAAGATAATTCTGGTGTCAATTCGACCAGGCACAGAAACTTTAGGAAAACTTCCAGGAACTGAATTGTTCTGCGATGTTAATCAGTATCCAATGGCAGTTAAGATTCCTGGGGTTCTCATAATTCGTGTTAAATCTGCCTTGCTTTGCTTTGCAAATGCCAATTTCGTCAGAGAAAGGTACATAATACAATGCCTACTTAGCTTGCATAATTTGTTCTCTTATTTTACTTTATTTTATTACGTGTTCAAACTGTATTCTCTTATTCTTTCTCTATTTTAAGACATGAGTAAATAAAATTGACTAACTGGAGAACTCTAAATCAAATCAAATAATTTTAGATTGTTTTGAAAATTTATAGATATGATCTATATGATGTGAACTTTTAATCCATCTGTTAATTTAACAAAAAGCTAATCTAATAAAAAGTTATTGAATAATGTAACAATTATTTTAAGTTATACCGATATCATTTGAACCCAACTCATATATATATATATATATATAAGATCTCGTGGTGTGAGAGAACTCTCATCTCACAATAATTAATGATAATCATGGTTGTCAACACTTTTACTTTGAACAGTAAAAAAAAAATATATTATCATAGAGAAAAGAAATTGTGTCCAAGTTTGAAGTATTGTGAGACATATATATATATATGCTGCATGCATACCTTAATCTTGAATGTTGATTTGGTTTTCACTTTTCATAGGATCATCAAATGGGTCACTCAGGAAGAATCAGAGGATGACAAGGGAAGTGCAAGAAGCACCATTCAAATGGTAATCCTTGACATGGCCAGTAAGTTTTTCGACCCTCCCTCCTAAAAGGTTGAGAAAATTACAAAGTATTATCTAGAAAAAAAAAATGATTTTACTAACAAGTGACTTTAGGGCACTTGTTAAGGATACTTAAAATAGTAACTTTAGAAAAAAATTTAAAATATAATAGTGGGTCCCTTGTATAAAAAATATAAAAATGTATATTTTCAAGATGAATATTAAAGGGCACTTGTTAGCAAAACCCAAAAAGTAATTAATTAATAGAAAAAGGTAATATTATTATGTTTAAGCATTTCACAATCTTACATGCACCCATCTTATAAATTCCTTCCAATATCCTTACTAACTTACTCTTAATTTTTATTTGATTCTTTTTAAATAAATTTTCACTTTTAAATTAAATGTGGACATGCATGAATTAAAAAAATAATTAAGAAACTTCGATTAAAAATTATGTGTATTTTATTATACACTAATTATTTCACCATATTTACTCTTCCTCTTCCATTAATAACATGTATAACTAGAAAAAAATAGTAATTATCACCTAAAATTTCTAAATAATGGAAAATTATTTATCAAAAGGTAAAACTTAAAAAGAGGACAACTAATTTAAAATGGAGGAATTTTTTATTTAATTTTTTGGCTTGTGTGTGATCGATTCATGATATTGTCTTATGATAGATTTAGTAAACATTGATACCTCCGGAATTGCTGCTCTAGAGGAACTGCAAAACAGTTTGTCTTCACATGGGAAGCAGGTAACTTAACTTGTTTAAATTAATTCTCATTCTATGTTAGATAAACACTATTAACTTGGTATGTATGTAGGGACTGTAAGTCAAGTAAAAATAATACAACAATATTATTCCAACACTTACCTATTAATCTCAATAGTCATATTATTTTGATATCCAAAAATGAGCAATGTTACGTGTACAATGAAAATTGTACAATACTTATATGACAATCATATTCACTGTTGGATTGCATTAGTTTTTAAATTCATATTACAATCTAACGGTGAATATGATTGTTGTATAAGTATTATATAATTTTTATTGTACACATGATATTAATATTTGAGCATTGCTAGAGGTATAACAAAAAATCAGCCAAAACAGCCAACAATAAGAAATTGGGTCTAAATCACTCAGCCCATTAAAAAAATACATATAGTTAATAATGTTATTTGGGTCAAAGTGTTAAAATGAACTTTATTCATTGTTTTGACTGAAAAAATATTATTTCCGAAACATTTATGTTAATATTTATTGATTTCTCATCAAGACAACTAACGATTCCATCATCTTTAGATGTTATTAGAAAAATAGAATTTATGGTCCCAACTATCACATTCAAGAGTAATAAAATAAATATTTCATTGGAATATTCATTTTTTATGTCAATGACCCTAATCACAAAACACATGGAACTACATTTTTTTTTTTAACTTTTCTTCTCTCTATCATTACTCCTACATTCGCTTGATGTAGAGTATTGACACGGAAGGTTACCTTAAAATTTCATTTTCTATTCCTAATATAATAATGTTTGACGTACAACATAAATACGTCTAACTTGTATCCAACGTGTGCTATCCATGTTACAGAATGTGTGCTATACTTATAGCATATATACGTATAACACACATCCTGTAACATGAATAACACACGTTGAGTACAAGTTAGACGTATTTCTGTTATACGTAAAATATTATTGATTCCTAATATGTATACCTTGTTGACTCATAATGCCTTTTGCCTTTTTGTATATATTCCTTCTCGATCGATGGATTAGTTGGCAATTGTGAACCCAAGGTGGCAAGTGATTCACAAGCTAAAGTTGTCCAACTTTGTTGCCAAAATTGGTGGCAAACTCTTTCTCACTGTCGATGAAGCTATTGCCTACAAGATCATTATCGACTGCTAATTAATTAATTAAGTTGGATTAGTTACCACCAAATCAACTGTTTAAGTGTTAATGTGTGTGTGAAAATAAAAAGCAGAACATAATTGCTATCTATATCTTGTTGGGAAGTCATCATATATAATAGTACTAATTATAAGTATTTCTTCTGTATGTTATTATCTAACATTTTAAAAATAGAGAAAATTGAGTATATAAAAAGTTAATGTATCTTGATATGATATATCAGGATATATTAATATTTTAATGTACTAATTTTTTCTATTTTTTAATGTGTTAGATAATATTGGACGGAGAAAATATGATATAGCTTTCTATCATATGTATTTTCAACCCCAAAGTACGTTCCATTATTATGGGACACATTGGAATAAGTATCCATTTCTGTACCCTTGTATTATGTGCTTAATAAATTATAATATTAATGGAACAGTAGAATATGTATCAATTTTTGTGGAATAATGTTTGTAATACATCCAATGAGTATCCAACGTATGTTATAGATGATATGGAACGTGTGTTATATAACACACATTCCATATCATGTATAGCACACGTTAGATGCTCGTTGGACATATTTTTATTGTACGACAAGCATTATTGATTTTTGTATCCTTGTATTATGTTCTTAATAAAGTACTTTTTTTTATTTGACTAATTTTAATTGTACATAAGAATTTATGATTTGTTTTAATTTATAATGTTTCAATTTTAAAAAATATTGTTCTCAGTACTACTCATTATTATTTCTTAAATACTCACTATATGTATTTTCTCTTCTAATAATTAAAGGTATATTAAAAAAATAATAAAATTTATCTAAAACTTTTAAATGGACAATTAAAAAAATTTATTTTTCGGATTTGACAAATAAAAAAATAGAGGCAATAGCTATTTGATAAATTAAAAAAAATAAAAGTAGCTATTTGATATGTGGTTGTGTAAAATAGGTAGAAAGCACTTTTAATAATGGACGTGAGTGGATTTATATTTATATTATTAACCTCTTAATTATTATTTGTTAACATGAATAGTAGTAAGGTACTTTAGCTATAGTGCCCATCATTAGAGCCTAGATTTAGTGCCTGAGTGGTCAATGTTTGTAGAAGGAATTGCGTCTAGATTCATCTTATATAATAAGTAATGTGCTCTGGAGCCACTAATTATGCAAACTTTTTCTGTCTCCGTCCTTCAACATAGAGAAAATGCTAGACAACAGGCACGCCTTCACCTAACTTTAATTTGTGTAAATAGTTATTTGAAAACTCGTCTAGGTTCAATGTATCTGTTGAGTTTATTCCCTTTTTTTTTTCACATATTAGTTTTACTTCAGTTAATTATGCAAGAATTGATTATGTCAGATACCAATCAGTAAAAGTTCAACTCTGGATAACTTGCTTGCTAAGATGAAGCTTTATTTTGAACTTTATAAGAATAAAGTATCAAGTATGATTCACTTTAGTTCCTAAAATTTTAAAATTAACACTTTAGTCTTTCAAATTGTATTTTATAGGTCCCTTCAATTTCTAGTCAAATTTCTGTTAGTCAACTGTTACCAATTTACTGACGTGGCAAGGTAAGTGACACGAGACACGCCACATGTTGATGATGTGTCGTGTTCTGCACATATGGCATGACACGTCAACAGCCATGTGGCATGCCACATGGACCTAACATGACGTGTAATCAACACATAGCATGCCACGTGTACCAAATATGACACATCATTGACACGTGGTGTGTCACGTGTCACCTAACTTACCACGTCAACAAACTGGTAACAGATGACTAATGGAAGTTTGACTAGGGACTAAAGTGACCTACAAAATGCAATTTGAGGGACTGAAGAGTTAATTTTAAAATTTTAGGGATTAAAGTGAATCACACTAACAATTTGAGGAATGAAAGTGAACCTTTATTCAACTTTATAATGAAGTTTGTCTTTCCCCATATTTTTTTATTAAGTGTAGTTGTGTACTCTTTTACATTTATTTTATAGTTTTTCGAATAATAATTTTAATTTCCAGTTTAATTCTATTCTTCTTTGTAATTTATTTTCTAATACTTTCATTCCATTGTCTAAGTTTATTATCAATTGTATCAAATAATTCTTCTTTAAAAATATATATTATCTGCCCTTGAAATTCTTTTGTTAGTTTTTCATATGTATTTACTATTCGAGTATCATCAAAATCTAAATTCTGAAATTTACTTCCAATCTTTTCTATATTTTGTAACACATATTCTCTGCTCATTTATAAAAATAATTTATAAAATATTGTAAGTATTGTTATGCAATTATCAGATATAAAATACTATAAATCCATTATGAAATATGGTTTTCTGGAATATAGCCATACATATAATCATAATAATTATTAATTCTGAAATACTTTTTAAGTATAATTTTGTATGTAATATAGCATCAATCACTAAATCTATATATTCTAATTGTTGATTTCTAGATAGCCAACAGGCCTGCATCTTCAATAATCTCCAGAGAATCATTGCCAGTTAGTAATAAATCGTCTACATATACAAGAATTAATTATAGTGGTTTTGAGACTTGACTTTTTGATGAACATAGAGTAATCAGCCTTGGACTGAACATAACCACAATTCAGAAGTGTGTGAGTCAATTTTTGGTTCCATTGACGACCAGCCTGTTTAAGGCCATATAAAGATCTCTGCAACTTGTACACTTGACCCTTCTTTATATTCTTGAGACCCGGTGGTGGTATCATATACACTTCTTCAGGTAGATCACCATGAAGAAAGGCTGTATTAACATCCAATTGCTTTAGAAACCAACCATTTGCAGCAGCTAGGGCTAGAATGAGACGTATGGTGGTCACTTTGGCCATGGGGGTGAAAGTCTCAGTATAATCAAGACCTTCGGTTTGTGTAGAACCTTTGGCCACTAGTCTAGCTTTGTACCTCTCTATGGAACCATCCGGGTTATGTTTGATCCTATAGACCCACTTACAACCTATAGCTCTCTTCCCTTGAGGCAAATCAGTGAGAATCCAAGTCTTGTTTTCCTCTAGAGCCTTCAACTCATCATTCATAGCCTCACACAAGCAGTCAATAGCAGCAGCTTGTTTATATGTGGCATGTTCTGTATTGGCAGCTATGGCAAGAGAAAAAGCTTTGTATTGTGGAGACAGATTATCATATGATATTACATGTGAAACAGGATATTGAATTTTAGAAGAGGTAGGAACTGAACTAGATGAACTTAAAGTACAATGATAATCCTTCAAATAAGAAGGTTGTTTCTTGATCCTAGTGGATCTCCTAAGTTGTTCTGGTTCAGTGTGTGGCTGATTTGATGCATTGAAATCATTAGATGCAGTTGGTTGATTTGATGCACTAAAATCATTTGATGCAGATATATGAGCGCAAGGTGCTGGGTTATAGACAGAAATTTGATCAAGTGAAGGTGGAGTATTTTCCATTTCAGGAAAAGGATCTACAGCATCATGACTGTGAGAATTGTCTATTTCAATTAAAGGAGTTGATGTTTGTTGATCTGTCACAGATTGTGTTTTTGAGGTATTTGGAAAAATATCAAGTGATTCAAGTGTGTGAGGTGTATTAGTGAAATCTTGTGGAAAGATAGGAGCAGGAACAATAGAATCATTGTGATAAGGAAATATATTTTCATGAAAGATGACTATGTCTAGAAACAAAAACTTCTCTAGATTTTAAATCAAACAGAACATATCCTTTGATTCCTGTTTGAAATCCTAAAAATATACACTGTCTAGCTCTTGGATCAAATTTGTGTCGATTAGCTGTTATAGTTGATGCATAACCCAAAGATCAAAAACTTTTTAAATTTGAAAAATCTGCTTGTGTTTGAAATAAAATCTCAAAAGGTGATTTGTCATGCAAAGATTTTGAAGGTAATCGATTGATTATGAAGGTTGCATGTGCCACTGCAAAATTCCAGAAGTTTAAAGGAAGTTTGTAGTGAAACGTTAAAGATCTAGCAATGGCTAAGAGATGTTGATGTTTTCGTTCCACAACTCCATTTTGTTGTGGAGTTTCAACACAAGATCTTTGATGAATAATACCCAAAGAGGCATAAAAAGGTTCCATGTTGAACTCTTGGCCACTGTCTGATCTAATTGCTTTAATTTGTTTTTGAAATTGAGTTGCAGCCAACTGAATGAAATTCTTTACCAAAGTTCTAGTTTCACCTTTTGTTTTCATCAAGAATATCCAAGTAAATTTTGATGCATCATCAACAACAGTGAGAAAATATTTGTGTCCAAGCATAGAAGGTAAATGAAAGGGACCCCAAATATCCATATGGACCAAATCAAAACAAGAATCAACACTTTTATTACTGATAGGAAATGAGAGATGTTTTTGTTTGGCAAAGTGACAAGTGTCACAATGAGAATCAATGCCTTTACAAGAAATGAATTGAAATTTCTTTGCTAATACATGTAATTTTTCAAATGAAGGATGACCTAATCTAGAGTGCCATAGATCAGATCTGATATGCTTTGAGTTGTGTTGATGTGAGAAGTGTTGTTGCTGTGACTGTGGTGTGAAGATGTGATATCAGCAGGTGTAGAATCCATAACATATAGGTCTCTATTCAAACTAGCAGTTCCAATTGTCCTCGATGAGTTGTTGTCCTGTATTATACATCCAATATCAAAGAATCTAAAATGACATTGCAGAGCAGATGTAGTTTTGGCAATTGAAATGAGATTAAAACTGAATTGAGGAATGTATAAAACATTGTTTAGGTAAAAGCATTTTGAGAAAGAAATTGTTCCAGCAATGTCAGATATGATTTCTGTTCCATCAGGTAATTTAATTGCTATTGGATTTACTTTCTTGTATGTGGTGAAAGATTTCAGGGAGTAACAAACATGATCAGTGGCTCCTGTATCTAGGATCCATCCAGGATAATGTACACCACAAGAAAGAATCCAAGAGTTACCTGAAGTTGAAGTTTGATTTTGAGTAGCTGCAATCTGATTGGCGATATGTGGAGGAGCAATTGTCTGCACATCTGACTGCTGAAGGAAGACTATCAACTTCCGTTGTAGCTACGGAGTCAAGAACTCCTTTGCATTCCCTTGATTAACCATCGAGGTTGGAGCAAGATTGTTTTGTGCCCGATTTTCTCCAGTTTCAGAAGAAATTGCATTAATAGAATGCACTTGTGCTTGTATTGAAGGAGGATAGCCATGTTTTGCCCAACACTGATCAATCGTGTGTCCATACCGATTTCAGTGAGTACAATAAGGGCGACCACGGCCACAGCCTCTACCACCACGACCACGGCCGCGACCGCGGGAAGTGTCAACCGCGGCAATAACATTTTGAGGAGGTTCTCCGATTACTTCACGTTCTTGTTGTAGAGTTAGGGACAAAGCTTGATTAATATCGGGAAAATGTTTGAGGAGCATAATGTGGCTGCGACTGGAAGAGAATTGATCATTTAAACCTTTCAGGAACTTAATTACAAATTCTTTATTACGGTAGCTTTGAACAGTTGGGATGAGGGAGCAAGAACACGGAACAGAGCAAGCACAATTAGGGATCCGGCGAAAGGACTCCAGTTCTTCCCAAATTCCTTGGAGTTTCGAGAAATAAGCAGATAGAGATCGATCACCTTGTTTCAGGGAGTAAAAATCTTCAAAGAGTGATGAGATTCTATAATCACATCCTTGGTAGTAACGAGTACGAAGAGCATTCCAAACATCTGAAGCTACATTGCGCCAGAGCATGCTTATGGCGATTTCTTTGCTTAGAGAGCGATTCAGCCATGAGAGAACGAGAGTGTTGCATCGAGACCAAGAATCATAGAGAGGATCAGCTGGATCTGGCTTGTCAATGGTGCCATCAATGAATTGAATCTTGTTTTTGAGCTCCAGAGCCATCGTAACCTCGCACGCCCATGTGTGATAATTTGAGTGTCCTGTGAGCGTAGAGGAGATGATGGAGATTCCAGGATTTTCATTTGGATGAATGAAGAAAGGACTTGATGGATTGAGAGCAGCATTCGCCATTGATGCGGCGTGAGAAAGAAATGAGAGAAGAAGAAGAAAGATCAAGAACAGAGGATGAAGGATCGGAAATGGCGGAAGCAAGAACTGATATCAAACTGATACCATGATAAATTTCATTCCTTCAAGAGAGAAAGGGTGAGAAGAATGAGAGAGGATCGATCTGTGAGAAATTCTCATTGTGAGAGTTTGCTCATTTCTGATTTTCATTACTGAAAAGTTACAAGATGATGATGATGAGTATATAATTTATATTACAGTGATAAGCTAAGAGGCATCAGTAACTACCACTAACAATCTACTAACTGAATAACTAACTCTAACTAAGCTACAGAGGTTTTCTAATCATCTTTTCATTAAGTGGTAATGTGATACAATGTGACAATAACTCTCAAAATTCCATGGAAAAATCAAAATACACTTAGAATTTCTAACTGCGAATTTTTCAATGGGATTTTAGATGCACCCTGAACAATTAGTCATTTAGCTGCAGAACATAAAGGCATTGCTTCCAAAATTGATAATTAGTATTAACAGAACCCTAATTACATATTTGAGTGGAAAAAGTAAAAAATGAGGAAAAAGCAAATAAACGAAGGGGAACGATTGTACGATAAGAACGACAAAGAGAGTGAGTCACCTAATTAAAGCAGAAAAGGGCAACGAACTTCAAAAACTTCATCCTTCACTTAACACTAACTCTGCAACAATAGCAGTATCGAAAGCAACAGTGATACAATGTTGTTTTGGGTCTATAGGTTTATGTTAATACGGAGTCGTGTGGTTCAGAGAACTTCAACCCATCAACATACTCTCCCATTGACTCAAAAATATCCTTCATTTAAATCAAAATCACCATAATATTCAGATGCAAATTAAAAAACCTTCACACCATATCAACAACCTGATCCTTATTCATTTCATGCATAATCGTCATCCATCTCTGTAAACCAAAAATAAAAAATGACAAAAACAGAATCACCTTCATCATATTCTCATCTTTACTCAAAACCTGAGTTTGCCGAAAATATATGTAGAATCAAATAACACTACTCACTACCCATTAATCACAAGCCAAAACAATCACACTGATCTAATATCTCACTGACCTGGCCCTTGGCATCAAAAACCTGCCACCGGAGACAGTCGAGATTAATGGATCTTAGTCCAGCCATGACTCTCTGAAAATATTTAAATAAATAAACTAACAAATTTTACACACAATTCCCAAAAGAAAATGCCTCACCCTATCAAACAGTGATTAAAAGTTAGTGTGACATTTTCACAAACACTTGGCATGCATTCAGGAATTACACATACCTTCATGCTGTCATTGAAAGAGGTGACCATCTTCGTTTTTGAGTCGATTTTGTTGGGTCAATATTCTGCAGAAAACTTTCCCCTCTTCAGCTAAACACAATAGAATGAATGAATGACCAAAATTTAAACAAAAAAAGAGCACTCACCATCATCATCTTTGGTCCAACACCACCATGAAGTCACCGACGGGCGACAATCCCCCTTCCTCGAGGCCTCTGCAGCACCATGTTCTGTCAGCAATTATCACCGCCGCAGAGCAGCAACAAGAAGCCGCCACCATCGACCTCGCCGTGAAACTGCAAAGCCAGGCGCGTGATCCAGCAGCGGCGACCTCCTCCTCCTTCAACCTCTATCAGCAGCAGACGGGAAGCTATATCGCAGCTCCTCCTCCTTCAGTGAGCCTCAATCGCGGTCCCTTCCCCTCCCGCCCATGACCTCCTTCATTGAACCACAAGTGGCAGCCATGTAGTCTCGCACTCCACCGCAATATCTCTCTTCCCTCTCCTCTTCTCTCCGCCGTCGACCTGAACGGTCCTATGCTGGTGTGAGGATGTGAACCCTCTGTCTCTCTCTTGATGGAAAGTGAAATAAAAATCTGATGGGTTAATAATGGAATACAATGATATTAAGATAAGGATGAAAGAAACCCATCCATTGAAGAAAGACACAAAATCAGGCGCCAAGTGCTTGAACCCAAATAAATTTGAATTTGAACCAAAAAAAAGTTAATAATGGATTAATGAACAATTGCTCAACTAATTCTGCCATTTTGCTATATTAATCGCAAGTCATTCTTTGACAAATCAGATCGTTTTCTGGAGCTAGCAATAAATTCAATGTAGAGATTACATATGAAACATAAACTTTCCAACACCACTCAAAACCAGCCAGTTTCGAGCATCAATTAGGATTTGGTTATTTAGCTGAGGAAATAGCCACAGCCTATTATTTTCACTTTTCAGAATGAACTTAGTTCCACATAGACAAACCGAAAAAAAAAAAAAAAAAAGTTGTAAAATACAATAAGTAGAAGAAAGGGCACAATTCATTGGCATTATTAAACAAGTGCAGCAGAGTTTAGAGGAAGAAGTGCTTTCTTGATCCTCTCTACGGCTGCTTGTAAGGTATTAAGGGATTCTGCATAAGAGATACGGATGCAAGTATCATCCCCAAATGCACTCCCTGGCACAAGGGCAACCTGCAAGTCAAACAGCAAAAACAAAAATAAGTTATTTTTTCAGAGCCCCTTAGTTTGGAGTTAGTTTGACTATAAACAACAGAAGCGAGGGCTAGATAGGGCTCTTAGGTCATTTGCTACTTGTTACTGAGTTTCGGGCGAGTTGAGGGGACTCAAGAATTTCCGTTCTATCTTGTAACTCTTCGATACAAATCGAAAAACCTTAGTTCTTTATCTTACTGAATTTTAGTGTTTAACATTAACATTTGGGTCGATGCATTAAGGATTTACAGACACCATGTTCCTCCGGTCCTCCCTTTGAACTTTTTATACATTGAGTTGCTGATGATCTACACTATATATTAAAGTACCAAGGGTGAAGTATTGCTAAAATGAAAAGATCACTGCTGACAAAATATTGCTGATAATATAAAAAGATAACTGCTGATACCTGGCCCTTGTCCAGAAGGTACCGACAAAGGGACTCGGAATCCTCGATTTTACCGAATCCTTCGACTTCTTTTCCATAATAGGAGCTAAAATCAATGAATAGATAAAATGCTCCCTGAAAGTGAAAAGAATAGCATATTCACAAAGTAGAAAAGCAGATAAGGGGAGGAAGAGACTAAACAAAGAGAGGATAACTATTAAGAGACAAGCTAATAATATAATTTGATTTTGCACCTGGGGTTCTGATATTTTAAGACCATCCATTTCTCTAAAACTTTTAACCAAGAAATCTCTTCGTTCCTTGAATGCCTTCACCATAGTGGAAACAGCCTCCCCACCAGCATAGCCTAGTCCTAATGCAGCAACTGCAGCCTTCTGAGATATACTGCTTGCCCCTGAAGTGAACTGAATACAACGAGTATGACATCAAATGTTGCACACTATATAAGTAGCATGAACTTGATTGTCTCAAAGTTCCCTCTCCATTACCAAAGCTTGTAAAATCAAGCATCTATACCTGACTTTGAAGCTTTCCACATGCTGCAACAAAATGTTTTGGACCAGCAATGTATCCAAGCCGCCAACCAGTCATTGCAAATGCCTACAGGAACAAAGTTAAAAAGCATCAGAAGTTCAGAACCCAGTCCAAGGCTTTCTACAATATGTCATAATTGACAACCATACTGAGAAATAAAGAATATGCACTGAATAGTACATGAAACAAGGGATCAGCAACACAAATACCAAAAGATATTAAAAAATACAAATTAACTATACATAACAACTCAATTAGTAAGAAGATATCATTACAGAATACAGACTAACCTTAGAAAATCCATTCACAGTTAGAGTCCTGTCCCACATGCCAGGTAAAGATGCAAAGCTTGTATGAGTTGCTGGTGCATAAATTATGTGTTCATAAATTTCATCAGAAACAACCTGTATAAAACAGCCATAGAGATCTTGAATGGGGCTATCATTTGTTAAAAGACATTCAAGCACATGTGATAGTCATGGGAGTATAACGGTACCAGAAGCCTGGGGTGTTTTGCTACAATTTGGGCTATCTCTTCGAGTAACCTCTTTGGGTAGACTGATCCTGTTGGGTTAGATGGTGAACAAAGAATAAGTAGTCTTGATTTTTCAGTGAGCTTGGATTCAAGGAGTTTGGGATCCAAAAGAAAATTATTAGATATGCTGGTTGGAAGAATCACAGGTGTTGCATCAGCCAATCTTGCCATTTCTGGGTAACTCACCCAGTATGGAGCTGGAATAATGACCTGAAACATTCACAGCACATAATAATGTAAACAACCACAGCTTGCAAAAGGAAAAATAATACCCATGTAATTTAGTAAGTTGTCTAAGCCAACATAAGATGCAACTTTATACATGGAAACATGTGGACAGTATGGAGTACTTTTTATTTGCTTGACTCCAACCATAGTAAGTATAAACCTTGCCAGAGCCAGAATATATGATAATCGAATTTAGTGAGTAAAACAGAAAAATAAAATATGAAACAAAAAGACGTTAGAAAATGAATGTTGAGTTGCAGAATTTTTTGAGCAAATCAATTAACCATCGCAAATGGCTTGTCAATATGTTTAGAGTTCAAACAGATTACAGAATGCTACTAAAGTGTGCAAACACGTACAAGAAGAAAGCAGCAAATAGGTATGTTATTGAACACATCGATCATTTTCTTCAGCTTATATAATGACTTTGCAGCAAAAGTAATCCGAATTCTGAACGGTTATATTATCGCATAAAGTCATTGCATATACCTCATCTCCTGGTGAACAAACTGCAAGTACTGCTTGAATAATACTCTGTTTGGCCCCATTACTAACCACAACTTGATCAGGAGTATACGTAAGCCCATTCTCCTCTGCAACAAACAATTCAGGCACATTGTCAAAACCCCCTCATCTCACAATAATAAAAAAACATCCAAAAAACACACACATAAAACCATCCAAACTAACCCTTCAGCTTATGACAAATTGCTTGGCGCAATTCCATTGTTCCAGCATTCGGTGTGTACCGTGTGTAACCTTCGCGAATAGCATTAATCCCAGCCTACCATACCCACCACATGTCATGATATGATTATCATCAATTCATCATACACCACAACAAGAGTTTAACTTTTATGCAGTCACAGTATAGAAAGAATACTCAATCAAATCTCTACTTTTGTATCACTTTTCAAGTAATTGGAGTGAAATTTAATCACATGTACTGATGTGACATTACATAATTGGATAATTATGTAAAACCTTTAAACAATGCCATTGTACTAAAATTAAATCCAGCAACAAATATGCACCAAACAAAGTGGTATTCACCAATAATAATAATAATAATAACAAAAAAATCACCTCAGCTATAGCAGCAGGAGTATCAAAATCTGGCTCCCCGGCAGCCAAGCGAATAACAGGAACCCCAGCTTGAAAAAGAGCAGTGGCCTGGTCACTAATGGCCACAGTCTTTGAAGGCTTAACAGAATTAACTCTTGGGCTCAAAGAAATATCAACACCAACAACCTCTGCATCATCGAAATTACTCTTCACCTTCACCACAAAAGGCGTTTTTTTGTTCAGCACAACACGTTCCCCCTTGTGCAGTGTTCTATCAAAAACAATACCCAAAAAAAAAAAAAAAACGGTTAGTTAGTTAGTTAGTTAGGTAGCAACGAATGAACCTGAAACCGTAAAAAGAGATAAGAAAAGGAAGAAGAACTCACACGAAAGGAAGAGTCGATACGGATCGAGAAGAAAGGGAACGGAAATGAGGGCATTGGTCTCCAAAAGGGATTTTGGAGATGGTGGCGTTGTATAGGGAATTAGCCATGGAAATAATCAGTGAGGAACGAATGGGTTGATGAAAATGATTCAAACAAGAACAAATCAATAATGAAAATGGGGAAGAAATTAAAATGGGAAGGAGTGTTTGGACGAAGAAGAAAAAGAAGAGAAGGGTGGTTGGTGGGAGAGAGTTGGTGGTGGTAGGAACCAAAAGCTACTCTCTTGTGTTATTCAAGTATTTTCAACTGCAAAAAACATAAACAAATTAAGCTCCTTTTTTGGCTGTACAAAACGAAATTGAACTCGATTTTACAGAAGTAGAGTAGATTTTTCTTTCACGTTGAAATGGAAATTTTTTATTTTGGGGGTCAGAGTCAATACTTGAACTTGACACGTTCAGTTGAAGTAGATTTTCTTTTTCTTTTTTTTTTTGGGTCGAAATTTAAATACAATGGGAACTAGTTTAGAGCCTATCTTCTTGCACGTGATTCTGAACTAAATTAATAGATTAAATTTAATTTAGTGTATTAAAATGAATACATAAATAACGTATAATAATGCAAAATATACAATGAAGAACCAGTCAATACAGTCAATGTATCCATTTTGGTTATGATTTTAATCCAAATAATCATTGAAATTATAAAAAGCTAAGTAAATAATATGATTTAAAATCTCATTTATTAGCTGATTTGACTGATTTTTTATTGTACATTTACCACCAGTTCCATATAAATAATGTCATAGTCATAGGCTTAATTGAGTAAGCCATCATCCATCATGCAATTTACCCTCTGCTCAACAAAGAGTCTAGACTCTAGAAGCATCGTGCTATTTCATCATTTTTCTAATTTTTTTTGAAATACATGTATATAAAAAAAATGAAATATATATGACTCCTTTCATGGAAAATTGATAATTTTTATTAATTTCCCCTACTAATTTTTCTTCTATATAGTTCTTATTGAATTTTTATTTAATTAGTATTATTATAAAGAGTTTAATTTTAATGCACGGATAGTGTAAAGATATTTACATTATTATCAAATTAAAATACTTCGTTTGTATGACTTTTTGGGTAGGGGGAGAGAAAACACTATCATAATTAATATGACGACACATAATTGAATAATTGTGTAAAAAAATTATACATCGTCAATAGATAAAAATCAAATTTTATTATAAATATAAGGTTCGATCTTCAATCAAGCTCATTAAAAAGTTTCATTACGAAGCTCCGCTTTATATTAATAAATTTTTAAAAATACTATGTGTACAATGAAAATTATACAATATTCGTACAATAATAATATCCATTATTGAATTACATTTATTTATAAATTTATATTATAATCCAACGATAAATATGATTATTATATAAGTATTGTACAATTTTCATTGTATACATACCATTATGATAAATTTTAGGAAAAAAAAAACAAGCATGTTGGGCCTTCTAGTTTAGTTGGTTTACTTAATTTTCCTAATACGTGAGCAAGAGGTGAGGAAACCTTGTTTGATCCTCACACTTGATAAATTGCTTCTACTTTGTTATTTATAAAATGGTGAAGGACTAAAATGGTAATTAACTCTTAAATTAAATATAAAACTTAGTCATAAGGAGCAAAAAGATAATTTTTTATTGCATTGATTGAAAGACAGATGAATCGATTGAAACCATCCATGCTTTTACACAATTTTACAAATAGAGATGGAGTGAATTTTACTATGGTAGTATGATTTCTACGTGGAGGAATAATATACATATAAACACACGTATATGAGAAAATTATGTATCAAAATTCAAAAGTTGTAGATCTCTACTAGGTTAATGTGATGGATGTACAAATATCAGTCCAGTCATGTTTCACAAGCATATCGATTAATTTGGTTAAAAATTTGAAAAATGCTACTTGTACATACAACAATACAAAAATGTTGACAAGTTGTCAACATATTAATAAAAGTTGCTCACTTTTTAAATGGATAAAAAATAGGTGAATGACACTATTATATGTACAAATAGCAGTCCCCTAAAAATTTACCCAAGGTACGTTGAATGAATACCCATTACTCAGATTGTGGAGGAATATCACTGATAAATAATATCATCACACAATGTTCAAGTATTGAAGTAAGTGGCTCATACAATTGCAACCATTCCAATGGTTCCATCATTATATCTTCTTTTTTTTTTTCTCCATTTAACATCCACTCTACTACCCAAATCCACTCTTTAAGACATATAACAAAGAAAAAGAATAACAGATAAATGAATAGAAGAGCCAAAGAAAAAAAGAAATGGGGAATTTGGGATTTGAAATGAAAAATACAAGTAATTGCAACTCCATGATAGAAAGTGTTAGTTGCATAACAATATGGTGTTACATTTTCTACAACATGATAGAAAGTATTACCGGACATAATATATCCAGACATGGTAATATACAAATATCAATTCAAAGTACAATGGAAAGAGATAAGCCAACTCAACAGTAATGGTAGTGCTATTTGTAAATTCAAAAGTGGATGTCCCATCCTTTTCAATGATATCCAAGAGTGATGAAGTGAATGGCCTAATAGGACACCCATTTTTTTATGACAACATAACATTTAATTTTTTTTATGAACGTAATACAAGAGTTCTGAAACAATCATTATCATCTTAAAAAGGTGGGTTATTCTATCACAACAAATCTTGACACTATCAGATATTGAAACATTCGAGCAGGATGGGAACTAAGTTCTTTTAATACAGATTGGTTCCTGTTCTCCAGGCATCATACTGGATATCTGACAGGAAAAAAGTCAAAAAAACTTTGATGTGCTTCTATGTGACTAATTCTGCAAACATCATAAATCACCACACATTCTGCAAATTATTTCACAAGCAATTGCTGGGGATCAATTTATCTTTCATTTATAGCCAAAGACACGATTCACTGATTTGGTCCAACAGGATGGTACTAGAGGGATAGGAACTAGGAAGTAATTTACACAAGATGCAAATCTATCAATCAATAGAAATAGTGTATGTTTGGGTAAACTGGAAAATTGCGCTTATTTCACTAATTGCCGAATTGCAGCAATGATTGCACACAGTAGTAAAAATAAATGGCAACCTTTGGATGAATAAGTGGGTCCCAATATCCCACACCTTAATAGACCCAATCCAACTACCAGCAAGCATAACTGATAGGTAAAAAAATTCTAGTTATATCATTCTAGCTATGAAGAAGACACTTTCTAAGCTTCAACATACTACACACCTCCAGCAAGCCTAGTGCCTCCCCAATGATTTTTAGCTTGTAGCATATGACGCTCAAAGTTTACACACTTAAATGAGCTCTACGTATAAAATAACACATGAAACTCATTCAAATAAATTGCTTACCCTTATTTTAAATTGTTTACCACTCAACCAAACAACCCTAAAATTGACACTGAGAGATACTAAATTTTTCAATACAAATTAATTTTCACTTGGTTATTTCGCATCCCTCACAAACCAAGAGGAAAAATCAACCTTATAGATCACAATATAACAAAGGAAGAATATCTCCAGATGTTGCAGTCAAAGTTTAGCTGAATATATTTAAGTTTCTTTCAAGTCTAAACTACAAAGCGATACAATGAAGTATTAACATCTTATTTCATCAAACAATCACCACATGATAAACAATACAAAAGAAATAAATTCACAAACTCATCAGTTATCAACCATATGAAGAATCCGAGTTGCAAGCAAAAGAAAAACTACCTCAGGTTCGAGTACATGTCGCATCGAAGTCATCAGGGGCAACACGAGCAATCCAATTGCTAAGTGTCCTCTTAATATCAGAGTGATTAACATAAGCCAACTCATACATGCTGCACAAATTCACAACAAGGGTTTCATTGAGTGCCACAGTTGGAACCCTCTCAAGAGCATTCTCAAGAACCTTGATGGAATCAGACAAGTCCCTGAGATACATCAAACACAATGCCTTATTGTTCACAGCCACAACATCAGAACCATCCCTCTCAATGCACTCCTCATACTCCCTCACAGCAGAAACATAATCCTTCCCTACCAAATACACCAAAGCCTTGTTCCTATTCACAATGTTCCTCATCTCAACCTCACTCAATAACCCATTACTCTTCCCTTCGTTCACCAAACCCTCCACCTTCGAAAACGAAACCTTGGCACCTTCCAAATCCCCAATCTGCAATTGCACATACCCTAGCTGCGAAACCAGCAACGGGTCCGATGAATCACGAGAAAGCAACTCCTTCAACAAGCTCAAACACACGCCGAACTCTTTATGACTCAAATGATTCCCAATTATGCAATTCACGACGAAAACCTCTCTCTGCTTCCAAATCGTGAGGGATTCTTCTAGATTGTTATTTTCCTTGTCACGAATCCTGTTACGTACGAAATCGAGGAGATTGTATAATCGGTCAATGCCTTGGCTTCTAAGCCCTAATTTTATTGGGATCAAAGCTTGGAGCCATCGGAGGGAGAAAGGTACCATGGAACCGGTGCGATTAGGGTAGAACTTAGGGTATGTTTCGTAGCGGTAGTGGGAGCTATCGAGATCCTCCATGGAATCGAGCTCTGCAGAGGCGTCATTGAAACGACGAAGTTTTGCGAAGGCGAAGGCGTTGTAGGCGAGGTAGGTGATGTGGTGGTGGGGGAGGTGGAGGAGGTTGAGGGCTCTGGCGCGTGAGACCTTGTCGATGACGGAGCGCCACGCGCCGCGGGTGGCGAGGTCGTGGAGGGAGGAGAGGTCGTGGCAGAGGTCGTTGAGGGACCCGAATTGGCTTGAGAGTGGGTCCGTTTGGGATTCGGATCGTGGTGACTCTGATTCCATTGTCGCCACCGTGAAGTGCGGCGGAAGGGGGTGGCCGTAGGAGTAGTTAAATGGATCTGACCGGAGGAGTAAGTGAAAGTGTTCAATAACTGAGAGTTGAGAATCTGGGTCAGGGATTGGTATTCTATTTTTAAATTGGGCCATGGATTTGAAATAGGTTCTTATTACTTTTGCTTTGATTTGGGTTTAGCCCATAATTATGGTTACAGTATGAAGAGATAAGGCCTACAATAATTCAACAAAATCAAGGCCCATAATAAACAATTGGATATATGATATAACCTTCTGAGTTTAAAAGGATAACGTTAAGCAAGGTCTCTAGCACAAGTGGTAGTGGTTTCGGTTGCTTAAGCATTTAGCCCGAGTTCGATCCGGGACGGTGTGTATGCAAAAAGGACCTTGGCCAGCCGTCCCACCCTTGAGGTGCACGCATAAACCGGCGGGGGATTAGTCACCGGAATCGCTCCGGTGGATACTCTGGAGGAATAAAAAAATAAAATAAAAGGATAATGTTGCCCAAAGAAAAACCTTCTACATGATTCAACCAAAAAAAAAACCTGACAAAAAATAATAAAATGGTGTGAACTATATTTTCTTTTTCTATTTTTTGCCATTAACATCAATTTATTATCCTAAAAAATTTTCAATATCAATTTACTCTTCACATTTCAAGGGGGAATTAATATTGTTATGAAACCAATTAGAAGTTATTAGGTCTATAAATAAGGGACTATACATTATAATGAATGAGTAAAAAACACATTTGTTAAGATTTGAATGAACTTTAATTGGTATTATTATAATTCTTGAAAGTAGTATTATTCACTACTCTCTCTGTTTTTTTTATCCGTTCTAATCCGTCCAATTTAAGAACGCGTATTTCTTTTTTTATTTGTCCATTTAGAAATTTTATGTGATTGTTATTAATTTTTTCTAATTATATCCTTGATTAATATAAGAGAGAATAAATTTAGTAATAATAAGTGGTAAGGATAATATTGTAATATATGCTTGCGTACTTTGAAAGGTTCAAGCTAAATCTAAATAAATATCAGTTTATCACTCAAATAGAAAAAATTAATAGTTTATCACATAGCAGCTTTTCTTTGGTAACATTAATACGACACTTTGTATGATCCTTATTTTATAATCAATTTATTGTCACAATATATGAAAGTTGTACAATCCCAGAAAGCATAAAACAGACCCACTTTTCTTTAAATTGACAACCCGCAAAAAGCAAATAAGCAGCTCGAAGCAGGCCTGAACTGACCCTAGGTAACGAAGAAGATTTAAGTTACAAAAGAATATTTTAACGAAAGAATTTGTCTGAGACTATATACTACAAGATAAACAATTGGTTCTATATACACAAAACAAGATAAATAATGGAAAATGTGAACAAAAATTTCATTTCAACCATGTATCCTATGTTTCAATTCCAAAGCTTGACAGTGAACAATGGCTAACGGGCATTATTCCTTGTTGGACCACTGAAATTCTATTTCTAAATTCCTTGAGGGGCCACTTTTACTTTCCGGCAACAGAGTGTACTCTCCAGATACTGCTCCTAGCATTACCACCCGATCGATTTGGATCGTCACTTTGCCGAATGAACTCTGTCATCAGATGAAACATTTGTTCAGTTGAGGTGTAAGAGAAGGAGAGTTTAATTTAGATTGCAATTGTTATAGTCTATGATTCGTTCTACTGCATTTATTTACCTTTCCCATTTTGCTCTTGTTTTTGCAAGAAATATGAAGCTTCTGGCCTTTTGGAGGACTCTCAAAGGCCCATGAAAAGCTCTCGTCCCATTCCGGATTAGGACCAGTTGAGACCACCTGTTCAGTACATATTCTCATCGTTATCAATAATCTCGTCTATTCAGCAGAACAAAAACAAATCAACAATGAAGTGTTGTACATACTATATAATCAGCAGAAAATACAAAGTTCATTGTGTTGCAGGATACAATCACTTATTCAGACAGCAAATGTCTGACCCTTGCATCCTAAAACTTAAAATATAACCTAACTAAGATGTTGTTTGGTTACCATTTTCATTTCCTGTATTTTCTGTTATCAGAATTTTATGAATGAAATACTGAAAATGAAAACAGAAAATGAAAATGGAAACCAAATGCACATTAAGTGGTAGCAGCCAAATATTTCCATATCAATAAAGTAGTAAATCACTGTTTCAGTTAAAGCTATTTTTGAAGGGAAAGATAAATATCAAATTTGGTCAATCCATCATCTGAAGTGTTTCTATAATGTATAAATCTAGTCTACTTGTCTCTATTTTAGCACCCGTGTCACCTAATCATAGTGCATAAGAGGAGAAGATCACAATATCATACATATTTTGTTTTCTTTTGAAAATAAAAATACCTTGGTCTGCCTTGGAGGAGTGTTGCCAAGTGTGAGCTTACAATAAACACTTGGGTTTCCAACAGACTGCTTCATATTATTACCGCGCTTGATTATCACAACCAACGTCCCTGGCAAACACTGCAATAAGAATTCTGCCTTCTCCTGAAACCGAGGCGGGCCAGACTGGATTAAATACTGCAGCAAAGGAATAGCATCTGCAGCCGCTATGGACTGAGCTCTTGAAACTTCTGCAGGGCATGCTGACCAAGCTTGCCGCAGCAGAGAAAGTGCGTCCAAGGCAGCTTCTTGAGCAGCCTCGGAGCCTGTCTTTAAGGATGTAACCAGATGAGGAATGCTAAGTGTTGCTGGTTCAGTTGCTCTCAATCTCGGGAAGTTGCTAAATAGAGAATTTAAGGCTTTCAGATACTCTTCATTTACAGTTCCAGTAGCCCATAAATCCTTTTCGATTGCAGCTACAAGACCATAGAAATTTTGTTAGGCCATGATTACACACTGAACAGAGTGTGTGTGTGAGAGAGAAAGGGTATATGTTTTCATAGAGAAGAGGAGTTAAACACATTAAAAACAGTATATACATATATATATTAGCTGTATTATTTAGGTATTTCAAGGTTCAACCTGTTTGTTTTTTCAGTCACAGCAATTGAATACTACACAGTAAGACTAGGTACTTATTTCGCTAGAAGAGATTATATTGCTCTAAGAGTCAAGTTGTTCACCTTATGAAGCAAAACTATGTGAAGTGCACAAGCGATAAGTTTTACTCATTAATTTCTCTTTTTCTTTTCCTTCCCATTTTAGGTTTCATTAAATATCAGTAACAATAAAAACTCAGCTATTCTATTACTGAAATGATTCATTGACCTCTTCAGATGTAACACATGTGGCTTTTCTGAAGGAAAAATATTTCAAAAATCAAGTTATGCCTTGGCAGTAAAAGAGTAAAGAAAATGCAGTTACTGTGATTTAACAAGAAGTGGCCACATGCAAGAAGTGGCCACATGCAAGAAGTGGCCACATAAAAAGTAACAAATACATAGTTCTGTGAGTGAAATGAGTAGAAGTTATTACGCAGTTGTTCAAAATAAAAATAACAAGCGTTAGCATTTCATGATAAGCAAAGAACTCACCAGTTATTGCTCTGACTGTTTCACTAGAAGCATACTCTTGAATAGTGTGATTTGAAAAGAGAAGTTTAATAAACATTGCAGCCTGAACAGATGTTTCAGGATCGCTTGAACCTATCAGATCCAATACAACCTGAACACCACCAGCCTCTGCAACTGCTCTTTTATTGGATCGGCTGTACATAACAAGGTTTTGCAAAGCACATATGGCTACAACTTTCATTTCTTCTGTTGGTTGCTCTTCAAGCACATTCACTAAAGCACGGCAAGCTGAAACAGAATCACTTGACCGAGCAAGGCCCTCATTCTGGAATAGATCACCAAGAGCCAAAGTGGCCAATAACCGTGCCTGCTGTGCTTGGGTTTGTGGGTCCAAGAGGTACTGGGATAATGGTAAAATGGCTGATTTAGTAACTTTCGTTTCTCTGATCTTTACATTGTTCAGCAATACTTCTAAGAGTCTTGCAGCAGTTTCCTCACACTGATGAGATCTTAGAAGCTCCAAGAGAGCCTCTATAGCACCACTTTCAGCCATTGCTTCTGCACTAGTTCCATCATCACTTTCCAACACAAGAAGAGCATTTAATGCACCAATAACTGTGCTCTCAGAGCCAGATCGAAGCAACCTTACTAAGACAGCAACAGGTACTTCCAAGTAGAACTCGGAACTATATTGCAGAATACATGCCAGAACAGAGGCAGCAGACTCCCATAAAGCATGAGGAATGGATGGATCAGCTTGCAATATCACATTGGAGATTTCAATAACACCACCCTCTTTTGCAATTTCATTAGGCCACATATATGCAATACTGACTAAGGCCTTTACAGCTCTCTGCTGCAAAATATGTATACCAGAAGCAAGAACTCGTATAAGAGGACCGATCACTTGCTGAATCACTGGATCCTTCTGAAGGTGTTCTTCTAAAAGTAGATGTGAGAGAAGCTCAGCAGCCAACTGTTGCACTGCTAATATTGGAGAATCAAGCAAAGGGATAAGTGGCTCAATAGCTAGGTGAGAAGTCAATGTGTAATCAGCACGACACTGTGGATGTTCTAATATATTGATCAAAACCTGCAGTGCACTATGCTGTCCATCAGGTCCAAATTCTTGTCTTGTCAGCAGCGAAAAGAGGGGCTCAACCACTTTAGCAGCAGATGGACCTTTGGCTATGCTAGCATTATTGGTCAATATACGCAACAGTTCTGCAAAAGCTGCACATAGATAATCAGGTGCCTCATGAAGGATATCAAGTGTGCTTTCAATAACTCCAGCTTTCACCATTTCCACTTTACATCCAGGCCTGTCTTTTCCTAACTTGACCAGAGCTCTGGAAATGGCTTCATGAAGTACATAATTCCTACCATAGAGTAGGCCAACAAGAGGAATAACTGCACCATGTGCAGCAACTAATTCAGCTAGTTGCTCATCATCAACAAGCCTATCCAATGCCCGAACAACTGAGTGTTGAGCTGGACTAAACTCACTTACAAGGAGAGAGACCAAAGGTTCAACACAACGCGCAGCAGCCATTGTGGACCGAATCCTTGTATTTCCAAAAAGAACACAACACAGTTCAGCAGCATCTCCTTTGAGATCCATTGAACAATTTGATGAAAGGATCCTGCAAAGAACATCCACTGCATTCATCTCGACATCTGCAACAGCAAGTGCTTTTGAAGGGTTTTCACTGAGTAATCTAACCAACGCAGCGATCGCAGCATGCTGCTCCCTCTCCAAACCAGTATTAAGAATCTCTACCAGGGGTTGAACAGCTTGTCGAGCAGTATCTGCATTTCTAATATGGTCAGCAGTGAATAAACTTTCCAAGGCTTTTGCAGCACTATACCTTGCAGCTCTTCCTCCCAAACGTAGGACAGCTACAAGTTGAGTAACAGCACCAAATGCTGATTCATGTCTCCGTATCTCAGCACTGCTAAATAAAATTCCTAATAGATCTGTAGCAGCTTCTTCAGTTGCATCCTGGGGACCCAATGAAAGATACTTGGTAAGTGCCTCTAAGGCCCCAGACTCTACCATTACAATCTTATTTGATGGACAATCTCTAGCAAGCTGAGTCAGAAGCCCAAGTGCTAAAAATGGTGCTCCTGGGCGATCTGGAATTGGTTTTAGCAGATCAACTAGGGCAGGTATTGCCTTCCGAGAAGTGGCACCAACTCTTATGTCATCAACTCTAAACAACCTCTCAAGAGCAACTTGATCAGGATAACGCACCAAAGAAAATTCCTCCGACAATTCCAGAAGATCCTCGATATCAGTGTCATCGCAGCCAAGCAACGAGATAAGTCCACCTGCAGCCCCAGAATTTGCTACAGAAAGAAGTGTTCCCCTGCTACCATTACAGACCAAGCTAGCTATTGATTGTGCTGCGAAATATTTACTTGCTGACTCCTCTGACTTCAATAAATTGGCAAGTGCTGGTATAGATTTCATGGTTGCATTTGCACGTATGATATCTCTATCTTGGAATAGCACTGCTAACAACAGAGCACAAATCCACATACTGCTGTCTTCTTTATCATCAATCTGCATGGCCACCATAAAGGAGCAAAAAAAGGTTGACATACAGAAATAATACTAATACACTAATTCATATCTAAGTAATAACTATTACACGTGTCAATGAGTTAGAGCATCATTTAGGAACAATGTTTGATGGCTAAGGATATCTTCAAGCAAATAGATGAAATGAGAACCAGATGGCTGAAAACATAATGGAAAAATGCACTTAATTACCTGACTATATTGTGAAAAATAATTTGAGATCCTGTCAGTGACAACGTCAATTGCTCCAGCCTCCATTATTGCAATTCTACTATTTTCATCATGGCAAGCAAGAATACACAGTAACCATATAGCTAAGTTGGCACCAGATATAATAGCAGTGCCAGTGTTGGATTGACCATCATTGGGCTGTTCTTTTGTACACCTGCAAATGCTTATTACTTCCTTATTGCCATCACCCTGATTGCCCAAAGAAGAGTGTGAAGAAATAACCACATCAACAAGAGACCGAACAAGATCAGCACACAAGTTTGATAAATTGAGATCCTCCATGAGTCTCTGATGATTTACTTTTGCAGCACAAACAAGAACTGCAGCTCCCCCATTTTTTACTTTTACATTTGCGGGAGTAGAACTGATTATCCTCTTAGCTATTGAAGATATACATCCAGAGTAAGTTGCAACAGTGTCACCTAAGACAAGAGGCTGATCCTTGCATAATCGAGACAATATCTCAATAGCTTTATCCTGCAATATTGGTGTTGAGTCGGCAATAGACAGGACTATTGGGCTTATGCTTTTAGGGAATTCAGCCAAAACAGTCCATGCTGGTTTACTATGTGTGTTGGTCTCTTCTGACCTGGATAGAATGGCAAGTGCATCTAGAGCATCAGATGTAGTGGCAGATCCATTAATAGCAGAATCCAAGAAAGAAACTAATGCGAGAACAGTGCCAGCACGATTCACACAATCAGTTACAGCATAATCAACCGGCCTAGAATGTAAGAGACGGGCAATTGCTGCTGCAGCATGTGTTTTTCCAGCAATTGTGCCTTCACGTAATACTCTGGTAGCAGGCATGATTACTTCTTCTGCAACAGCTTTCTCTGCAATTTCATTATCTAAAATAAGATTTGCCACAGCACAGGTTGCCAGCTCTGCCACTTCCAAAACTGAAGAGTTAGCAAGTGCAACTAGTGGAGATAATGCATCTCTAGCTATAGCAGCTACATCCCTGTTCTCTTTTATGGAAAGAAATATTGCAGCCAGGCAGCGTGAGGACTCCATTAAGATGCTTTCAGGTTCAACATGAAGCAACTTCATGACTGATCTAAGAGTTTTAACAGCAATGCTGCTTTCACGCACATCTTTCCTTGTTTCAAAAATTCCTGCTAAAGCTGATGCAGACTTTGCCTGAGTTTCTTCCTTGGTTGAGCTCAATATTCTTATCATGGTATTGATTGCATCACTAGCAGCACTAGCTTCACGTAAAATATCACTAAGGGGAACAACAGAAAGCATACTTCTCAAAGCATCTAAAACATAAACCTTAGATTCTGGTAGATCACTTGTCAATAATGCTGTGAGCTGACTAATAGTTGCTGTATCAGATTTATGGATTAAGTGATTCAAGGTCTTTGCAGCAATCTCTTTCCCATTTGCACTTCCATTCTTCAAAAGCCACAACAATGCAGGAACAGCATCAGCACTTTCAACACATGCACGTATATCCTCGCTGTGATTGCATAGGTTCCTAAGGATTGTTGCTGAATCCTCTTTTGCTTTTGCAGATCCTGACTCCAAAATTTGAACAAGAGGAGGTATACCACCAGCAGCAGTTATGGCCCATTTACTTTCATCATTTTCATTAGATAGAAGGCAAAGAAGGGCAACTGCACATTCTTGTTGCTGTTCTGATGAAAGCCCCAGAAGTGCTATCAACAGCTGAATTCCTTCACGGCCTTGAAGTGCACGCCATAGACTGCCTTCAGTGTTGCACAGTGTCAAGAGAGCTTTTAGCAGCTCATCTTGCACTTCGTTGGCAGCCATTGTTATTAAACCCACAAGTAAACGTTTTGCATCAGAATTTGCAATTTTAATTGAGAGTATGGGATTACTATACAAACTAGCCAGGGCTTCAATGGTCCGCTCCTGCACAATTAAGGGCAACTGAGGTTTAAATTGACTGAGCAACATCTGCTCAACTACCAAAGGATCTGATGCTCTATTAGATTCTGCCTTGTTATCATATATCATAAGAGCTGAAGCTAAAGCCCCTAATGTGTCAGCAATTTGGGTAGGTGAGATGCATGATTCAAGGCTTTGACCAAGGCTGGAGATGACATAAGACAAACCACCAGAGATGTTCGCTAGAGCACACATAGCATTCTCCTGTAATGCTTGAGCATGCTCACCTTGCATGAACTCTTTGGAAGGAGCTATGGTTGCATTGATCAAAGAAGGAATGCCATTAGAATTGGCTATCTCCCGTCTTGCATCTTTGCACTGAGCAGACAGAGATTTAAGAGCTCCAGCGGCTTCAGCTCTAACAGGGGCATCATTACCAGGGCCCAACAGCTTGAGGAGTTGCTTTGTCACATCTGATGTCAACACTTTCGAACAAACAGATGCATCCTCCATCATCATGCAGGCAAGTAGAAAGCACACATTGGCTAGAGTGCCAGACTGTCCTGCTGTCAGTAACTTCACTAATATATCCACTCCTCCAGCTTGTATCGTGGCATTCCAGAATCCCTCAGTACTGCTGGAGAGATTTTTCAACGCTCCAGTCAATAAATTGTCAATTACATTTCCGTTCTTCAAGCCCTTCTGCAACTGCTCCCAGAGCACTGGCACAACTCCTTCAGTTGAAAATATCTTTGATCCAATGTGATCTTTAGCACCACCTTGAGATACAGCATAAATAGTCTTGGCAGCAGCTACTTGACCTTCGGCAGAACTGGACTTCAGTAGACTAAGCAATGGAGGAATGCACCCTCCAAGCAAGACTTTTACCCTCAGCTCATTTTCTTTACAAAGGGAGCCAAGGACAGTTGCTGCCTGTATCTTCACATTCAAAGATCCTGACCGGAGAAGGGAAACAAGTACTGGAACTGCTTGAGAGTGGGATCCAACTGCACTGAAAGCATTTTCACGCATATCAATAAGCTCTGATAACTGCTTCAGGGAATACTCTTTCTCTTGCATAGAAGATGAGCTCTGACGCAGCTTCTCAATGCATTGAGCAACACTTGCTAATGTTCCATCTGGATCCTCCATGCTGCTGCTACGATCTCTGCAACCAATAAAGAACATAAGTCATAAGGTACAAAAGTTTGCATATACCCAAATTCAAACTTCCACAGTTCATTTATAGAAGCACTAAAAGTTAGATGGTTCTTAGATTAGAGACCATATAGGACATGTCATCAAAGTCGCCATAACCTTTTGTTTTCTTCTATGCATGAAACTCCAGAGGGGAAAAAAGAAAGGCTGTCCATGACTATTTGAAACAGATGAGCAGCTATAATAATAGAACAAGAGGAATTCACGGATGCTAGCTTACTCAGCTGTGAGAAGAAGTGATGATGCTAAAGCACAAAATGCGTCAAACACAAGAAAGTCTACAACCTTGATTGTTGCAGCATTGCAAGAAATTGATTAAATAATTTTAACTGGCTGCAAACTATTCTGGTTCAACATTATTTATAGGCATGTTTGAACTTGTAACTAACCTCAATCCCATCTTCAAAACTGAATGAGGAGTTAGAGGCTCTGAATCTTGAGCTTTCCCATCACCATTTCTTTCCTGCAATAAAAAAATGCAATAAAGAAAGTTAAATGGAATGTATGCATATCTCAAAAGCAGTTCCATCTACCACTACAAAAATTAACAAAAACTCATGAACAATAAATTACACACAATACAATCTGGGTGAAGATCAATCTAGAAACATTTGCTACATTTTATTTCCTTACCCCTATCATTAATCTCATGCTACATTAAAATCCAGCTAACCCCTTTATCCTTTCCCTACTCATAAATCCATTCAAGGATGGAAAACTAAGTCACATGTTCTACAAGGGGAGGAGAAATGGAAAATCAAGCAGCGAGGAACCATAAGCAAACCACAAAATATCACAATTTGATCATATCCCCAATCAGGATATCAAAAAGCTTTCAAAGTACTAAACAAACAAAACTGATGCTTCCACAGCAGTTGGGTTCTCATAGGTTCTAAACCGAATTGCAGCAAAACAGAGATCCACACATCACACATGTATGTGTTTGCTGCTGGGAAAAGCAAATATCACAACTAACTAGCTAACTAACTAACTATGCTATGATACAGGAAAGAAAAAAAAATGAAAATGAAAATACGAAGAAGTACCAGATCATTAGTAGCGAGGTTGCTGCCATTGCTGGCAGCAAGCCTCCAAGTCACCGTGGTCGCCAGCTTTGGTACAGGGATACTCCCAAATCAAATGAGTCCAGGACAGTGCCCCCCCTCTCCAGATCTATACTGGAGAAGACACTCAGAACATGAAAGTCTCCCTGCACAGAACAACAACGCATGTGAATGCAGATCAGAAACCAATCAATGTATCAACAATTCAACTCTCACACAAACAGCAAAAAAAATGGTAAATTCAAGTTCTACGCCAAAAACACTCTAAATCATCAACTGCTTAATTGATTATCCTCCTAAATTAACCTCAAATAATCAGATCAATTAAAGCGAAATCAACACCATTAGCAGTCGCTGACTACACTAACGCATACGCGATGAAATTAGAGAGAAATGCAACCGAACCGTAGCAAAAAAAAATCGAACAAAGATAAAAAATTAAGATCAACAACCGAGGAATTGAACAGGGGAAAGCGTGTAGTGAGTGCAAGTCAACGGAAGATCAAAACGGTTACGAAGAAATGCACGAAATTCGAAAAACAAAAAACAAGAAGAAGAAGTGAATGCGTGAAGATTGTGGAATTGAGCAACGATATTTGTGAGAAATTGAAAAGAGAGGTTTGTGTGTGTGTGTGAGAGAGAGAGAGAGAGAGAATGAAGACCTTCAGAGACTGAGAGAGAGAGAGAGGAAAGAGAAGTAAGAAAATGGCGATGGGTTTTGTTGTTATAGATATATACTTTTTTCTTCTTCTTGTTAAATCAAAAGAAGTGTTTTGATTTTGATGGATAGGAAAGTGTGTGTGAAGAGCAAAAGAGTTGTTTGAGAATTTTATCACAGTCTGTCACTCGCCGTCATAACTGGACAAGAACACCACCGACAGCTTCAAGCTTTAACGGCTACGCTTCTTCGGCTTCACTATCTGTCATCTACACCCTCTCAGTCAACACTCTCCACTTGTCCAGCTAAACTACATAGCTCAATTTTTTTTAAGAGCCAATTAAAATTTATTTTTTTTATGAATTTCCCCTCGGTTATGCCGACGATTAATTCTTAACTCATGTGGAGATCACCTTTCTGGCGAGAATTGAACCCAGAACAGCCCAAGTATTTACTACTTGTGCTAAATACTTGCTAACCTCCTTACCAAAAAAAAAATACTTGCTAACCTACATGGTTAACAGCCAATTAAGATTGTATACACAAATGCTTTGGCACAATAAAAAATCAGCCAACAAAGTTCATTTAACACTTTATGACCCAAATAACACTTTAAAATCATGAGTATATTTTTAATGGGTTGGGGGATTGTGGCCCAAATTCCTATTTATTGGCTGTTTTAGCTGGTTTTTTGTTATGACTCTAGCAATGCTCAATTATATAATATTTATACAACAATTATATTTATTATTGAATTATAATAACATAAATGATTGGAAAACAACATTTTTCCAGTCACAACAACTAACAAAACTCATTTTAACACTTTTTGCCCAAATAATATTATTAACCATGCGTATTTTTTTAATAGGTTGAGTGATTTAGGCCCAATTTCCTATTATTGACTGTTTTGCCTCGTTTTTTGTTATTCCCCTAGCAATGCTCTTATATTAATGTGTAAATTCATACTTAAACTATGATATAATTATTATTATATAATATTATTATACACATATCATTAGCGAATCTTAATGCTTATGTTGTGAAAACAAATGGAAAAGAAATTTTCACGATTTAATGTAATTTTAAATTTAGAGGTATTCAAAGAAAAGTTATTTTTCATTTTGTATCCTTTGATGGAACATATACTAAGCAATAGAAGTTAGTGGAATTGAGAATAAAAAAATAAAAAAAGTTAGTCGAATTGTCTAGTTATAACCATGAGACCTAATAAAATTGATAGTTTGTTGTGTTCTTTTAAGAACAACTCTATTAGAAGGATCATTTTTTATTTAATTTGGGTTCACTTGTTATAAAAGTACTGTCATATATATAATATGTAATAAAAGGGAAAATGTGGATCAAGAGAGTAACTTTTCTCTCCAATAATAGGGACAAACTTTGGTCTCTATTATGGTCTTATATGTTTAATGAGTCTTCCTAGGTGTACAACATAAAATACTTACAACGTATAAAACAACGTACAATATGGAAATCAAGCAACAAAATTGAAAAACGCGCGTTTCGTATACTCACTCTCACGGACGCGTGCGTGTACAGTACGTGCGTAAGCGAACACATTCCAACACATAAAATGAACACATATTTCAATAGCAAATAAACACATTTGATTATCATAAATGAACACATTTATTCATTATAATGGACACACTTAAGTAGAAAAATATGAACACATTTACTTAAAAAAAACATCACAAACTCATTAATCTTATCTCTTTGCATTATATTATGTGTTTAATTAGTTAAGGTGTATGCATGTATTCATTTTGCATTGTATTATGTGTTCAGTTACAGTATAAATATGTATTCACTTTGCATTGTACTATGTGTTCAGTTACAGTATATTTATATATGTGTTTACTTTGCATTATATTATGTGTTCAGTTACAATATAGTATGCGTTCACATTACATTGTATTATGTGTTCAATTGCAGTATATATGTATATGTGTGTGTTCATTATTTCATATACTATATGTTCATTGTGACTTAACTTTAATATATATGTATTCATTTGCTAATAAATAATTTTATGACCGAATTATTACTTGATGTGTTCATTTTAGGTTGTCATATGTGTTCATTTAATCTTATACAATGTGTTTGTTGCGCAGAATTTGTTCTAATCTGAAAAGAAAAATAATGTTCTTGTTTGAAACTAAAATAACATGATATAAACAGAGATTGAGTTGTATGATGAAAAGAAATCAATAATCTCATTAGATATCACAAGAATCATTGTTAAAAGTGAATTTAGTTGATAAATATATAAAATTCAATTCTTCTTCATCATCACTTATGTCATAGTTATATAAGCAAGTTACAGAGAAGAATTACAAAAAAAAAATTCTAAAAGTAAAATGAAACAAAAATAAGAATCATACAAGAAAAAAATGAGTGGATATCTTGATTGAGAGAAGAATAAGAGTGGGTATCTTGATTGAGAGGAGGAGGAGAAAAATAAAAAGAAGAAGAAAAAGAAGGAGGAAGAAGATGAAGGAGGAAGAAGAAGAAGAATAATGCAGAAAAAACTGAAAGAAAATCAAGAAGAAAAGAAAGAAACGGGATGTGAATAGTAACATGTTGGTGTTATTTGCATTGATTTTGTATATCTGCATCACTTATACGTTGTATAGTACGTTGTTAGTACACAGTGTTGTACAACTAGAATTTTCGTATGTTTAATTAATTAATATCAAAACAAACTAATATAGTTATTAATTAATTTTTAATAATGTGTTATTAAATAATTTGTGCTATACGTATGTGTACTATACATATATCACATATTTCATGTTATGTATAACCCACGTTAGATATTAGTTGAACGTATTTATGCACATGTACCCGGCGTGCGATAAAAAACAATTCTTAACAAATAGTTTAGATACAATAATTAACGAGAATCAAACTCCAATTATTAGGTACATGCTCACATGGGGTTTGAATAGCCTAGCGAGCATCAATCGAGCTCTTGATTGTGGCTAAGCCAGATCATGCATTTTGAGCAAGTCTAAAAACTCATCTCAAGTATCTCCAACTTTTAGTGCTTAGTTGGCCAAAGTAAAATACATATAAGATGAAACATTCCGTCTTTATAAAGCTCATTTTAATTTTTTTAAGTGGACTCTATCTATTATAAGAAACAATATAATGGCTAATTATTTAAGTAATGTTCACACACATATATATCAAAATATTAATATATTTATTTATTTTTATCATAACATTGCGGAATAAAATAACTAATCATATGAGAATTTGTAGGCATCTTAAAGTTTTAAAGTTTTTTTACGATAAAGGTCGGGATCAAACTTTCAAATACTTGATTAAGATGGTTCAAATTATTACAAAAGCTTCTTATAAAATCATTTATTATTTATTGTTACATTAAATTAAGATTTATACAAATAACAATATTTTGATAATGACAAATACAAAAAAGAGTTTAATTTTAATATATTAATAATATAAAGGAGTTTTATAATATTAATCAATCATGTATTATTATATTAATAAAAGAGTTTAACTCAATTATTTATTAATTAAAAAATCTCATAAACAAATGTACATATAATTGATTACAAGTGCAAAACACATTGTATGAAAAAATTACACTCTATAAGAAAATTCAATTATATATGGCTGATTTTTCTTCGGAACCCGGTGCTTACAAAATGGAATATGCTTATATAGAAAAAGACATGATACATGAAGCACTTGATAGTGACCAAATAATTCTTTTTTTTTTTCTTTTTCTTTTCAAAAGGTGATAATGAATGCACATGAATAAGATTGGTCTTTATTACACAAATATTTGTAGAATAATAATTTTTCACTCAAAACAGTTAAAAAAAAGCTCATTTAACACTTTATGACTTAAATAATATTTTTAATTATAAGTATATTTTTAATAGACTAGATAATTATGGTCCAAATTTATATTTATTAATTATTTTAGCTGATTTTTTTATTGTACCTTTAATTATGCTCGTCTTTGTTATATATAAGCTGTGAGATGTGGAGCTGAAATAATAATAGTAAAAGACAAAAGTATATAGCTATATGGCGTTAAAACCTTAATATTATAAAATTAGTATGGAGTGACCAAACCAGCTGGAATTGCAAAACTGGCAAGTTTTATAATGTGGTGTTAGATACTATAGTGTATGATGCAATGAAATCAAAGCTGGTATAGCAACAAGTCATGTTATTTGCACTTGCGTCCTTGTAAGCATTTGCTGTTATACATGCAGAATATATGATATGAGATGATTGGGACTCTCTAAAGTACCAACTAGCTAAAGTATATATCCATCACTTATTATTACTATTAGAGCTTGACTAGGGATATAAAATTGTACCGGCTAAAACAGAAAAAAATAGGAATTTTGGTCTAAATTATTCAGTTCATTTAAAAAACACACATGATTAAAAATGCAATTTAAACCAAAAATGATAAAATGAATTTTTTTGACTATTTTAGCTGAAAAAGTGTTATTATCTAAAATTTTGTGTTATTATTATTATTTATTGCATGTTAACTTCTAGAGGCTAGATCTTGTAGTGACATGTCTCTCTTTTCAATTGTTCATCCATTTTTATTTTCATTTATTTTTTCACCAATATTATTGTTCTGGTTTTGATGTTTAATGATTTCTCTTTGTTGGCATGAGGGATGGAGTTCGTAAACTTAAGAGAATTTTATGATATTTAGTATGATATGTTGGAAGAATGAAGAATTACTATTGGTATGACTAATGAATAGGAACAAGAACCACTAAGTTCTCTTGTAATCTAGGGATGTAAAGTCTTCCTAGAACTTGGATTTGTCTAGGACCCCTTTACTAGTTCAAGGTCTCCTCTCTTTCTCTCTTTTCTGATTCCCTATACGGGCTCTCTTTTCTCTCCTCTCTTCTTGGTCTCTTTACTCTTATTTATTTATCTCTAGAAAACCAAAAACTCATCCTCACTTTCTCATCCTCTATGGTGACGCATTTACTCTCAAGGTCTCTCCCGTGACTCACATTTTTCTACTTATGTTTAACCCTCTTTTTTCATCCACAAGACAAAACTCTTTCACTCTCCTCTAGTAGACCTTGTGTGTTATATGTTAGGTGAAGTAGTGTTATTGAAATGATATTGGTGATTGACATAAGTGATGTGACAAGTTATAGAAAATATTTTTTTCTCACAAGGCAATCACAATTCCCCAAACTCTAAAAGCCTATATTTTCATTGATCATATGAGTTAAAATGAGTTATAAGAAAATACTAATTGGTAATTTAATGTAACTATTATCCTATTAATAGTATCTTTTCTAACCTTGTATATATTCCCTTCATTCTATTGAAATCCTAGAAACTTTCCTGGGTACTAGGACTTTTACATTATAATAGAGGTGCTCCCTATCAGGTGAATGTTGTTGAAATATTTATTTTATGGACTTACATAAATTAGAAAATACCAGATCAATTTTATTGCCAAATTTTGAATAACCATTTTTATTATTATTGTTATTGGGTTACAATTGGAAATATGAAAAATTATCTGTTTGGGCTAGCTGATGATAGTGGACTAGGTCCATCATTGACTAATATTCAGAGAGTCCCTACCACTACCCATTTGACATATTTGTATTCTGCCCTATTAAGAAGAAATATTGGTGTCCAACTTATTATGGCTCACTGGTTAGCTGTCATTGGAAAAGTGTATACACACTCTCCATTTTCTCTTCTTCCTTTCTCAGTTCTGATCTCTCTAGGTTTGGAGGCTGTTTGGTTTCATGCTCATGCTCAGGCTTCTGCTAACTTGTGAGGGTTGGATATGACTCATGAGGTATTCTTATATACTCATATAATCTTGATAACTGATTCATGCTATAATTGGAATCAAACTGTTGTTCATGCTTGAAATTATTTGTGATATTTATTTATAATGTGAAAACATAATTCCTTCAATTCGTATCGGAGCTAATTTGATATATGATTATAACTAACTATTTATCAAAATTTTGTTTTTATTGAGATTGGATGTTAAAATCGCACATGCATATACCCTAACTCTTTCGAATTCGAAATTATTTGTATTGGTTGATTATTGTCAAAATTGGTTTAGGGTTTTATTTTTTATGTTATTCTGAATTTATTAAGCTTTTTTTTTTTGGTGTGATTTGACTTAGATTTGAGTTAAAAATCGTTCTTTTTAATTGAGATCACCAAAATTGTGTTCATCCTTACCTGAGTTTTTTCGGGTAGGTAAATCTGTATGAACACTCATAAAATGTTGCACTATATTTAGATGTGATTGTTGTGCATTTATTGGTAGAACAACATCCTCTACATCATCATCTCTATCTTCCTCTTCTCCATCAGCATCACCTTCATCACTTATTTCCTCATCTTCTTCAATTTCTTCCAACTTTGGATCAAAATTTTCTTCTTGAATATGAGCTGCAAAATCAACATATAACTTAATAGGAGAAAAAGAAAATGACTAACATTGTTGATGTATCATGAACATCTGTTGCATATTGTTGTCCTCACTCACATCAAATTCTTTATATTGTTGTATGAACCACTAAAAATTAATATTGGACACCTATATCTAATGTTTGAAACATATTTTGGAATTTCAATTTTTATAGATTGACAAAATCCCTCACACAAATCAGTAAATGATATTATGTATGGAATAGTAAAACATAATGAATTTGTACATATAAATTTTACTCCTTCACTATTATCTGGTACCATCTCACTAGCAAAATATACTACTACATTTGTTATATTGTTCATTTTTTCTCTTATTGATCTTTCAAGACTATTATTACAGAACAAGAAGAAGAAAGATCTGCTACTACACAACAAGAAGAAAAAGAAAGAAGAACAATAAGAAAAAAACAAGAACAAGAGGAAGGAGGTCGTAAGTTCCTCCTCTTCACTTTGTTTTTATAGAGTCAAATATTAAAATGTTACCGTTGCATTGCTTTCTCCGAATCTGCATGAAAAAGCTTTTTTTAGTTCAAGCAAACTCGCCAATGGCAAGTTTAGTTCAAAAGCATTAATTTTTAAATCAGTCAAACTCGCCATTGGAGAGTTTAGTTCACAGAAAATGAATTTTTAATAGGTCAAACTCGTGAATGGCGATTTAAGTACTACGAAAGTAACATTTGATGTTTTAAAATCGTCAATGGTGAGTTCTGTGTAAACAAAATTATTTTTTAATTACAAAAATTTGCAATTGGCGAATTTATTTCTGCAACATCAACTTTTTTTTTTTAAATTTTTGGATAACAAGCATATTTCTCTCATTTTATTATTCATTCACCATATGAAAAAAAAGACACGTTTTGGGTCATGACATATACTCTGAATTTCTTTTCTTTTCAGCAGATTTTTCGTTTCATTTAAATTAATTTTATTGTTTTCTGATTTTTTTTAACTAGTATATTTTGCTTTTAAGGATGTTCACTTTCAAAATAAAGAGAATAAGGTGATATGAATGCATTCGAAAAAAAAAATAAAAATATACTAAACCATATTGATATAAGGTAATATTCATTTAATTTAATAAATTAATATTATTTTAAATTTAATGAAGTAAAAGTATTTAATTTTTTATATAATTTTAATTAGTTATATAGGAATAAAATTATCATGTATCTTTATTATCATTTTCTTTTCTTTATCTTTTCAACTCAAATAAACGAAACAAAATAATCATTAATCTAATTTTCTTTTCTCTAATCTCCCATCCAACCAAACACTTATGTGTAAAATTATTATTTTATTTTAAATTTTCTTTCACTCAATTTCTTTCCTCCCAAATTCTTCGTCTCACTTAATTTCTTTCCCTTGCCAAACACAACCTTAGAGGGTATTTGGTTCGCACATTGAAAATTTATTCTTGAGAATAAGATTATCAAAGGGTAAATGTAAGAATTATTTTTTTAGAAATGTATTATTCATGTATTTAATTTTTACATTAAATTTCTAGAAATTGTACAATATTCTTAAAAATAATTTATTATTGTGTTTGGTTCATAATAAGATTTTTAGGATAACAAATTTACTCCTCACATTACGAAACAAATACGAGATTAAAATAATACGTGAAGTAAAAATAAATATCTTTTTATACAATTAGAAAGATTCATGACGTGAGAATAAAACTTAGGGTTTAGGGTTGAAGTTAATTAAGATGAAAATGAGAGAAAAACGTTCATGTGGATGCAATTTTTTAACAAAGAAATTTTTGGAGCATATGTTGAACCAATAATGAGAAAATAATTTTTTTTATAAAATTTTTCTAGGATTCTTGCAAAGTTTCCCTCTACCAAATGGTCGGTGAAGCTTCAAAAAAAATAAAATAAAATAAAGAGTACTAAATATCTTATTTGATTACTAAAGATTAATATAATAGATAAAATAGTCTCATAAAATATGAAAATAATAATATAGTTTCTCAAGATTTGATATAATGGACAAAATAGTCTATCAATATATGAAAATGATAATATAATTTTTTAAAATTAAAAATTTATAATAATATAGTCCCTCAAATTCTCCTAAATTTTTATCTTTAAGTGAACTCCTTACTCTAAAACTTAAAGATTAAATTGTCATTTTTTGTACCTTGACTAGTTGTTTTATCTATGAATTTAATTTTCATCCACCGATAGTGTACCATTTTTTACACAGTCATCAATCATGAACTGGCATGTCAGATATGATTGTGTTTTCTCTTTCCTACTTCTAAAAAGTCGTAAAAACAGAGTGTTTTGATTGGACGACAGTGTAAAATACCTCTACAAGTTAGTGCATCAAACTTAAACTCTTCATCTATCGCCTCAATTTTTGAAGATTAAACTCTCATTTTTATATATTAGGTACCAAACTAAATATTTATTTAAGGGGATTTATTCCATACTCAATTGTATGCTTAACCTATTAATCTATGTTAAAGTAAATATAATTTGGTACCAACGGAGCACAGTGGTCGCGGTCGCAGCCTTCCTAGACGCGTCTCATTCCTAATCACGCATCTTCTTCATCTTTCTCTTGCATAATGCGCTATCTCTGGCGACAAGTTATGTATTGATTTTTTTTTAGTCTTGCTAGGTGTACAACACAAAATACCTACAACGTATAAAATACGTACAATGCGGAAATCAAGCAGCAAAAATGAAAAACGCGCGTTTCGTATAACCACTCTCACGAACGCGCGCGTGTACAGTACGTGCGTAAGCGAACACATTTCAACACATAAAATGAACACATATTTCAATAGCAAAACGAACACATTTGATTATAAAAAATAGACATATTTATTTGTTATAACAAACATACTTAAGTAGAAAAAATGAACACATTTACTTAAAAAAAACATCTTAAGCTCATTAATTTGATCTCTTTACATTATATTATGTATTTAATTAGTTAAGGTATATGCATGTGTTCATTTTGCATTATATTATGTGTTCAGTTACAGTATAAATATGTGTTCACTTTGCATTGTACTATGTGTTCAGTTGCAGTATATTTATGTATGTGTTCACTTTGCATTATATTATGTGTTTAGTTAAAATATAAATATGTGTTCAAATTACATTGTATTATATTTATTTGTTCAATTACTATATATATATATATATATATATATATATATATATATATATATGTATATGTGTGTGTTCATTGTTTCATATATTATGTGTTCATTATGACTTAACTTTAATATATATGCATTCATTTGGTAATAATAATTTTATGACCGAAATATGTGTTCATTTTAGGTTGTCATATGTGTTCATTTAATCTTATACAATGTGTTCGTTGCGCAGAATTAGTTCTGATCTAAAAAGAAAAATAATGTTCTTGTTTAAAACTAAAACAACCTGATATAAACAAAGATTGAGTTGTATGATGAAAGAATTCAATAATCTCATTAGATATCACAATAATTATTGTTAAAAATGAATTTAGTTGATGAACATATGAAATCCAATTATTCTTCATCATCACTTATGCCATTATTATACAAGTAAGTTGCAAAGAAAAGTTACCAAAAAAGATAAGTTTTTTAAAAGTAAAATGAAACAAAAATAAGAATCATACAAGAAAAAAGAGTGGATATCTTGATTGAAAAAAAAGAAGAAGAAGAAATAGAGTTTGATGTAAAAGAAAGTGAGTATGTTGAGTGAAGATGAAAAAAATAAAGAACAGGAAGAAGGAAGGAAGAGAATACCAGAAAAAAAAAAAAGTAAGAAAGGGGAAGAAAAGAACAAGAAAAAGTGAAAATATGAGCGCGTAGTTACGTAACAATGGATAATAGTGCAAGATACGTTGTATATAAGATGTAAGTATTTTACATTGTACAAATAGAATTTCCGGTTTTTTTCATAAATTGATAAAGTTAAAGAATATCAATATAAATTAAATTAATATTTGAAGATTACTTACATAACAAGTTACCATTTATATAAATTTAAAAAATTTAAATTAATTTTATCTATAAACCATAACACATACATTTATTATATATTCATATCCTATATTTTGGTGTTACCTAATCAAAATCCTTTATTTAAACAAACTCTAAACCTAAAAGCACAAAAAAAAAAAAAAAAAAAATTCATTGCAGAGTGAGTGATCGACTATGAAGTATAGGTTGATCCCTAACACTACATAGGCAAACCTTAATATTATCAAAACCGAAATAGCTTTGTTATTTGCAGCTATGGGCAATAATAGACCTAGAAGATTCAGTGGTCATCGCCACCATCGCGGTCAATCAAGTCGAGACCAGCAACTACTGTCGGAGGACTCGTCTCAGTGTTCTGTTCCACACCAACATGGTCTCAAAACAAAATCCTTCGAATCGCTTTTCCTTGTTTTTCACTGTTTTGTTCTGATTTTGATTTTCTGATTGCAGAAGGAACAGCTGCTGAGGAAGAGGAACAGGAGGAAGAGCTCACGAGACCCAAAATAAAGCTCGCGATGTGGGATTTTGGGCAATGTGATTCTAAAAGGTGCACTGGTCGCAAGCTTTCAAGATTGGGCTTATTAAAGGCAAGTTCTTCTTCTCTCTCTGTTTTTTTTTTTTTTTTGGTTTTATATAGGCATAAGAATGAATTATTAGTATCAAAATTGAATCCATAAATCTATTAAAGTATAAAACCATTCATGTACCTTTACCTATTAGCTTAAGCCTTTTGAGAGAGATTGTTTCATGACATGGTATTAAATCCTCCATGACCTAGCGGTCAGGGGTTCAATCCTTGTTATCCCCGTTGTGATATCTTGTTCATGCTTCAAGTCTGAAAGAGACATTCACATGAAAGGGTGTATTAGAGTATAAAATCATTCATGTGCTTATCTGTTAACTTAACTTTTGGAAGAAATAGTTTCATGACATTGTGTGTGAGTTAATTAGAGATTCTTGAGAAGGATCAAACATAGAGTAGGAGAAGAGGATGATATCATAATTATCATTATTGTAGTTAGAAGAAATATTGCCAAAAGGACAACTTCAGTGAGATGAGCATTCTCTTCAGATTTTGACTTGTTGAAGTTGAGCAAGCCTTTTGACGTCAAGACAGTAGTATATACTATATTAGACAAGTTTTTTTGCTTTATATAAATGAAAGTGAACTAGAGAAGGCATCTAGAGTTTTTGTACTGCCATAAGTAATTGAATTTGAATCAGTTTAGGGGTCCATCAAGATATCATAGTATTCTGATGCAATAGTTAAATAGCTTGGATTTCCTTATAAATTTTGGACTTGAACCATCTATCGATGTTCAGTGGAAAATCTGATGCCAGAAAGGGTTGCTAATTGGTACCAGTTCTGTACAATTTTCAGAATTGGTTTGGCTTCATTATATTTTGGTTGTAACTTGTGAGCAGAAGTAATACGTGCTCCTTTGTGTTATTGTCATATCTTCATTCTATTTCTATTATCGTCTAATTGCACTATTTAAACTTGACTGTGAACAATTTTGTGCAGGAGTTACGCGTAAGTAGCGGATTTGGGGGTATTGTTTTAAGGTACTTGCCTTTAATCTACTTTTCTTTTTTATATGCATCAGAATAATGTGTTGCTTTTTCTAAGTACTGTTTTATCCTGATATTATAATATAACAGGTCAACAGTTTCATGATTTTTTTATCAATTAGTCCATTGGGCATAGAGTAGAACTGTAGAAATGTTCATGGCTTCTCTGTCAATCAGTTCTATAGTTTTTAAACTATCTCTAAAATTATATTGTTGAAGTAGAAGCTAAGTGCAACCAATCAATCATAGTGAACAATAATTTCGATCGACTTTAGAGTTTAGCCTGCAAGTGAGTTTGGTTGCACTGTTGAATGTTGAGTTCTCGACTGCATATTAGTTTCGTACATTATTGTTATTAGTTCAGTAGCACTTTATACTGGTGTTAGTCCATTCATCAAGTATACCATTTAAAAGTTCAAACCACTGTGTTGTATCACGTGCCATTTAGCAGCTATATGCTGGAAGTTTCTTTGCTCACTGGATGATTATCTGTCTTAATTTTGTTTTGACAGTCCTGTTGGAAAGCAATGTGTCTCAAGAGAAGATCACCTTTTAATCAAGAATAAAGGATTGGCTGTCGTGGATTGCTCATGGGCCCGCTTAGATGATGTGCCTTTCGTGAGGTTGCGCTGCACTGCTCCCCGCCTATGTATGGGCTTAGCTGCAGTTTTGAATAAATTTAATTCGGTTATATATATATATTCCATACTTCTTTGTGTTTATTCTAGTCAAGCTCAACATCTTACATCACTAGTGATGAAAACATAGCGTGCTTGACTCAAATACTATAGTCAATTAGTTGTCCATGATGCTTTAACTTAGAACCGCCATTTGGCACCACTATGTTTAATCTTTCTGTCTTGTGTAGAAATTGCCTCTGCACTAGAAGTTGTTATAAGTTGTCTTTATATTTCTGTGTAGCTGACAACATTATTTGAAACTGCAGTACCATGGCTTGTAGCAGCAAATCCAGTAAATTATGGTCGGCCTTGTAAGCTATCTTGTGTAGAGGCCTTATCTGCTGCTTTGACAATATGGTATCTAAAATGATTTATTTTTTTGTTATCACTTTTATGCCATGAATTTGCTTACAGTGTGCCCAAGTTGCGACAAGATACTATATATTTATTTATTTTATTTTTGTGTTTTTGTTAGGGACTTGGGTATTATGGGATGCCCAAAGTCCCACATCGAGTAGTATGGGATGCTTGATGTTGTATTTAAGGAGAGTGGTTCTTCCCCCTTAACAGCTAGTTTTTAAGGTGTGGTTCCCCACTTTCCGGTGCTTAACAGTTTGACACTCTTCATTAGCTCTAGAGATGTATGTTTTTAACCTTGGCGTATTCTGCGCTAACAATTTAGGTCCTAGCTTCAGTTTTTTTGGAAAATTTTCTGTTGGAGCTGTTGATACTATGCCAATGGAAGAAATCATCATAACTCAGTATAGCTAAATAATTTACTTGGCTGTTTGCAGCACCTATAGCTTTACTCTTTTTCTAAGTAAATCAGTCATTCTTTTATAATGCATGGTTATTGAGAACTTGCCCCGTTCTTATATTGATTTGGATGAATATTTATCAGTGAAGGTTTTCAGTTTCCCCAATCTCTTATTTGATAAATGTTCTTTGATTTGATCTTACAGTGGGGAAGAAGAAACAGCAAATCTGTTGCTTGGCAAGTTCAAATGGGGTCATGCCTTTACATCTCTGAACCGGTACGTATGATATGGTTCAGTTATATTGTTATTTGTTTCTTTACACTATATCTATATATATGGTCTCAAAGGTTGAAAAACTTGCAAAGCATAAACATATCACTGCCCATTAATTGAGAAAAGAGGTTGCTAGTGGTAGAGCTCATCTGGGTTCTTGGTTCCTTTCAAAACCTGAAATTTCATGTTATAAAGTATACTTTCCTGATACTAACTGTCTCTTTGTCCTTAATCGTATTTTCCGGCCTTTTCTGAGTTGAATTTAGACCTGTAGTATGCCGAGCTTGCAAATGAATATGCTGCTAAAAAAGCCTTTTCTTTTCAATAAATAATTTTGATATATCCAACTTCTCGATTCTTTAAACTATGTGCCTAGTACAGTCAATCCATGGGGTTAGTGAGAGACAATAAAAGTACAAATCTAAACAATAAGAACAAAGTCTTGTTCCATTATGTGAGGTCGGCACGCGGATCAGACAATGTCGTAGTGTTCTAGCATAAATCATGTTTACATTTAATCCATTAAAATCTGATTCTATCTTGATAATTTCATAATTCATCTCTACATATCCATTCCAATTATATTTTATTTCCATGAGCTTCTGTTAATTTGATTCTCAAATTACACACCTCTTTTCATAAACATGTTTTCTGAAAACTTTCTATTATTAATCCACCCAGGGAATTGCTGAAGGCCTACTCCAAATGCGAAAATAGCGCCGATATTATATCTGTTCAAAATGCTTGGTTGTCACAGCAGAGTCAAGTTCCAAGGGCTCCTCCTGAAAGTGAAGATAAAGGTATGTGTTGCACAATGCTTGCGTTAAATAATTAATCTATACATTGGTATTGGAATTTGTTTATTTTGGCTGTGCCACCAAATGGGTTTGGCTGTTTCACTTTACCATTTACTCTTATCTGTTAAAGCATCCTTTATCAGTGTCTGTATATGTAGCAAGGGACATATGCCATGACACTTCTTTTGTCAATCCAAATAAGAGAAGTAATGGATTTTAGTTTATCACTGATGTAGAGAAAATTCTTATATACACTTGGAACGCCTCGCGAGTATATATGCTCCATATCCATTGATAAAGTAATATCAATGGTGCTTTCATTTTCCACCTTTAGTTGAATAATCACTTTATTATTGGATATTGAGACTATCCACGTTGTGCTCCTGATGCATGAAAGAATTTCTAACCAATACAACCCCAATTATGGTAAAAAATTCACGCTTTTCTCCTTAGGGGTGTGTTTGGTGAGATGTACAGATCAAGACAAGACAAAAATACTAAGATAGTGAAGACTGATACAAAAAAATATGAAGTTTTTATTTCATGTTTGAATTAATGTATAAGACAATAGTTTTTGTCTCATCTTAGTCAATTTCCAGCTTTTCAGGGGTACAGAAAATACTAAGATAGTGAAGACATACAATCAAAAATATGAAGTCTTTATATCATATTTGGATTAATGTATAAGACAATAGTTTTTGTCTTGTCATGGTCAATTTTCAGCTTTTCAAGGCTGCGCTTGAATTTGAGTACGGAGACAGGGGACATGTTTGGTTTGCGAGGGCAAAGACAATTTTCTAAAATTGTTTGTCTTCACATGTATTTTTTGTACCTCCATATAGCTGAGACGAAGAGACGAAAACCTTTTCACAATAATATCCTTGTCTGGTGGTGGTCTGGTGGCGGTCGGTAGTGGTGGGTCCGGTGAGAGTCAATAATGTCATTTTATTTTTATGTTCATTGTTTCCATCCATACAAAATTTTTTCCGTATAGTCTCTATCTCCATGTCTTTGTCTCTCTGTCTTTGTCTATCCTTCAATCCAAATGCAACCCAGGAGTACAAAAAAATACATAAATGTTCTATCATGCACAGTTATCAAAACCGGCTCGACCCGCCCATGAGACCGGTTCAAGCTGCTGATTGGATCAGGGATGCACCAAAACCGGTAAGAACCGGTCCAACTCGGTGGGTTTGAATCAAAACTGGTGACCCGGCCGATTAATCCGACTCGGACCAGTTGGGTGCATATTTATTTTAATTTTTGGTTGGTGAATTTTTTTATTTTTTAAAATTTTTTTAATGAAATGACACTGTTTTGTTATCGGTAATTTTTTTAATATAAAAAGCAAACGACATTTTTTTACAAGTTGCTTCATATATATGTTCTTATGTCAGAGTGTGTGTGTGTATATATATATATATATATATATATGTATGTATGGTCCTATGTCAGTAGAGATTAAATATGATTCATTGACTCCCTGAGTATAATTTAAGTTATGATTTGTTTGACGTTGAATGTTGCAAGACTTGGTAATTTCACTAATCCGTGTTGTTATGTTAAAACTTAAGATTAATAATTTGTGGGATTTGATGTGAAAATATATTTGAATTACTTTTTTATTTATGAGTAATTTATGTTTCTTTAAGATATATATATAATTTTTATTTTTTTTAAGACCGGGTTAATTATCAACAGTTCAACCGTGATCCACTGGTTGAACTAGTGACTCGGTGACCCAATACCTTAACCAGTTCAACTCCTGAATCTAGTCAGATAACTATGCTATCACGTCCTCATTATCAAACACCTTCGCTGTTATGTACACCTCCCCAAACCCAGGTTGTGTGCCTGCTGCATAACATGAGTGTTGTAGACAGATTGGGCATCAAGTTATTATCTTGTCAATTTTTCTTAATTACAGCTAGTATTGTTACCTTTATACCCTGTTCATTAAGAATTTGATTTTTTATTTTGTAATTTCTGGTTCTGAATGGACAGCAGTGACACATGAAGGTGAAGATCAAGGGTCTTCTGATTCTGAAGATGATGGGCTTCCACCTCTTGAAAGAAACATGAATCATCTGAACATTATTGAAAGTGATGAAGAAAGCGAATAGTTATATCTACGCATATTAAAATCTCCAACAAGCAAAACCACTCAGAACAGAATTACATAGCAGAAATAGTTCTTGCTTTTTATTTTTATTTTTATTTATTTTTTGCTCGTGCCTGGTTTCTAGTTATAGAAATGTTCAAATATGAGCACACGACCAAATATTACAGTAGTAAGCTATGTATTTGCATTAAATTAATATATTTATATATATTTAAATTTTATCTTTTGATGTAGGTGCATGTATATAAAGTTCGGGCAGAAAACTACGGATTTTTTCCCCCAATAAATACATAAAATGCATTAATTCTACAAACAAGCAAAGAGAAATAATAATTCCAACGATGTCCTGTTTTTGGATTTGTTAGGGGAAATCGTAGGAGTCCCACGATTTCACCCGAAATGAACTGAAATCGTAGGACCCCTACGATTTCAGGCTGAATTGGCTTGAAATCGTAGGGGTCCTACGATTTCAGTTCATTTCGGGTGAAATCGTGGGACTTCTACGATTTCTGTTATAAAAGTGTTTATAAAAGACCATCCCCGGCCATTATTTGACATAGAACCATGGCTGAAAATTCACACTATGCACTCATACATCACCAAGGATCAATTGAAACTAATAGTCGGGGTAGTGTAATTTTCAAATCACCCAGTACTATTGGTTTCATTCTTAATGAATCAGTTACTTTTGCTGAGCTGGAGAGTCTATTGGTTGAAGAATTAAGAGTTGAGAACGTGAAAAAAATCACTCAATTGTTCTATCGAGTGTCAGTTACAATTGGTCTTGGTAGGGTGGAGTTTGGATGTCAGCAATTGCGGGACGATAGGGATATTCGTAGAATGTTTTTCTCTCACAATACATTTCCAGAAATTAGAGCTATTTGTCGTGTTAGAAGACACGATCAGCTCACACGGATCCGTACCAAATCCTGCACGTGCATCACCTTCCGTGGCTCCTGCAAATGTTACTGGAGGAGATATCGGTTCTGATGAAGAAGATGATAATGATATCGCAGACATAGCAGGTAAGTATAACTTATTAATTTGATATGTTTTTTTTGTATAAAAATTTGTTATGAAATTATTTTATAATGTAGAAAATTGATAGGTGGTTAGGAAAAATTAATTTTAATTGTAGCAATAGTTTAATTGTATTTTTTTATTTAATATTGTATATATAGTATAGGAGGTTACCATAAATTTTAAATTTGAAATGTTTTATAGAAATATGTTAGGAAATGATTTTATTACGTAGAAAATTAATAGGTGGTTAGCATAAATTAATTTTAATTGTAGCAATAGTTTAATTGTATTTTTTTATTTAATATTGTATATATAGTATAGGAGGTTACCATAAATTTTTAATTTGAAATGTTTTATAAAAATATGTTAGGAAATGATTTTATTACGTAGAAAATTAATAGGTGGTTAGCATAATTTAATTTTAATTGTAGCAATAGTTTAGTTTAATTCTATTTTAGGAAATTATTTTATTACGTAGAAAATAAATATAGGTGATTAACATAATTTAATTTTAATTGTAGCAATAGTTTAGTTTAATTCTATTTTTTTATTTCATATTGTATATATAGGAGGTACATAGGAGTTAATAAATGTTGATAAAATTATAATAATAATATTATTAGATTAATTATTTTTTTTTGTTTTATGTATTATCTATTGAATGTCTATATTTATAAGGGATGGACACATTGATCTTGCAATTCAAATTGCACAACCAGTGAATGTTGAACCTTCTCCAGTTCAGAATAATCTTCAGTTCCAACACATAGATTATGTTGCTGATGAAGGAGTTGATATTAGGGGAGATGATGATGATTTGCAGGCTGATGATGTTTTATTACAACAACTGAGTGATGAAGAGGTTGCTGCAGAGCCTGATGTTCTCCCACAGTCTCAGCCTGTGCAATCACAAGCACGTGGTGAACATGTGCACCAGTCTAGGACCGCAAGTATGATGCGTGGTGTCCCTGAACATTACACCAATTTGAATTTGGATGCAGAGGCCCCAATAGTTCTACACAACCTTCAGTAGAATCTGGGACTTCAGATGGGGAGACTGAATTTTTCGTTGGTCATATTTTTCTAGACAAGGAATCAGCAGTGTATGCCGTGAAGAATTATAGTATAAAGAGGCGTGTTCAATACAAGGTCCGGGAATCTGACCAAATTAAATATCATGAGAGATGTGTAAAGTTTGGTGATAGATGCAATTGGAGCATACGTGTGAGCTATAGGAAAAAAAGAGGCAATTGGGAGGTCCGAAGGTACACTGCACCACATACTTGTGTCTTTGAACAAATCTTGCAGGTTCACCCTCAGCTGGACAGCGCAGTGGTATGTGATTTAATTTTTTCTATGGTCAAGAATGACCCTAATGTTCCAGTAAGAGTTTTGCAAGGTGCAGTGGAGTCAAGATTCAATTTCAAAATATCATATAAGAGAGCTTGACTTGCGAAACAGAGAGCAATTGCAAAAATATATGGAGATTGGGAACAGTCATACAATGAACTCCCTAGGTGGTTGTTGGGTGTTCAACAGTTCATGCCAGGTACAATATATTTTGTGCGTGTGTTTTGCGATTTAAGTTACATATTTGATATTTGTTGGGTATTCTGATGAATTGCTAATGTTACAAAAATGCATATTGCTTTTCCTTAGGTACCATATTTTCATTGCAGACTAAACCTTATTATGTGGGTAATTTGGTTGATCGTAGTTGTGTAATGTTTCACCGTGTATTCTGGACTTATCCTTCATGCATAGAAGCATTCAAGTGGTGCAAGCCTTTTATATCTATTGATGGGACCCATCTCTATGGCAAATATCATGGGGTGTTGTTGATGGCAATTGCCCAAGATGGGAATTCAAACATATTGCCTGTTGCGTTTGCCTTGGTTGAAGGAGAAACACGGGAAGCATGGTCATTTTTTCTGACTTTATTACGACAACATGTCACCCCACAGGATGGTATTTTGGTTATTTCTGACCGACACGGTGCTATAAAATCTGCTTTGAATGCAGAAGGAAGTGGATGACAACCTCCGAGAGCATATCATGCTTATTGCATTCGACACATTGTGGCTAACTTTGCGCTGCAATTTAAGAACAAAGATGCAAAGAGAATACTGACCAATGCTGCATACGCAAAGTCTGAGCGAGATTTTTTATATTACTTCTCACAACTGAGGGATGAGAGTGCACCTATGTGTACTTGGGTGGACCGTATTCCTCGGTCTAAGTGGGCGCAATATGCTTAATAGTGATTAATAGTGAAGTGTGCAATCCTAACATCTGAGTTGTGTTATTTATAAAAGTAGTACTTAATTGAAATCGTAGGATTGCTGCGATTTCTTAACGTTTTGTATGCATTATTATCATAGGATTGCTGCGATTTCTTAAATTTTCCTGTGTACTGAAATCGTAGCATTGTTGCGATTTGTAAACGTTTTGTGTGCATAAAATTCGTAGGATTCCAACGATTTGGTAACGTTTTGTGTGCATTAAAATAAAAATAAAAATACAAAAAGTAAACATATAATAAAATAAATACAAATACAAATATGTAAAGTCTCTAATGGTCTATAATGAAAGGTACTAAAATAAAAATAAAATACAAATACAAATACAATAAGTCTGTAACCCAAATAAATACAAATACATATAAAACAAAATAAAAATCAATCGCCTCTATCCCTCGTCGGATGTGGTACAATATGTGAGCCCATGAGACAAGTACGCCGCCTGATCTGGCGCCTAGGCCGACCCTGATCAGGTGGCTGTGGCTGTGGCTGTGGCTGTGGCTCTGGCTCTGGCTGTGGTTGTAGCTGTGGCTGTGGCTCTGGATGTGGTGGCGGTCCATTTAACGCAGATGCAGGTGTACCAGACATAATATCAAACGATGCCTGGTTCAGGTCCAACTGAGCACCTCGTGCTGGGGTACTAACATCGCCACCGCTATGGAGCTGTCAACGAAGATATGGATCAAACATATCAAGATCATCATCAGTGATGGATATACCAATATCGTCCACTGACTCCATCGTCGGCCTATAACAATCACTGTCCCCCCTGCTGCAGCCTGCGAGCTCGATCCAGGTGCATCGCGCGAGCTCTGCCCAGGACCACTCCTCCAATCTGACATAATCCAGCAAAAAACATAGATCCTCCAGCAGCTACCCTAGAGTCAAAGTGCATCTCTGTCTGCGTATCCGGTGTGACCTGCGACTGCTGGGGCAACTGGGACTGCGGTGGTATCTGGGACTGCTGTGGTATCTGGGTACTAGTCCGGGACTGCGGCCGAGTCTGCGACTGCGTCTGAGTCTGGGTCTAGCGCGGAATAAAATAGTCACCCACATCCGCAGTCCCAATAGGGTATTGGCGTCTGCTCTGACGTGTGCCCGCCCGTGCTCTAGTGCGTGCACGTCTCCTATCAGGGGCTGCTGGTGGGTGTGGAATCTGAGGACCTGCACCAAGCCTAACTCCATCAGGCAACCCTGGAGGGATCTCGTCTGGGCCAGGGGGACCTCCGCCTAGATATCTAAACGGACTCAAGGACCACCACTGAAGATACTCTGCTGAAGGACGATAATCATGTGTCATCATCCCAGTGAACACACGATCGTATCGATCTGCCCATATATCACAATAATCTCTGTGCTCCCTCGGCCACCATTTCGAGGGACGTCCTCTCCCATCAATGCCATGAACGCGGCTGAGGTCAACCAGAGGAGATGGGATATGCTGCATCATGTGGAACTGCCACAACACACGATCAGGCTGATGATACTCTACTATCTCGAACGAAAGCAAGGGAATAACTGAACAAAACAGCATAGAGTGCTGCTGGACATGATCTGGAACAATCTGCATCACGTCCATGTCAGAATATGGTGTCCATCGGAACTGCACAAATGTTTCACTCAACATTAGATTAATGACGATGAAGAATATGACACAATGTTACATACAAACATATGAACAAACATTTAAACAATGTGACACTTACCCCATCCATAGAGATGAAATCCAGTATCCGTCGATACTGCACCAACCGTGCACGGTTATCTCCGCGAGATGACCGGAGACCACCCCACCTAAGCAACTCAAACATATGTACACACTTAGATAGTTAGGACAATACTGAGTACTACATTAAATTAGATATGATATAATGAAACAAAGATTGTACCTCCCAGCCAGCGGAAAGAAAAGATCATTAAAATGTGTCGGTCGTAGTGATGGGATGCGATAGTACGCCCAAGAAACAAGCAGTGACAAGCAAGAACCAGTGTCAGTCACTGTGTACTTCGTCGCTCGACACATAGTCCTATACAAACAGGCAAGAACAACGCCTCCCCAACACATCTGACCACATCTCCTGAAATCCTCGAGCAAAGGTAGAAATTTCAGGTGAACACGAGCACTAGACTTATCGGGGAATAGAAAGCCCCCGATAAGTCTCATAATGTAAGCTCTGGCATGCCGCTCGATCACCACCGGAGATCTGAAGGAACTAACTGCGAGTCTGGAAACTCTGACTCGAACCAAGGAATACTAACAGAACTCCCGTCACGCTCCTCAATAGGGGGGATAACACCGAGTAGAGACTGACAATAATACCAGATGTCGCGGCCTTGGTGGTGTTCCGACCAATGACCGATGCAACCAGAAACTGGCTCCCTATCGATACGTAAACCCAGCTGCACTGCTACATCCTCCAGAGTGATGGTAGCCTCACCATATGGTAGGTGGAAGGTATGAGTCTCTGGATGCCAACGCTCATCCAAAGCGCTAACCAGTCCGTAGTCACAGTCGAATGTATGATGACATAACTGTGCTACCTCCCAAAAACCGGCTGTGCGTAAATGATACTCTAATAAAGGGTGCGGCCTAGGTGCGCCACAAGATCTAACTCGTAGTACACATGGAGGCTAACGAATAAAATTAAAAAATTAAAATTAATAAAATCTACAAAACTAAAGCATAAATTATTAATAGTTAAATTATATTAATAATATCTAAAGCATAAATTATTAACAATTCTATTATATTAATAATAACTAAAGCATAAATTATTAAAAGTTAAATTAAATTAATAATAACTAAAGCATATTATATATTATTAACAATTAAATTCAATTAATAATAACTAAAGCATATTATTAACAGCTAAACCCTAAACCCTAAACTAAATTTATAAAAACTAAAGAATTATTTTATTAATAGTTAATATAACTAAAACATAATATTACTATTAACAGTTAAATTAAATTAATAATCACTAAAAATAAATTATTAATAGTTGAATTAAATTAATAATAACTAAAGCATAAATTATTAATAGTTAAATTATAATAATAATAACTAAAACATAAATTATTAATAGTTAAATTATATTAATAATAACTAAAGCATAAATTATTAACAATTCTATTATATTAATAATAACTAAAGCATAAATTATTAAAAGTTAAATTAAATTAATAATAACTAAAGCATATTATATATTATTAACAATTAAATTCAATTAATAATAACTAAAGCATATTATTAACAGCTACCCTAAACCCTAAACTAAATTTATAAAAACTAAAGAATTATTTTATTAATAGTTAATATAACTAAAACATAATATTACTATTAACAGTTAAATTAAATTAATAATCACTAAAAATAAATTATTAATAGTTAAATTAAATTAATAATAACTAAAGCATAAATTATTAATAGTTAAATTATAATAATAATAACTAAAGCATAAATTATTAATAGTTAAATTATATTAATAATAACTAAAGCATAAATTATTAACAATTCTATTATATTAATTATAACTAAAGCATAAATTATTAAAGGTTAAATTAAATTAATAATAACTAAAGCATATTATATATTATTAACAATTAAATTCAATTAATAATAACTAATAAAGCATATTATTAACAGCTAAACCCTAAACCCTAAACCCTAAACTAAATTTATAAAAACTAAAGAATTATTTTATTAACAGTTAATATAACTAAAACATAATATTACTATTAACAGTTAAATTAATAGTCACTAAAGCATATTATTATTAACATATAAATTAAAAATAACTAACCACAACCGCTAATTTCCGTGCAATATGAAACGGTGACGTAACTCCGAAATATCTTAAAAAAAATTTGTAACTTATCTCAATTTTAATCTCTGCAATTATATTATGAAACAATAGTTAAAATAATAAAATATTTTCATCATATTTCTAATAATGTTTTGATAGGTTTACAATCACTATAAAACTATTAGTTTATTTTGTATTTTATTATCAATTTTATTTGGTATGTCATTGAGGTTTTTAAATTTGATATTGATTTGAGTTTTCATTGTGTTTTTAATAAATTTGTTATAAAGGTGTGATTTTAAATTGTAGCTTACAATAACAATATATATAATAATATTATTGTGGTGTATGCTGAGAATGTTTTATTATTGTGATTATTGTTTCATAATATCATTGTATAAGTGAGATTACAAATAATAAAACATTGTCAACATACACCATAACAATAATATTATATATTATGATTGTAATTGAGATTATAAGTCCATTTAAAACTATGAATTTAAAACATAATATATTTAAGACAAAATGAAAATTCAAATCAATATCATATTTTAAAATCTGAATGACATCCCAAGGTAAAATTTTATAAAATAAAAATAAACTAATAATTTTCTGTTGATTATAAACTTACTGAAACATGATTAGAAATATGATGAAAATATTTTATTATTTTAGTTATTGTTTTATAATATAATTATATGTATGAGATTAAAATTGAAATGACTTCCAAAGTTTTTTTATTAAAATGAAACTTGCAGGATATTTTAACTAAATAAATATATACATGATCAAAATAAATAATCAGAAAAAAATATAGAATCAAAATCAAAATTGTTAAGTCCATAATATCATTATTATGTCCATGTTAACAGCATTATGTCCATGTCAACAATTTTTGTTATTGACATTAACAACATGACCAAAATAAGTGAGGTTTGAAAAGATACCCCAAACCAAAACCATAAAAAATTAAGATATCGATCAAATAAAAAATTAGAAAAAGATATATTAAAAATTTAATTTTAGAATTCTCTGAATATGATATAAATAATAATAAGGTAATGTGTGATCCTAAAAATAATTAAGCTACCATAACATCCAAAATTGGATATTTAAATATAGATCTATGGCAATGTTGAATAAAAATAGTTTAGACGTTGGAGTTATTATTACATCAAAATCCTATATGATATAGTTGATAAAAGCACAAAGTATGAAAATATTGATGTATAAACATTATTTTTGAAAATAATAATTAAAAAATGTATTATATTATTCTGAAAGTCACAAATAGTCAAAGAGACAATGAAATTAATGTTTCATGCCAAATGTGACCTAATTATTTTTTTTTTCAAGATTTAGATATCTATATGTGTTCTCATCCCGGATTGCGGCCCAATTCGGTGCCCAGTTCGGGACCCCAACTATGGTCCAAAAGAGGACGGTCCAAATCAACCGAGGAAAGTTCTCGCCTAGGACCCAAGGTCGAATCTCGGATACCCTCCTCAAGAGGTCCAGTCCAAACTATGGCCCAGCAAGGACTGGGTAACCCAATGCTAATGGGTCGCAAAATGAACCCGGGTACAGATCACCAACCCGACCTAAGGACTAAGGCTGCGTTTGATAGCTGTCCCGAGACACAGTGAACAGAGACACAGAGACACAAATGGACAGAGACACAAATGAACAGTGTCTCTGTATTGTGTTTGGTAACGATGAACAAGACACACAAACATGTAAAAAAACCAAAATTATCCTTTTATATTAAAAAATAATAAAAAACAGTTTAAGCTTAAAAGATAATCATATTATTAACAATTCATAAAATTAAGTATAAATATTTAAAACAATTATTTCATTTAATTTAATTGAACATATTAAAACAATTATATATTAATACAATTATATTCTTATTCATTAAATCTTTAAAATATTAATATAATTATATATATATAATTTTGTAAATTTTATATACTTTATACAATTTTAAAATTTTCAATTATTAACATAATTTTTTGGTTCTACTATAAACATATACAATTATCACAATCATGCATAATTAAGTATTTGAGCAATTTATAATCAAAATCAACATTTGTCAAATTGCATATGTCACACAAGGCAGTTGATAAAATATTAAACAACTTGAGATGTTACAATTGTACAATCAAAAGATGAAGCAAAATCATTGAACAGTTACAATAGAAAGCAAATAATTGAAACACAATAGAATAGTTGATGGAGCATATATACGATGGAAACACACATACAGTTACAAGCAAATCATTAAACAAAATAGAATAGAAAGCAACGGACAAGGAGGTGGAGCTTGCTGCAGCCGCGACGGAGGTGGAGCTTGCTGTTGCAGGAAGCAACGGACAAGGACCTCCGCTGCTGCGGCGGTCTTGCCGGAGAAGGCTGTAGGTTGCGACGATGGAGCTGCTGCAGGGGTTTGGTCTGGATAGTGAAAGGGAAGGTTTGGACAGTGAAGGGGAAGGTTGCGGGTGTGGTCTGCGATTCCTAATTTAGGGTGAAGGATGCAATTGGAATTATTTAAAATAATGAAGCGTATAATAGGTATAAAATTTTATTAAATGGTTTTGTCTATGTCTGTCCATCTCAGTCCTTCACAATTTGAGTGGACAAAAATTTTGAGTAATTTTAGTCCATGGACACAAATTCTAGTCCCTTTGTGTCCCTATCTCGTCAACCAAACATGTTTAGTCTCTCTCAGTCGCTGTCTTTTGTGTCGCGGGACAGTTACCAAACACTACCTAAGAGTTAGACCCGGGCTCGGGTCCCCGGCCCGACCCGAGGGAAGGATATGCTCGACCCCCCACGAAGGGCGGGAGCTCATCCATAAAGCGGATGATGACGGCGAGAAATCTGCGCCGCAACGGCACTACGCGGATCAACCCAACAGGCCGCAAATAACGGGATGAGGGTTATCACGAGTCGCTTGGAAGCGGAAGCGCGAAAGTGGATCCCACTCTATAAATAGGGTGCCACTCTCATGAACCAGGTACGCTCTCAGTTGAGTTCCCAAACCTTGAGCACCAATTGACTTAAGCTTCGGAGTCCTTTTCAGGGAAACACCCCCGCACCTTGGAGAGGAGCTGTGCGAGGAGTCAGAGACCGGCGACAGTTCTACCCCAGTCGGAAGGTACAAAACATTGGCGCCGTTGCCGGGGACCCACCACAGTTCCATTCGTGGTCGGTTTACCTTTTAAGGGATCGAGTTTCTGAAGGTAGCCCTTGCTAGAACAAAAACCATGTCTTGCATCGTCCACCCCGGAGACCCAGGATACGGCATGGCGGGAAACTCGGAAGGACATTGCGAGACAATCCATGAGACCAACGACCAATCACAACACCATTCATCTCCCAATCCGGATGAACTAGCAATTGTAGCCGCTGGCAGAGCCAAGATAGGCCCATAACTAAAGTCGGTTTTCGAAGCTAACGAAGCCGGACCCAGCATAACTCCCGACGCGCTGCAGACTGTTTGGTTGATTCGAGATCAACAAGAACGGTTGCGCGCTCTGGAGCGGGAAATGGTGAGGTGAATCCCTCTGGAGTAGCAACTCCGGAGGGAGGAACGTCGCAACCACATGGTCGAGGAAAAGCTCCGCGCAGAACGTGAAAAGGTCAAGGACCTAGCTCAACGCCTTCGAAGGCTTGAGTAGAAGCATGACCACAACAAGTCTAGTGGGAAGGAGCATTCTCGGGAAATGAGGCAAGAGCGATCGAGGTCCGACGATAGACGTCGATCTCGGGAACGCGAAGAAAGACATGACAGGCGTAGGCGATCTCAGGAAAGGGAAAAAGGCCAATAGTCCCAGAATTATGACGAATGGGAACACTCTCAAACCCACGTTGAGTCCCGAAATACGGTCGGCGGAGGAGGGGGAGGATTCCAGTTCCGTGCAGAAGGTCCCTTGGCCTCGCACATCCTGAAGTACTAGATGCCCCCAGGTCGGACGCCGCCAGGACTCAAGTACGGCGGGACTTCCGACCCCGAGGAGCATCTTGAGGCCTTCAAGTCCCGAATGGATTATGATGGAGCAGCAGACAGGGAGCGGTGTCGAGCATTCCCGATCACCTTGTTGAAGACGACATTGAAATGGTACAACCGTCTTCTGCCAAGGTCGATCTGTTGCTTCTCCGACCTCGCTGCCCAATTCCTAGCTCATTTCACCACCAGGAAGACGAAGCCGAGGTCAACTGTGAGCTGATGAACAACAGCAAAGCAGGGGAGCCGCTCAGGGCATACTTCGAGAGATTTAATGCTGAAGCGCTCCTAGTCAAAGATCTGCATGTGTCAAATGCAATCACCCTACTGGACTTTACTGGTTACCATTTGCCAAAACCCTCTACAGATCGGAGCCAACAACCATGGAAGAAATCCAGGACCGAGTTGCCGAGTTTATAAGGGTCGAGGAGGCGATTATGGCAAAAATAGAAAAGGAGAAATGACAATTTACCTATTTCCTATTTATACTAACTCCGAGGCATAACACAGGCATTGCCAATAAAAAACTGAAGAAAAATAAAAAAAGAAAAGTGAAGTCGAGGAGGCAGAGGAAGAAAGGTGAAGCTATTGATGTAAGGAGATGGAACAGCAGGATGGTGAATGATAGAAAGGGATGTTTGGGTTGAAGGATCTGATAAAGGCGACGATAAAGGTGCTATGGAATGGGGGCTGGGGTCGGCGTACAAGGTGAACGGGTTGTCAGCGTAGTGAAGGATTATGGTGAAGGGTTCCCTCACGAAACGTAACCATGGTATAGCCAATGGTTACACGAAATACTTGATAATATTGGTGCCACGTGTCACAAGGGTATTATCGGTATCACAGGACCAAAATCTTTACTCAATTACTCCAATTCCAGGGTTCCCTCACGAAACGTAAGGGATTATAAAAACGCACCCAGAAACTTGAAAAATAAAATAAAATAAAATCACAGAGAAAAAAACGAAGAAGCCCGATATAAAAAAGAAGCAATTTAGATAACCTATATCCAGTTTCTCAGTACCAAAATCTCATCGCCCAGATTTCATCGCATTCTTCCTTTTTGGATATATATTCAAATATAATTACTTTATTATTATTATTATTATTATTATTTCTGTTTCGATTTTGTGTGTATTTTAGACATTAATATTATTATATTATTAGTAGTATTATTATTGTTCTGTTTGATTTTTGTCACTGATTTCAGGAAAATATGAAACGAGTTCAGGAGTTAATATAAGAGAGTGTGCTTTATTATTCATTTGTTTCTTTGGCTCTTCGCGTTTCCCCGATTCTGTTTCTTCGTTCCCTCTTATCTTTTCAAATTAGGGTTTCCGTAAAGATAAAGCGCTCACCCTCGTTCCTTCGATTCTCCGCAGAAACGAGCTTGTCATTGTGAGTGATTCTTCTATCCCTCTCCAATTTTCTCTTCACGTTTTATCAGTTCATGGATTAATATGTTTTTTTTAATTTTCTTATCATTTCTGATTATTTTTTTTCCTGAAAATGGATGGGTAAATGTTGATGATTTAACACCTTGTTTTCTTGGCTTTGTTCTGTTTTATTTTAGCCCTAACAATTTGGGGTAGGGGGAGAGGGGGTTGTTCTCATGCATGACCATGATTTTTTCTTTCTGAATTTTAGGACAACCCTGTTTTTAGGTTTGTTCTGATATGTGCCATTATTATAGTGGATTGTTATTTTGTGCTCTTTGGATTGACACGTTTTAGTTGTTTTCTTTGTTATCTTGAATTTGCTTGATGACTCCAGATTCTCGGAGGGGATTTGTGTTGATAATAATGTCGTCACAGTATCCGATCCTTGATAACCGGCCGATTAATCAGTGGAAGGTTACTGAGCTGAAGGAGGAGCTAAAGAGGAGGAGGTTAACTACCAAGGGTTTGAAGGATGATTTGGTGAAGCGATTGGACGAGGCCCTTCGTGCTGAGAGTGAGGAAGCTGAGGCGTCTGCGAGAGATGCGGCCCTTCACATTGAGAGGGAGGCAGCTAAGGCGTCTGCTGAAGGCAAGACCAATGGTTTTGAGGGCCATGTAGGTGGGGTTCAAGACTCGCAGATAGCTGCTGCAGATGTTGAGGTGGTTCAGACAGTTGAAGGGGAAAGTGCCCGGCCATTTGAAACTGTTGGAAAAGGGAATAATGATGTAGTTGAGCCAACTGATGCAAAGGATGTGGAGAAGAATCCAGAGCATGTGGGTAATGACAAGCAAGATGGTGCTACCATTCCAGTTGACATTAACAGTAGTGTGTCAGCCATGGATGAAGATGTCGAACAAACTGTTTTGTCAGTTGGTGTAGATTCTGCATATTTGGATGATGAGCAAATTGTTCATGCTTCAACGGGTTTGCCAGCTGCTATAGATTCTGCAATGGTGGGAAATGAGCAAATTGTTCATGCTTCAATGGTTTTGCCTGCTGGTGTAGATTCTGCAATGGTGGGAGATGAGCAAATTGTTCATGCTTCCACCGTGGAGACCAACATGACAACCACTGAGACAGTATCAACTGAAGTAATATTCAGTGGTCCCGATTCTTCTGGCGAAGAAAAGAACAATGATGGTTCAGCAATCAAGCTGGAGAATGAGGAGCTGAACATGCAGCTGAATAATGAAGACTCAAAGCCCCAAGTGGAGTGTGACACAAAGCCCCCCCCTGAGGATCTCGTGCCCAACACTTCTGTTCCAGAAAACCAGGTATCTGAGGTCAACCCTAGTTTAGGGTTTCAAGTAAAATCTGATTCTATTTCTAGTGATTCTGTGTCAATTAATCAAAAGAATGAACTAAAGGATACTATAATTACTGATAATGTCAAATTAGAACAAGATATTGTTAGGCCGGAGATGGTGGAAGAACCATCATCCACAAATGATGTTCCTGTTTATGATGAATCACATTCAATGGATGTTGGAGGGCTACATGAGAAAAAGGCATCTGTTGAAGAGAATAGCATAAATATTCCAAGTCCAGACCTGAACAAGACCCATAGCAGTGATGATGTGGGGTATGCGGAAAAGTTAAACTTGGATAGAAGTTCTGGTGATGATTCCATGGAAGAGGATTTACCTGAGACTAAACAGGTTGATTCTAAGTTCAATGCTAATGAAAAACTCAAGGTGGAGAATATTGAAGTGCCTATTGTGAAAGAGGAAACCAATACTACAGTTGTGGGGGATGGTGTGTCTGCAGGGAAAAGTGATTCCCTCCAAGATATTGACATTAGTCCCATTGCTCAAGCTGAGAAACGGAAATTTAATGGTAAGCATTATATCTGCTTATCTTTATCTCTAAAATGTGGTCTTTTTCTTTGGTTCTACTTGTAGGGTATCCAGTTTGGGTTTTGTAGGGTAAGGGAGGGGAAGGAAGGGTTTGTAGAGTATTATTTTAACATGTTCCTTTTTGTATTTGCTGATCATCCTGTACTATCTGGAACATTGTACTACAGAGCAAGCATCAGTTGGGAACAATGAACCTGCAAAAAGGCAGCGTAGGTGGAACACTGAAACAGTTAAAGGACCAGATCTGGAAAGCTCTGCTCCCAGACCTGCTACTACACCCAGGGATGAAGCAGCTGCTCTGAAACGTAACTTCTCTAGGTCTGATTCCTCTGTAAGTGATGATGCACCTAAAGAACGCATTGGTAAGTTGATGTTATCCATATTTTGGTAAATCCACAAAAAACTGATATTTTCCTATTTGTGGCACTATGTTGGCTTGTAACTCAACAAATTCCTGTCGCTTTCAAATTTTGATTCTGGACACTTTTCAAAGCATATTTTGGGCACATTATATACCGTTAAATGCATTTTTAGGATTTTTATTGGATGATAAGTTCTCACTTTCTGGTTGATATTTGATGCTTGTTGTGATACCAACATGTGTTCTGTCCTGTATGTCTGCTTTTAAGTCTAACTAGTGTTTCTTTATCTTTGGCAGTTCCACCATCACAAAGGTCCCCAACTAATTCCCTCAGGATTGATCGTTTTCTCCGTCCCTTTACCCTGAAAGCGGTGCAAGAACTTCTTGGTAAGACTGGAAATGTCGACAGTTTCTGGATGGACCAAATAAAGACCCATTGCTATGTTACTGTAAGACTCGAATTTTGTCTCTACTTTCCCTGTTACTGTGAATTTCTAGTCTGTCATCCTGTGCATTTGTCGTGTAATTCTAACTGATCTTCCATTTATTTCTCGATGCAGTACTCATCTATTGAAGAAGCCATTGAGACACGCAATGCTGTGTATAATTTGCAATGGCCTCCAAATGGTGGGCGCCTCTTAGTTGCTGAGTTTGTTGATCCTCAAGAAGTGAAAATGAAGTTAGAAGCTCCCCCCACTCCGGTTGCCTCTGTCGGCCCAGCAGTACCTCCTGCCTCACAGCCAGAGCCTTCCCCCCGTCTGCACAGGGAGCAGCCTCCAGTTCTGGTTACTCTCCCACCTCCACCACCATTGATGAAGCCCCCACCAGTGGCAAGAGAACGGCTTCCATCCCCACCACCCCTTCCCGAGAAAGTCGACCCACCTATCGTCACTCTGGATGATCTCTTCCGCAAAACCACAGCAACTCCTCGGATCTACTATCTACCTTTGTCTGAAGAGCAAGTTGCCGCAAAACTAGTGGCACAGGGTAAAAGCACCAGGCGATAGGCCATTATTAGCCTGCAATTCTTCCCTGGGAGCTTTTGCTGATTTTCTTGTTCTTGCCATTAAGCCTAGTTAGTGTTGAGGGTATGCTTGTGATTGCATTTTGGCAATTCAGCTGGTGTTTGCCTCAGGAAGAAATTGTCAATGCTAATGAAATCCATCATGAGACTTGAATTTGTTTAGTTTTAGAATCGTCATAAACTAAGAGCTACTTGAGTGATAGATTTTCCCCGCTGTTTAAACTAGTCAAAGTGAACCTTTGCTCAAACATCTTGAACTTCGGTGATAGAATTGACTTTAGATATTATGTTTTTATAATGCAATGGAACCGAATTGTGGGATAATTGCGATAGTGGTATTTGAGTTATATTATGGATGCGCTTGCTTTCTTCTTGTTGATGTTTACTTGTTAGAGATTTTACATGTATAGGTTTCATGGTTCATCTTTTCCTCCTTCCCAAGCCTTGTGATCCCTTTCCTTCCCAAGGAGATAAGAAGGATAGGAAGATGTTTGCTTTGTGAGACTAGCATATAGACAAAATTTTTATGTCCTCTTACCTCCTCAAAGTAGGAGCGGTGAAGATGAGACACACAGATGGAATTTCAAAAATGTCTTTATATAAATTGCTATTTTCGCATTTCATTAGTGATCTTGTGGTGGATTGACAATGTTCTGACAATGAGTTGGCGACGCGATAGAGACACTGACTGAGAACAGTTGAAGGTTTGTTGGACAAGATGCTGGAGCGACAGACATGGCAACCATAGAGCCTGCGTGCCTTGGTCGAGATCTTGAAGAGAGCTTGACAGAGACAAAAAGTGCTCGAGAGGGTTAGAGTTTTTGAGTAAAGTGTGAGTATATATATGTTATGTAAACTTATTAAAATACCTTATCCTCACAGGTCCCCTGAACTATTTAATGAGATAAATTATCCTCATTCTTGTCCCTATGAGGAAAAAGTTCTCGACCATGACACCCCAAAAGTTGGAATCCCTGCGAGGATTTCTGCTAACCATCCCTATTATCTACGGTAAGTCCAAGGAAGGATATACAGTTTATTTTGATTTTCATTGGTAGTTCTTTGAAGTGCTGGTACAAATATAATTTTGATATATTTATGTTATAAACTAAACCACTTGTGAACCATGTCAATAAATATGAACATTGTATATATGAAGAAGATGAATTAATAAGTGATTTATAATAGATATTAATTCATTAGTTCAATCAAATTCTTTTAATCGTAAAATCGAAATAAAACTCTTAAAAACTTCCTATGGCACCGTCTCTTCTAATTTTACAAAAGGTAAGGTAAGAACCTATTTTCAAATCTCTGGATTGATTACTTTGTTTAAATAAAAAACTCTATGTACATCAACATTCACCCATCATATAACCATCCATTTAATGTAACTTGAAAAAAAATTTAAAATAAAATTTTGATATGTATTAATTGTAATTAAAATTTAAATACAATAAATATAATATATGATTATTAAAAACATATAAATTTCAATTAAATATTTTAGAAATTTGATTCGATAATTATGTTAGATATTTACTAATATAATTTTTCAATAAATAATCATTTGGATTTTTTGCAAATTTAACATCATGATCGCCTCAAGGGGCAAATCCAAGGGCACTGCTGCTACCACAATGCACACTCTCCCACTTGTTTGTTCCTAAGCCTTCAAAGAACAAACCTTCTAAAGTAGGGAGAGTACACGGTACAATAATGTGTTTTTATTTATTTTTTATAATTTATTAAAATATATTAATGTTATTTTACATTTTTTATTAAGTTTATTTTATTTTAATATTTCAGTATATATTTCAGCAATAATGCGTGTATAACATAAATACGTCATACAAATATTCAACGTGTGCTATATGTACGTATGCTATACAAATAGCACACATACCATATCATATATAACACACGTTGGATACTTATTATACATATTTCTGTTGTACGACAATAATTATTGATATTTCAGATACAATTATTCCAGTATTTTCTTTCTTCAACTTTCATTCTTTTATCATTCAATATTCATATTAATAGAAAAATCCAATGCATATCATATTAATAATAATATAGATCTCAATGCTCCATTTATTGAGGTTTGTTCAGTATTATTTATTTGATATATATAATTATTTTTATCTATATAATATTGTAAAAGAGAGGTTATGGTTGATTACCAATTTGCTCATTAATTGAGTCTCTATAAATGTGACACATATGCAATTTTAGGTATCCTTTATTTTTATTCTTTCAAGATATTTACAAATCTTTAATGTGTCTTTTAAAAATTAATATCTAATATGTATCTTTTATTTTATTTAGAATAATTGATTTTATGCATAAAATATTTGGAAATAATAATATTTGATTTGAAAATGTCTATTCACATTTCATAATATAAATTTGAAAAATTTCTCTATCAAATACTTATATATATATATACATATTTTGTTGTAAAATATCTACTCATTCTTTCAGATCCATTCTTTTCTTTCCACCTCCTAAACCCTTTTTACTTCATTTTTTTTCTCTTCCTCTCTTATTTTGTCATCTCTATTTCTTGCTCTTCTTTTTTTTTTCTCTTTCTTACTTCATTTTTTCATCTACCTTCTTAGTCATCATTCATTTTTTCTATTTTTTAATTTATTTTTAATTCTTCTTCTTTCATTTTCTATTCTTCATATTTCTTCTATACTTTTTTATTGTTTCATTCTTCTCCTCATTTTTTTTTCAACTCTTTTTTTTTCAATTTTTTCTCGCCTCCTTCTGTCTTCTTCCTCCTTTCTTCATTTTTTTTTCTCTTCTCTTTTTGTTTATTCAATTTTTTTCATTTTTCTTCTTTTTCATTCTCCATATTTTTTTCTCCATTTATCTTCTACACGTTTTTTCTTCTTATGTCTATTTTTTTACTATCTTATTTTCTTCCTCTTTTTTTGTGTGTCTTTTACTTTTTATTTAATATCTTTGTACTCCTCATATTTTGTATTATCATTGAATTTTACAATCAATTTTTATTCATCATTATTTTTATTTTTTTTTATTTTTTTAAGAAAGATTTAATTTTTTCTTTCTTTGTTCGGGTAAGTGGTGACAGTGGCTTGGGTCTAAGGCTGCGAAAGAGTCTTTTGATATCTTATTTTTTCTTCTCTCTACTATTTTTATTATGTTTTTTTATCAAATGATTTTTTATTACCATTTGAATGATTTTTTTATTTTTTAATATTTTAATTATTTATAATAAATGAGAAAATTCAATCAGTTTCTCTATGAATATGCATTTTATTTTTTTAATTTATTAAATAAATTTTTTTCTATTTTCTACTACTATATTTTTTAAATAAATAATTTTTATATTCTAACTTTTTTATATTTTAATTTGAATGACTCCCTTTTTAGAAAGTTAATGTAATTAGAGACACATATAAATTGAAATATTCAAATCTTTAAACAAAAAAATATTTAAGATGGTGATTTTAAATGCAATTTGATATCACATCAAGAAAAAATATTATGCATAAAAGATTGCGTTTCATAATTTTTTTACAATTATTGTTAGTTTTCTACGTGTATCTTGATTGATTGAGTTTGATTTCAATTTTATTTTTATTCATGATTTACAAATTTTTTATAAATATTTAATAACTTATATTTTAAAAATGAACAATTTTTGTTTAAGATATACTGAATCTCTAAAGTATATTAAAAGACAGGTAATAATTGTTTACCAATTAGCCCCTATACTAATCATCCTAAACTGTGCAACATGCGATACTATCAAAACCCTCATAATATTTATTTTATTTAATCTTACAATGTAAATATTGAAAATATTCATATTACTATCTTAATATTACATAATAAATCTTGAATTATAATCTTTTAGATAATATTATATATAATATTAACTTAAATTATTAATATATCTAATTATTAAAAGAAGAAAGGCTTCAATATTACATAAGATTAACTTGAATTATAATATATCTAAATTAAAATGATTTTTACCTAATTATTTGATTATTCACTACATTCAATCCTACATTAAAAAAATAGTTTTATTTTATAATTTGTTTTAGATAAGGTTAATTTTGTTAATTAACCGAATTCAATTACCGCAACTTAATTGTTATAATTTAATATTTGACATGTTTGATTAACTGTCTCATGGGAAATGTAAAACATAAATAATGAACATGTTTTTTTTAAAAAGAGAATAATTATGAATTATTAGTAATTATTAATGTTTGATAATTAGTGATATTTGAATATTTTACCTGTAATTTAGTAATTTTTAGTGATTGATAATTAGTAAATATTTTAGAGAATTTTAGTGATTGATATTACATATTTTAAATATTTTTTGTTAATTAGAAATAATTATGAACATGAATTAGTAATTTTTAATATTTTTATTGATTGTTGGACGAGAATATATATGAATAATTAGTAATTATTCATGATTGATAATTATTAGTTTTGGAATATTTTCTATGATTTCGATAGTTTTTTGTGATTGATAATCTGTAAATTATGATTATTTTTGGTTGATTGTTGAAAGAGAATAATTATAAAGATTTTATGGATACAAATTTGATATTGAAAAAGATGAAAACTAATTATGTGATTGAATAATTTTATTTGCATCCACTAATATATATAATAATAATTTCGTTATGTTTTTTTATTGTTATATTTACTAAATAAATTTATGAATAACATATTTTCATTTAACTTCATTTTATACAAATATTTTTTTCACTAAATATTTAATATCTTAAACGTAAAATTTGATATAATCTCCGTGCATCGCACGGGTACAAGACTAGTTTGGTATGTATAATCCTTATATACTATATAATATGTATAACCCATTTTATTTAGTATGTATGTATAATCCCATTTCATTTAATATGTGTAATCCTTTTTTGTTTAGTATATATAATCTCTTTTATGTGATATGTGTAACCCTTTTTTATTGAGTGTGTGTAATTCCTTTTGTTTAATATATGTAAATCATTTTATTCGGTATATCTAATCTTTTTTATTTTTTAAATGATTGTAATCCCTTTTATTTAAAATCTTCTTTATTTTTTTTCCAAATTTGCAATCAACATTTGTAATATTTTGTGTATTGGAGGATTGTAAGAATTTTTTTTATTTGATTAAGAGATTTTTTAAAAGATATTTGTAATATTCTATAAAATTATTGTATTAATAAGTATCTATAAAAGATTGTCTATTAAATATCATATTTTTTAAATATAATAACACATATTTGATATTTAATCGTTGACTGATTTGATGACTAATCTTAATATTCATATAGTATAATTTCGACAAATTGGGGGCTTCCCTCGTAATGAAAAAGGCGTCTTCAAAATAAGCTTATTTCGAAAAAATAATTAATTAATTAATTAGCAAAAGAAGAAAACCTTTAGTTGTTCCTCTTTAAATATTTAAGAGTATTTATATTATAAAATTAATTATTATTAATTATTATATAAAATAATTTAATTTTTTAAAATTATTAATCTAACTTTTAAAAATATTATATTAATTTTAAGGGTGATACTAAATGAACAATATAAAATCAGCCCAACCAGTCAATAAATGAGATTTTGGGCCATAATTACTTAGCCCATTACAATCTCAATGATTATTTGGGCTAAAAATAAAGTCAAAATAGACCCATTGACTGTATAGGCTGGTTTTCTATTGTCCATTTAGTATTATTATAATTTTAAAAGTTAAATTTATTATATTTGGTAACTATTATGACCGATTTTGTGATAAAAAACATTTCTCAATACTTAGTCGGCGGTGGATCCTTGTAGCAATTAAACAATAAAGAAAGAAAATACTCGCTCCGTCTACTTTTATTTGTCTTTCTAGCAATTAGGATTTATTCAATAATACTTGTCACTTGTTGTTTTAGAAAATACATTTATTATTTCTTTCCAATTTTATCCTTGTATTAACTCTATTAATTTATGAAAGAGAAACTATGATCAACTCTCTATACGGTTTATGAAAAACAAAATTTAATATTTCATAGAGGTATATTTGTCATCACATTCTTTTTAATAGAAAAAATAAGTATATTATTGACTATCTTAATATGTGTGCAATATGCTAGAAAGACAAATAAAAATGGACGGAATCGAACTGCATCATCTACCGTCCGCCGTTTTCACACAGTTTGCACCAATCGAACACTCTCCACCTCAGCCTGACCCAAATCTATACCTAAGTAACTCATCTTTCTTTTTTCTTTTTTCTTTTTTTCTTTTTCTTTTTCTTGTGCAACTCTATTTTCTCCTTTCCCAAATATTATATTTTCCATTTTATATTTTCCATTTTTATTTTTTTGGGTTGCAAATTTACAAATTAATCTTTCTTTCCTTCAGTTTCTCCATTTAGCTGCGAATTCTAGATCCCAAAACGCCGTCGTTTTAGTATCTTCCTATTCTCCGGCATTGTTACTGCCAATTACTACCCCAGCTCAGTTTCTTCCCCTTTGTCCCTTTCATATAACATTCATTAGGAATTCGATTTGTGTTTTCTTTTGAACCTTCTCTCTATAATTTTTCCCCACTCTATTCCATTCTTCTCTTCTCTTTAAACCTTTTTCTGAATTCGGTATTGAAGCTAGTTTCGGTCCCAATTCTTGTTCTAGGGTTTTATAGTGTTGCAACTTTGAGAATTTTCCTCGATTGTTTTCGACACACTAGTTGTTGCAGGGGGAATATATAGGGTTTTGGGGTCCTATGATATATAACTTTCTTGTAGAGTTGTAGTGGAGGTTTAGGGACAATAGTTGGAAAATTCAATGAATAGCGTTTTCAGCGAGCAAATACTTGCGGACAAGCTCTCCAAGCTTAACAGCACCCAGCAGTGCATTGAAAGTATCCTTTTTTCCATTTTGTTGAACTTTTTTGTTATTATTATTATTATTGGATTTTGGTTTCTTAGTATCTGAATAAATGTGATTTGCTAATTCTTTGCATTGTTTAGCTGAATAAGTGCATGTTTCTGGGATTTGCAAGCGTTAAGCTGAACTGTTTATGTTTCTAATTTGAAACTGAAGTACTTATGGATATTGAAATTGTCTACCCAATATGATTTGGCATAATTGAACTAGGCTGGCAGTACAATTCAAATCTAGAGTCTTACTAGTTTCATATATTGTCTTGTTGATTTGGTATAGGTAATTAATTTGCGTACAAGTAGCATTGCCCTAATTGACTTTACCGTGCCAGCTTCATTATCTTGAGGTTATGTAGGGATTTATTATGTTTTCATGTACTCATGGGAGTTGTTATCTCTGTAAATTTTACAATTTGTGATTGATTCATGAATTGCAAAGAACTTCTAATTGCTGGATTCAGCTAATTCTTATGGAAAACGCACAATTTGTCTCTCTTGAAAGTAATATTACCAGATGTGGATTATTCTTTTTATGTTTAATGACTTGAACATTTTACAGACTAAGTTTTTGCATCAGCACAATTCTAACAGATCTGTTATTATTCTATTAGGATATGAGTGATGTAGGAAGAGAAATAAGCATATTTGTAGTCATAAAACTTTGGACTAATTCTTGTTACACTTGCATAATACCAAGTCAGAATATTGGTGCATCAAAATTATGTTTAGTGTCACACTGTCACTTGTGTTTTAACTCTTAAGATTAAATTGTAAGTACCTGATGATTTTAATGTCGAATATGTTTTCTATTTTTAGCTTTTTACATGAATTCTGATTTTATCCTTCAAAACAGATCAGTTTTACTGCTTAAATAGCTTCATTGGTTTTATGAAACCATGCATATTGGTTGTGAAGTTGGTTGTTTTCATTTAACATTTTGTATAGCTTTATCACATTGGTGTATATTTCACCGGAGCAAAGCAGAACTGGTTGTTGCAACATGGAAGAAACAATTTGACAAATCAGAGATGGATCAAAGAGTTCCTCTTCTGTATCTTGCAAATGACATCCTGCAGAACAGCAAGCGTAAGGGAAATGAATTTGTTACTGAGTTTTGGAAGGTTCTTCCCCCAGCCATTAAAGATGTTGATCAGAAAGGTGATGAACGTGGAAAGCGTGTGGTATCTAGACTGGTGAGCTCCTTTTGACAGTGTTTGATCTATGTATATCAAATGAATTCAACTATGCCAATCTGTAAGTGGGATAAGGTGTGGTATGGAAGATTAGACTATGAAGTTGTAGACATAGTTTTTAATGCATGGGCTGAAACTTTATATATGACATATACTTGATCTTATGTTTTGCATACCATGATATAGATTTCCTTTTACGCAGTTTGATGTATTCACTCGGTGCTTATCTAACTTTAGGTTGAAATATGGGAGCAAAGGAGAGTGTTTGGATCTCGGGCACAGAACCTTAAAGATCTAATGCTTGGAGAAGAAGAACCTCCACCATTGCAATTCAACAAAAAGAGATCGCGATCTGTAAAAATTGTTAAAAGGGATTCTCGCTCCGTCAAATTGGTGAGACTAACTTGCCGATGATCTTTGTGGCTCAAGTCCTGCTTCTCCCAATTTTATACTTTTGTCATTTTATTGATGATACATCTCTCAAACTGATTTGTATTACTTCATTCATATCTCACTGTCATGCTGTATGGATGCCAGAAATTGTCCGTAGGAGGTACAGCAGAAAAAATAGTTTCTGCATTCCATTCTGTGCTCAGTGAACGGTCAGTTGAAGATGCAGAGATGAGTAAATGCAAGTCTTCTATTCAGCGTGTGAGGAAGATGGAAAAAGATGTTGATATTGCATGCTCTGTTGGTAAGCATACAACCTAACAGAGTAACACCTGAATTTTGGAAGTTGGGGTTTTAATATTGCGTTCTTTTTCAGCTAAGGATCCTAAGCGAAAAACTTTGGCAAAGGAGCTAAAGGAGGAAGAAAATATTTTGAAACAATGCATAGAAAAACTTAAATTAGTTGAGGCAAATAGAGTATTGCTTGTATCTCAGCTAAAAGAAGCTTTGCAAGAGCAGGTAAGTGATGATACCCACGTGCTCCATGTGGGCTCGATTTTTTTTTTTAAATTTGAGTTCTGCATTCATTAGGTTCTGGTTGTTCCTAACTGCATCTTGTTGCTTTTTTGTTTGTTTTCTTGTATCAGGAAATTGACCTGGAGAATATTCGTACTCAGATGCAGGTATATACTATTAATGATTCTTTCGCATGATTTGACTAGTTTCTTGTCAGATGTGAATTCGATATTCGTTGATCATCATCTAATTTTGCTTCCATTCTTGTATTCACACTTATCTGTTACTTGGATTCATAGGGAGCAGATACCTATTGGTGGAACTTGTTCAAAATATCTAAGAAACTCCGGGAAATGTGTATTATTTGCTGATAAAAATACCTTTGGATGTTTATTTTAGGTTGCTCAAGCACAAGTAGAAGAGGCTAGCAACATGCGGGAACGACTTGATAATGAAGATTCTTCACAGAAAGCATCCACTGCAACAATTTCAGCTACTGATGCAAATGCAAAATCAGAAGCAGCAACTAGAAAATCAGCTGCAGCAATTGCTGCCGAGGTTGCAGATAAGCTCACAGCTTCGACATCATCTCAGTTGATCATGACATCAGTTCTCTCGACATTTGCTGCCGAGGAGGCAAAAAATGCTGGTCTGTCATCTGACTCCACCCCGAAACAAGAGAAGCCAATGCCGAATTCAGATCCCCATGTTTTAATGCCCTCACAACAGATAACCGCCACACCTAGCCATTCATATCCTTCAGTTTTGGTAACCCAACCTACAATGCAGAATACAGTCCCTGGATCACAAGGTCAATATCACATGCAGTATGCGCAGTCAACAGGAGGGGTCATCTCTCCATATTGTTATAGCAGTATCCCGCCAGTACCGCCACCACCTATGCCTCCTCCCCCACCCCCACCACAACCACATGTGGTAGGGACGATGGTGCCGTTGCCGCATCAGACAATGCAAATAACCCAACATCAACAAATACCAGTAGGACAGCAAGTCCTGGCACCTCCCGGTTTTCGCCCGCTTCAGCCCCCGGGAATGGTGTACTATACCAATCATCAGCATTCTATGTAAGACTAAGAGTAGGTAGAGTGTAGTGTCAACATGACCAGTTTTGAAAAAGCTAATTCTGGAGATTTGGAATTTTATTTATGTACCAATAGAAGCAAGACAACGTGGTGTCGCTGAGATTTGAGATGGAGAGACTATAGCCTGCCCATGAAATATTCTGAATGGGTTAATCAAATTCATTCACTCGAGCCCATTGTCAACAAAGTTCTCATGAACTAGGCTGTGATTTCAACAAGATGAAAAATGAGAACATACAACCTAAACGAAATGACAAACTAATAAAGTAATAATAGCATTTGATAGGAAACTTTTGGTCGTAATGTTTTATGTAAATGGCTAATCTAAGAATTCATCGATCATATTCATGTGGGATGGTCTTGTCTTAATAATACTCCAATCTGTTAAACTGATATTGTCATATTCTTGGCAATGATAATAATTAGGAATGAATTCCAAAATCAAGAAAAAAAAATATCTTACCTTCATTACATTGATTACATCTATTGAGCAACCCTAGTGAACATGGCAATCATTTTTAATGTTGAGATAAAACCCACCACATAAATATTATTTGGCCCGTGTTCAAAGAATCCTAAGGTTAGCCAGAAACTCGCAAGAAACTGCAAAGTGAAAATTTATTCTCTATGATAACATAAACAGGAATACAAGTAATCCTAGTGTACATGTGAAGAGATGGATAGAGCCAACTTGAGTTTCAGCATTTCATTGCTTTCTTCAAAATGAAGTCCCTAATACATAGTGGCAGATGGTACATGATGGCCATGGCAGTAGAGTAATGACCATAGGAGAACCACGCCGGCGGTTTCTTCTTCATGATAGTGGCCACAGTGTGTTTAGCAAACTCATCTGATGGTGTTGACTTGGATCTCTGAGAAAAATAGGCTCTATCTCGGATTGCACCTTCGAAAGGCTTGAATAAGTTCCACTCAGGCATGCGGTTGTAGCTGGCTATGGCAGAATTTCCAATATTTGACTTGATAGCACCAGGGACAACATTCACAACATCAATTCCAAAATGACCTAGTTCCAATCTGTATATAAGACGTGCACATGTTTTAGATAGGTACAACAAGAGATATTGCATAAATGACAAACTCAACCAAATAGAAAATTGCAAAAATTGGCAGGGTCCAGCCACCAAATCCCATATGGTGCCTAGTTAAGAAAAAGAAAGGACAATTCAATGCACGAGGCTCCTACTAGCTGAGGTTTAAGAATATGCCCTTAACCCTGCTTTGCGGAGAGGAGGCTGTTTCCAGAATTTTAACCCATAAATTTTGAGTTTAGAACAGAAAATCTAAATCTTGTATTCTAATGGTTAACAAACTACAACTTCCACTATTTTCCAGTTTTAGTACAGGTTCGAAGAAAAGTACCACATTAATCTGCGGTATAAAGGGGTCTCAAGGCATGAACATAACAAAGCAACAAATTCTATAAAAACAAGCTGAATTTGTAGCAGATTTGAACAATTAGGGTGTATTTGGTTGGAGCGTAAAAGTGGGGTAAAACTTACATGGATGAGCTCTATATGTGTAAATTTACACATGAAGCTTATCCATGAAAACTCATCCCCCATTTTTACCCCTAACTAAACATACCCTTACTGTTAAGAGTTAATCAAGTTTGGAGAGCAAGAACAAGTATAAAACCTCAAGGTATCTGTGAGAGAATGAAGTGCAGCTTTTGATGAAGTGTAAGCGCCGGACCATGGCCCAGAGGCCATAGCAGTAACACTACCAATATTCACAATCTTTCCCTGTTTCCTAGTTGCCATATGAGGTACAACAGCCTGAACCATTCTCAATGAACCTGCATATGCCCAATGAATTATAGAAACTAGGTAAATGCACCATTCATGATCTAGGTTACTACATGGATTCATCTGATCTCACATTGCAATAATCTTCATTCACACCATTTTTGGCACCAACAAGGAAAAAGGAACTAATTCACCAGAATACCAAAACCATTCAAGGAAATGTAAGACCTGTTCCTCTTTTTCTTTACACAAGGTTTCACATTTGGTTACTAGTATTAAAAAGTTTATTATCCATCTTTTCTTTTTTGATAAAAAAAGAATTTCATTAAGTGGGGACTAAGAATAAAGTACATGTGAATGGAGGATAAGTGATTTTCCAAAGTACAACAAAAACTTAAAGAAACTATCTGTGAAACAAAGCTTTCCAATCTCTTGGCATATACGAGATTCAAAAACCCCAAAACAAATTATTTGCTTTACACTAGATACATGCTAAGCGCATAATCTTATTCCATAGCACTTTACTATCAAAGTATTTTTCATTGAAAGTGCTGGAATTGCGATCCAGCCATATGGTCCAAATAGTGGCATACATTGCACATTGCCACAAAATTCTAGCTACTTTTCTACTTCCAAAGCCCACAAAACTCATGAGGAGGAACTCCTCTATAGAAACAGGTGTAGCGCAGATTCTAAGCTTGCCCTACACATGACACACGTAATAGGAGATATAGCCATATGTGGCGATCGAACCTGTAATTTGTCATTAGTATTAATCCTGTTCAGTACAACTATCCACATAAAAGATTTGACTTTAGGTGGGATCCTGTTGAGTACGACTATCCACATAAAAGATTTGACTTTAGGTGGGGCTTTGAACTTCCAGATAGGTTTGTCAAGGTGAAAAATGTTTGTGTTTGTGGGATGTGTTAGAAAATGAAAATAAGATTTGCATCTAAATATACCAGATGAATCAATAGACCATATCCTAGTGTCAAGATTAGTAGACAAAGACATTTTCAATGGCAGTAAAAGAAGCAAAAAATCAGCAGCCTCTCTATCATTTAGACTACGAAGAAAGGGGAAATCCCAAGCAAAAGAATTTTCATGCATAATGTAAAAATCCTGTAGAGGGGAGTTATGCAAGGAAGAAAGGTTGTAAAGGCATGGAAAGACCAATTTTAGGGAGGTATCTCCAACCCAATGGTCTTTCCAAAAATTTACACGAGAGCCGTTTCCTACCTTCAAAGAGAGCAAAAGTTTGAAAGAGATGTATCCTAGAGAGATGAATTTCCAGGGGCTAGAATGGTATCAAGGGTCATGTTGGCATCCCATTCCCAACCATTTCTGTCCAAACCATATTTGCTCTTAATTACCTTATGCCATATAGAGTGATGTTCTAGAGGATAACACCATAGCCATTAAGTTGCCAAAGAAACATTCTTAGAGACTATTTCCAAGTCCCAATCCTCTTTTTTAGGGCAACAACAAACCTCCAAATTCACTAAATGACCCCTTTTCCTATCCATTGTGCCACACCAAAGGAAGTCTCTCTTGATCTTTTCAATGGTGGTAGCCACTCCAACTGGAATATGAAACAGAGATAAGAAATATAGAGGAATGCTAGAGAGACATGATTGAATTAGGGTAATTCGTCCATTTAAAGAGAAGTAGGCCCCTTCCCAACCTTGCACATCAACATTATCCCAACCTTAAACCGAATTATTAGTAGTGGACCTAGTTTTGTTTCTGAGGGGGTAAAAAGAAATCTATGAAATGAATGAAGTTTGAAATCCAGAAAATTCTATCATGGTAACAGCATATCCACTATCATCAACAAACCAAACACTTCATGTTTTGTTACTATTTTCATTTCACTGTTCAATTTTCAGTTTCACTATTTCTTTCACAGGACTCTGAAAACAGGAATCACTTTCATGATACCACAAAAAAACCCCTCTGTCAAAATCCCAATCCAAATCAAAACAGAGCAACATAATTGCAATCAAGAGAAAGAATAAGAACCAAAAAAGAAAAAAAGTACCAACCGAACACGTTGGTGTCATAAGTGTCTTGGAACGCAGAGAGAGGAACCTCAGCAAGAGGACCCACACACTGAACCCCAGCATTGTTGACAAGAACATCGATCCGACCGAACTTTCGGATAACGTTGTCGAGTGCTCGCCGCACGCTCTCATCGGACTTGACATCGATCTCCTGCAGGAAAAACCTTGGGTCGTGCTCCAGGTCCGCCATGGTGGACCGCGACCTGCTGGTGGCAACCACCGCGCACTTGTTGGCGGCGAAGGCGCGTGCAAGCGCGTGGCCTATCCCTCCCTCGGAACAACCCGTGATAAGAACCACAGGTTTGTTGTCGTTGTGGTCGTGATCTTGGTGCTTCATCGTCGTTGCAATGGCGTGTGGTTTTGGTAAATTGAGGGTTGAATCCTGAAAAACTCTTTTTATAGTGTTTTATCACTCTAAATAAATAAATAAATAAATTCTCTGTTTAAGCTTAAATAATTTTCTCAAAATCTGTTTGCTTAGTTGCTTGCCCTTTTGGTAATCCAGTGCACTTAATTCTTGTGGGCTGTGACGCATGATTTATGGACTTTTATGAAAGGAGTTGGATTTAAGATTAGATAGTTAACTATAATTCTTGATGAATAATTGAAAACAGGCCAATACTCTCAATAAATCCATTTTGACTTTTTTAAGCCAAAAAATCGTTTTTTTAGGTTGAACAACAGTCACGTGCTCCCACCCAAGTTCCCAAAACACATCCCCCCAGACTCTCTATCTTCTTCATTTTATCTCTCTCTCATGGATCTGAGAAGATCCTTCATTTTATCTGGATCTTTCATGGCTCATGACCACATGCGATGGCGGAGGGAGGAGCTCCGCGGGAGACTGCGGTGGAGGTGGCGAGGGGAACCAAATCTATTGGTGGGAGCGGGAAGAAGAAGTTGGAAGATGGAAGAGGCATTGAGGAAGAAGATGGAAGAGGCATGGTTCCAGATTTGATGTTTTGATTGTTATATTTTTTTTTTTATTTTTTATTTTTTAGTTTAATTTTGATACTATGATATTTTACCTCGTCATTCAATCCAAACATTTTGTTTGTATGACTTTTCATATGTTAGAAAAATAAATAATTATGACTGATGTAGCAGTACATATAATTGAATAACTATGTAAATATGACAGCACATAATTGAATAATTATGTAAAAAAGTTATACACAATTAATTTTTTTTATATAAGTACACAATTAAAATTTAATCCTTTATTTTTTGCACAACATATATTGGATAAGAGGCTCTATTTTATTAATATAGAGTTTCACATAAGTAATTTTATTAATATGGAAGTTTGTAAATTTTTTTAAAAAAATGGATAAGGTACCCATTTCTCTTAGCACTAAATAGGTACCTCTAAAAAGCTCCACCGTAGACTGAAATGTCAAATCATATCTCCCTCTAGCTATGCAAAGACAAGCCACGTGTTGGATCCACGTTGTAGGAATGCATTTTGCCCTTAGCGAAATGGGTACTGTCAGACCAAATTGAGAGTCGATACGTGACAGTCTTTTACTCTGTAAAGCTGCTTGAGTCTTTTATTGTGGACCTCACGTGACAACCTTCTCGCGGGCATGCATTGGTAACGTAAAAAGCTGAGTAAATTTGTTGTTTTTGGTGTTGAGATGTGTTGACTAGTCTTGAGTAATGAATCATAGAATACCCTTCATTTTGCTTATAAAAGAATGCAATGGGAAGGGAAAAATGCAATTGAAGTTCTCATGTTCTTATAATGTTCTCTTACAGTTTCCATCACATTATCTTCTAATGTTCTTCTCTTTTTGTTGAGTTCTCATACAGTTTCATTTTTTTTATAGTAGTGTAAAAATGAATTCCAGTGTCACGATGATGGTCCATCAAAATGGTCAAATATATACTAGTTTGAATGAAGGTATAACTTTTACTTCTGAGAAGACAGAATATATTAATGTTAATTTTTCTTTTACACTGGAACAATTGGAAAATACATTATGTCAGCGTATGAATCCAAATATTCTGAAAAAAGTGACATCGATAAAATATGGATGTCCAATTTTCAATAATAGTGGTAACATATATTATCAACTTATGCCAATAATTGATGATAGCACTACAAAAGTTATGTTAATGATACATTAACAATATTCCGGATGCATTCATGTTTTGGAAATATATGTTGATTTTGAAAAAAATGGTGGAGAGAATGAAGATATTCGTAGGCAGGATATTGTAGAGAGGGAAATTGATTGGGAACAAAATGATGATGAAGACTACTACAATGACAATGAAGTTGGTAATGAAAATCCACTTGAAGTGCAAAATGTTCTCATACTTCCATCACATTATCTAAGTTTTGATTCGAGTGGCTATCATCAATTAAATCTGGAAGCTGCTGAAGTTTCTCCTTTTCCACAATTTTCTAATATAGGTAATTTGTTCATTTATTTTATTAAATATAATTTATATTATATTATACTACTGCTTTATATTATATTAATGTTAATTATGACTTTTATTTGCTATAATTAACATTGTTGTGTAAATAATAATATAATAATATACAATTGCTTAGATTATTGGCATATATATAACATAGCAGCAAACTAGAATTTTTTTATTGTTTGTATTCTTAATTAAGTGATATATTACTACGGGAATGTCAATATTCTTATTAGATTAAGTACTATATTATTATTTTATTGATAGTGTTATTAATTATTTAGTTAATATTTTATTATTCTTAATTGTTGTTAATAATATTATTATTAGTATAATTGTAAAATACTATTTTACATATTAATGTTCTTAATTATTTTACATATTTGCGTAGATTATTTTATTATTACTGTTCTTAAAATTATTGTTTTTATTAATATTTTATTATTAACTATTGTTTTTATTTTATTACGGATGAATTATTCTAAATATTAGAACTTATTGTTAGTACTTTATTGCTTTTGTAGGAGCTCCTGTTGTTGATTCCGAATTTTTTGTCGGAATGAAATTTAATAATAAGGAAGATGTTGTTAAAGTCATAAAAAAATAACATTTTGAAAGGAGTTGATTACAAGGTTGAGGAATTAGAGCCAATGACATTTTACTGTAAATATCACTATAAAAAAATGCAATTTCTCGGCAGTTATTTTTCATGTTAGTGGCGGTTTTAACCTACGCTAAAAAATTTATAGACAATTGCCAGTAGTTCCGCCGTAGGTTAATCGTCGAGAAGCTTTTATCGACAGTTTTTAAAAACTGCCGGTGTGATCGCCACCAAATTTCTTTTTCAGGGCGGTTTGCTTTTGTGGGTTATAACCACCAATAAATTTGGGCCTTTTGGAGGTTAACACTGCCATTAAAGCTATTGGACTCATTCAATATATAATGAAGGTTAAAACTTCCACTATAACTGTTTTTCTTTAAAAGAAAATTGCAATTGCATATTGCCATTTCTGTATTTTTATTTATTTTGGATCAAATCTATTTTAATTGTCTAATAATAAATGTAAAACCAGAAACCAACCATTCAATAGAAATCAACCATTCATTAGAAAACATCCTGTAATGTTATTTTGTATGATACAAAATCTATTGAAGTTTTTATCGATACTCCATATTTGCAGCTTAGTAAAATCTATTCAAAAGATTTAAAGTTATAGTATAAGATGTTATAAATTATAATAACTTCTCTATAATAACTTGTCTTCTAATCTCAACTCCCAGAGTAACTGTTCTTCTCTAAATCTACATATCTCTTTCCTCCCACCTGCAATTCAATTCAATTGAAAATTATCAATCAATAAAGTAGAAGACATTTTTCATGATTAAAAGACATAAAGAAATTGCATGAATAAAGAAGAGACCCTATAATTTAACATATAATTTATTAATAATTTAGCATATGAATATGATTGCTAATTGCTCTTAGGTTAAAATAAATAAAAGGTTTAATTATTCCGGAGGTCCCTATAATTTCATCGATTTTTCAAATGGGTCCCTATACTTAAAAATTTTGTAATTGAGTCCCTACATTTTAAAATAAATTTTAATTAGGTCCCTAACACTATTTTGTCACTTAGCCACATTTTAGAAGTATGGTTAAAGATAAAAGAAAAACAATTATTACAACATTTTAATTATATGGTATTTATAATCAAAAGAAAAAATAATAGTATTATTAAATTTTATTTATCTTTTATTTTTTATTTTATGTAATTTTATTTTTCTTCATATTATATTTTATTTATTTTGTATTAAATTAATTTATTTTTATATTTATTTTATTTTGAATAAATTTATTTTTATATATTATAAAATTAAAAATAAAATTTAATTGAAATCAAATATAACATAAAATTAAAGTAAAAAGAAAATAAATCTAAAATTAAAAATGTCATAAAGTAAAAAAATATAAATAAAAAATAAAGTTAATAAGTCTGATAAATAATGCAGGAATTTTAAGAGCTTTAGGGGTGGAAGATTGGCACGATGTCTCTGAATTTACTCCAATTATGGTAAGACTTGCATTAATTTTGTATTTGTTCAAGTTTGTTCTGCTCCCAAATTCAATAGATATTTAGTAATTTAAAATGATGCTTACTTTAAAAAAAGGAAGATTCATTCTTACACAAGGTTCTGAGTTATATGTAGAGAGACCAAATGTACATTAATTGGCTAGATAACAAAATAAAGATTTTAGAATCTAAAAGTCGATTGACTTGATATTAAAAAAATGGTATATAATTTTTGTTGGAGGTTTTAGATTTGTTTTTTAGATTTGGTATATCTTTAAGATGTTTCTGGTTGATTACACAATGAAGTTATGTTGTTCTTATGGTTTATTTGTCATTTTGTCACCTTGTAATTTAGAAAGTCATTTTTGTCATTATGGTTTGGATCTTTGGTCACTAGTTTGAGGTCCCTCTACATATATGGTTTATATCAAAGGTCAGAAAAATGGTTCGAGCTATTAGAGCACTTCATATGGAACTATATATATGTGTTATTTAGATATCTGAGAAAAAATATGTGATGACTTTGAAGGACACATTTAAAGATGAGATGGAAAAGTACTATGAAATTTTGAAAATCTTGAAGGATTTGTTTTGTTCAAAATACGTGAAGGGGAACACAATGGAAGGAGTACCCACAAAGGTGTCCTTCATCATGGATTGAGATTCCAAGTTCATAAACAAAGTGAGGAAGTGGTGAGATTTCTCTTGAGAAGCAATGGGGAATACTCTTGGGTGTGTACCGGAGGTGGAACAAACCCACCAATCTCCCTGTGATCTTAAAGGGATGTAGCCTCTCTCCTTTAGTCATAGACACCCCTTTTACCCAGCTCCCTCATGCAACCCCTTACCTCTCCTTTCCTAAATCATAATGGAGTGTAAACTTAATATTGTGTGATTGACCAATGACAACCCATAATAGGATATGTAGATATCATGAGATTTCCCCCTAATCCTAGGTTACTCCCTTCTCTCAGACTGCATAACTAGGACTCCCTAGTAAAACCACGTACAAAGAGTTGTAATCAAACTATTAAAAATACTAAGTTATAGTAACTATTTGTTATCTAACAACTCTCTTTACTCCTCTAACTCCTAGCTCATACTCTCTAATTGGGGTGTCTTTAGGCTCCTCTCAGGTTAGGTCTTTTAAGCTACATAGAGACTCCCCATGAGAGGCACGCTCTCGTATAGGGGTACAGTGGGTCTAGAAGCCCTCCAGTCCACATGCAAGATAGTTCCCCTTGGAGAATAAATGGGCCACAGTAGTATGTCTAAATCCACTCAAAGTATGACATCCCTCATACTACATACTTCTAAAGCCCATTAAGTCCCCTATGCTCGTGCTCCTCCATTTGGGCTCCTCTCATGGAAGGACCTCAAGTCTTTATATCTATCTCTCTACTTGGGCTGACAAGGTGACATTGCTCCATTGGGCCTCCTTTTTATCTGTCTTCAGAGGCCCAGTCCGGAACACTTTTAAATCAATCCATTTCTGAAAGCATTATGATACTAGCAGAAGATCCAATAACAAAAGGTATATGATCATACTCTATCCATAAACTCAAATATTTATAACAAGTAAATGTATTCACATTTTGATATACTTTTGTTAGCCGAGAGAGATTATTATATTGATTTGTGATGTTAATTATTATAATATATATGTATGTATGTAGAATTGATGGACCGAGAGCAGTTGCTAAACTGAAGGCAATGTTAGAAGGGCATAGAGATCTGATGGTGGGGTTAAACACTTTCTTGCTTCAACTTTATTTAATTTGTGTATTTTATTGGATATCTTTCTAGTTATTTATTAAGATATATATATATATATATATATATATATATATATATATATCCATGGTTTAGTGTTAGATTTTGATACTGTGTATTTTAACTTATGTTTTTTTATCTCGGTCCTCTCTCTCTCTTCGTTTCCATGTATTTACTCATATCCACATGGATAGTGTTGAAGAACACTTCATTATGTACTCTTTAGTACATAGAAGGTGCTTGGCATTTCAGTGTCATCCTTTGACTTCTTTAGTAGTGTCCCAAGACATATTTTTTGCTTTCTTGCTAATTGCTATGTTTGCAAATTATGAATGTTTTAATAGTTTGCAGGACCAATTTCTAGACTGATGTCAAATACCAAGGCATACTAGACTGGATATTTCCACCTTTTTCTCTATTGTTGTGACTAGAATTGTAATTGTTGTCTGGTGTAGGTGATGATGATGAATGAGGATGATGAAGATAATGGGTGGTTTATGATGCTTTGGTGATGATACTGAAATATTCCATAATCATAAATTCTATTCCCCAACCCTTACCTACCTGCATTATAAATTATAAACGCTTAAACTTAACCTTTAATCCTATACTTAAATCCTAATTAGTTAGTTAAATATTCATAAATTTTACATACATAGAATTCAAGATTTAGGTCTAGGGTTTAGGCTTTAGAATTAGGGTTTAAGATTTAAATTTAGAGTTTAGTTTAGGAAAATGAGTCTAGATATGGTATTTTTGCTTGATTTTTTACGAGGATATTTACAAGAATGATATCTTCTTGTTCCCTAAATTTCATAGTTTTTATTCAAGAAAATTGTTTTTCACTTTTTAATAGGAATGTTTACAAGAATAATATCTTCTTGCTCTCCAAAAGGAGGGGTTAGGGTAGTTCTTTCAGAGTTTAAAGTGTTAAACATAACCAATACCTAACCCTAATTTTAACTCTAACCACCTAAACTTAAACCCTAAACCCTAACATTAAACCTTAATCCTAAATTTAAACCCTAAACCTTAACCTTAAACCCTAAACTCTAACTCTAAACTTAAATCTTAAACCCTAACCATAAACCTAACCTTAAACCCTAACACTAACTCTAAATCCTAACCATAAACCTTAAACCCTAACCCTAAACCCTAACCATAAAACTTAAACCCAAAGTCAAATCTTAACCCTAAACCCTAAATCGTAACCCCAAAAACTATACCCTTAACTTAACCATATTCCTTATACCCTAAATCCTAAACCCTAACCCAAAACCTTAACCCTAAACCTTAACCATAACCCAAACCCTAAACCAAAAACCCTAACCCTAACCCTATACCCTAACCCTAACCCTAAACCCTAAAACTTAAACCATATACCCTAACCCTAAACCTAATCCAAAACCCTATACCCTAAACCTTAAACCCTAAACCCTAAACCCTATATACCCTATACCCTAGTCCTAAATCTAAATCCTATGCCCTTAACCCTAAGTACCCTAATACTAACCATAAATCCTAATCCCTATGCCTACATCAAAAACCTTAAACGTAAAATAAACATTAAGCCCTAATTAAATTATTGTGGAAAATTATCGATAATCTAGATTACCTTATAGATAGATTACCTCTAATTAAATTACTGGTAATCCACATTACCTTGTTTGGTATATTAAAAAGATTACAAAGTAATGTATGTATATTACTATAATGTCCTCTAAATAATTATAAAATAAATTAATCAGATATAATTATATTATTAAAATACATTCTAAAATACACATATGACTATAATGCCCTCCAATTTTTAGTTTCACTCTCTAAATATTTTTTATTAAGTAAAATTTTAATAATTTTATATTTAATTAATTATTTATATACTATAATACATAACATTTTATATATAAATTTCTAATTTTCTTTTATTTTGATGGTAAATTATTGAGTGAATAATTACTTTAGTCTTTATATTTTGAATTTAATATCAATATTTTCGATTTTGACATTAATATAATTATTTAACAAAAATAAAAAAATATAATAAAATAATTATATTATTCTTACAAAGAATAGGATTTGTGTTACAATGGTTACTATTTGTCACGGTTTGTTATAAAAATATAAAATTAGGAATAACACTGTAATTTGTTAGAGGGGTAATTGTGTAATAAAATAAATTGGAGGATTATTACCTATGGGTGGTAATCGAGATAGCCATCTGATATGAGGGTAATCCACATTACCACTTTGGAGGTAATGTGGATTACCTAGTAATCCACATTATCAATATCTTTGTCAAACCAAACGAATTAATCTGGATTACCAGGTAATTTAATTGCAAAACAATCAGTAATCTATCTACATTACCTCGTAACAAACGCTCCATAAGGGTATAGGGTTATAATTAGGATTTAGGATTTAGTTTATGGGTTATGGTTTAGGGGTTTCAATTAAGATTTAGGATTAGGGTATTAGAGTTTAGGTTTTGGGTTTATTTATTTATTTTTTATTAAGGTTTAGTTTGTAGGGTTTAGTGTTTAAGACTAGTGTTAGACTTTGGGGTGTAGGGTTAGAGTTTAGGATTTAGGGATAGGTTTAAGGTTTATGATTAGGGTACACTACTAGAAACACGGAAAATTCCGAGGGGATTTCCGATGGGCTTTCGACGGAAAAAATAAATTCCGATGGGTTTCCAACGATTTTTTTCAAAAAATGACCCCTCGGAATCCGGCTCGTCGGAAAAAACCTTCGACGGCAAAATGAAGAAAAACCGTCGGAATATCTTCGAGGAACTTCCGACGGTTTATTTCGAAAAAACCGTCGGAGGCTTCCGATAGAGTTCCGACGGTTAGGGTTAGAAAGCTCGTCGGAAGTTTAAGATGGACTTCCGACGGTTAGGGTTAGGGATGTCGTCGGAAGTTTCCAATTGGTTTGCGACGGGTAGTGTTAGAAATTGCCGTCGAATATTTCCGGTCGTTTTCCAGCGGTTTGGGTTAGAAGTTACCGAGGGATTTCCGATGGTTTTTGGTTAAGAAGCAACACAGTAATTTCATTAATTTCCGACGGAAATAACAAATTTTTTTTTATTCTTATTGTGAAATTTGTTCTGTATGAGATTAACATATAAAATTGAATAATAATATCTGCTATCATTAGTACGAAATAATCGAATTGTTTTATCGATATATTTATATATATTATTTAAACAAATATTATGAAAAATTAAATTATAAAATAGTATAACAATAACAAAGAAATTAAATGTATGAGAATGTAGCAGAGAAACATAAGAATAAAATAGTATAAAGAAACGGACTACTCATAGTCCGGGTGGCCTTCATCACCACTGGTATCATCATCATCATCATCATCGATCAGACCCGATGGCAGGTTGGCTCCGGAAGAGCTAGAAGACGCAAACATCTTGAATAACATCTTCATATTCTTCTTCATCTTCTTCTTGTCCGACTCCTGGCTCTGCAGCCTCTGCTGTAGCTCCTGGATGGTCTGCGCTTGCTGCTGGAGTTCTGCATTCATGGCATGCACACGGTCCCTAAGAGCGTCATCTCCAACAACAGAACCACATGCAGAGGCCGATGCAGGAGATGGAGTGTCGGTGAACCCAGCAATGCCGGTACCATAAACACGGCCCTTATATGGCCCACCAACAGTCTCCAGCCAAATATTATCCTCACTAGGAGGTTCGGCTGTCTCTCCTGCATCAAGCTGAGTCTGATAGGCCTCTGTTGCCTCATCAAACTTCTGCCTGAACTCTGCCTGCAACGTATCAAAACAATTTTAAAAAATGTAAGTGCTATTGTAAATAAAGATTAATTGTTTACTCACAAAATTATATAGAGAAAAATTTTATATGTATACTCACATAGGTGTTCCTGGAGCGCTCATCCACCCATTCCTTCCCCCTCTCAGTCTTCTTCATGTGGGTCTGCTCGAAGACCTCACTGTGAGTGGGGGTGCGCCTCAACTCTCGGGCCTGTGTTGAAGTGAGTTTATGTTAGTATTTTGTGCTAAAACAATAGGTTTAATAACATAGTTAATTGATATTAAACATTATGTACATACCAATCGTGCTCGTGTGCCCTCAACAGTGGTAGAGCCGCCGGTTTGGAGAGAACCACCCTTAAGTGAGGCCTGATTCAGCTTGTTGCGAGCCTGCTCAGCCTTGAAGGCATCGGTAGCCCAGTGCTCCCGCAGCACCTGGAGGTGACGCTCAGGGATCCACTTAAAGCGTGAAGTCCCGTCCCGAATATCCCTGAGCATCTCCCGGAACCTCTTCCCGGCCCTGAAGTTCCAAGCCCGTCTGATGGCTGGCTCCTCCTCAGGGAATATCAGATAATCTTTCTGCAACGTTTACAGGAAAAAAAGTTAGTGTCCAATAGAATGTACAGAAAAGATCATAATAAGCTAAGTTGGGTTATTAAAAAGTGAATAAATTAAAGTTTACCTTCCACTCCCTATACCACATGTCTCTCGTGGGCACAGGGATCTTGGAGAACTTCAGATACGAAGCATCAAAATGGCTCTGTATGATCTCCGTAATCTTGTGAGCTCCATCCTTAAACGGGATCCAACTACAAAATATAAACCATTATTTTTTAAATTACAAATTAGTAAAAATATTGTTTATCCATGATAGTGAAATTAATTTTTAAAACTTACCCATTCTTGCCATCCCATCTGATCCGAGTGGGCTCATGTCCCACGGGGTAACGATCAAATGTATCCATGGGCTGACTCACATCCCCAGTAACGGGGTGGCTCCTATCAGTAGTGACTACATGGGGCTCTAGAGCACCTCCAATAGCCCCAGACTGTGGGCCAGGTACTGACGCGGGTGGGGTGACGGCAGTCTCTGGAGGATCGGTGGGAGTAGTCTGTGCTGCGTCTGAGGACGTGGAACCTCGAATCCTCAGCGGGTCGTCCTTCTTGGAACGACCTCGTCCACGTGGTGCCATATGTATCTGTAAAATAATATTTTGTAAACTTGTTAATTGTAAACATTTCTTGTTTTCTCCTAAACATTTAGTATATGATTAAATATATATATATATACTTGAAGACTTCATCGGTCGTTATCTTCTTCACTTTCATCTTCATCCTCGGATCCTTCCGTTTCTTCACTTTCATCCTCACTCTCACTATTATGGGGTTCGCTTCGTACTGTATGTGATGGACTCTCAACAATATCAACTTCACCTGTATCGGATAAAAGGTTGGGAGGCATGGTAGTGTCAGTAATCAACCTTTGTGGGAACTGGTTATCCACTTGATAAGCTTGGTCGTCGAGAACAGATTCATTATCATATTCAACTCGCCCTCTTGGTTTTGTCCTTCTTACGACCCTCCATTTCAACTTACACTTTCCAGGGTAAGATAAGTAATACACTTGACGAGCATTTTGAGCAATGATAAATGGATCAAATCGGTGCTCTCATCGTGTACTATTAATCTCAGTTATTTTGTACTGAGTGTGAGATCGAGTTCCAGTTGGGCGTTGTGGGTCATACCAATCACAATAGAATAACATAATTCTTTTAATTGGTAACCCAACATATTCAAACTCTAAGATCTCTTTAATTGTACCATACCAATCTCGTTCCCCTTCTCCAGCATCTCCTTTGACACAAACCCCACAATTATATGAGTTCCTCTCCCTACCCCAATCTACAGTGTGGAATTTGAATCCATTCACATAGTATATTGACCAACTGTGCACTTTATTTTTGGTGCACTTTATTTTTTGGTCCCCAAGCTATATCTTGCAAAAATTGGTCAGTTACCCTATGTGAGGGATCTTGTACCTATGTGTATTGTTCACAAAAACAAATGATTTGTTACACAAGGTGATGAAAAAAAATTTCAATACCAATTAAATGTTTTATTACGGTAACCTACATAGCCCTTGAACCATGCCGGAAATTGTTGAAGAGAATCCTCCCCATGAATTTGTTCATAGTACCTGTCATTTATTAATAACACTAGATTAGATGAACTTTTATTTACATTGTTTTAGAATTAGGTTGTAAAGATTGATATTTTACCTTCGATACGGTGTGACCGCGTCACAATTTAGCAACACGTGGAGGTGTGCAGAAGTCCACTCCTCAACCGTCAACCATCGATCCACAGATTGACCAGTTGCTCGGCCTGCTTGATTGAATACTGACAGAGGTGGGTACATTTCACTCTCTCCTCCGTCATCGTTGCGGGGAACCCTTGTTCTGCGAGACTGGACATTATCCTAGAAGTAATATGAGCAGAAATTTGATGTCTCTTTTGCCAAGTATGCCTGACAAATTGAACCCTCCACCTGTGCTCTGTTCTTGACAGTCCGCTTATAGACTCCCATTTCTCTTTCAAATGGGTACATCCACCTATATTGTACCGGCCCACAAACCCTCGCTTCATATGCCAAGTGAATTGGAAGATGTTCCATTGAGTTAAAGAACCCAGGCGGAAAAATCCTCTCTAATTTGCACAGGATCATGGGGATATTCGCCTCCATGGTGATAAGATCATCTACCTTGAGTGTTGTCGCACATAAGTCTCTGAAATATTCACTCAACTCCGTCAATGGCTTCCAAACATGGTCGGGCAGCTCCCTAAACATTATAGGAAGCAAGCTCTCCAGAAGGACATGACAATCGTGACTCTTAAGGCCGACAAACTTACTTTGATCAAGGTTGACACATCTCCCCAAGTTAGTGGCATAACTCTCAGGCATTTTGAGCTCCGTCACCCATTTACAAACTGAGTCTTGGTTAATGAATACGACGCCTTCGGCTTACAAACACGTCCATCCCTTAGATCCTGCAAATTTAACTCAGGTCGTCTGCAGTACTCAGCCACATCCAATCTTGCTTTTATATTGTCTTTGGTCCGATCAGTATCCATTATTGTGTGCATTATGTTGTCCCATACGTTCTTTTCTATGTGCATCACATCTAGACAATGACGGACCAATAGATCCTTCCAATATGGAAGCTCCCAAAATATGTTTTGTTTAGTCCAGTTATGATCTCTCCCATACCCCTGTGGTTTCACTTGCTGCCCAACTTCTGTGATCTTGGGTATATATTTTACCTCCTCCCATAAATCTTCACCAATAATTCTTACCGGTGGTGGATCTCTTTCGATTGTGTTCTTTTTAAAACCGTACCTGTTACGCCGATATGGATGATCATCTGGTAAAAATCTCCGGTGACAATCAAACCACGAGTTCTTTCCGCCATACTTCAAGGTAAATGCCTTGGTATCAGCCATGCAAACCGGGCACGCTAATTTTCCTTGTGTCATCCACCCAGACAACATCCCATATGCGGGGAAGTCGTTGATAGTCCACATTAATGCTGCTCTCATCTGAAAGTTTTGCTTGGAGGAAATATCGTACACCATAACACCCTCATTCCATAACTCAATCAACTCATCAATCAACGGTTGAAGGTACACATCAATTTTTGCTTTTGGGTTATTTGGACCGAGGATTATACATGTTAAGAACAAGTATGGGTCTTTCATACACATTTCAGGAGGTAGGTTATACGGTGTTATCACAACCGGCCAACAAGAGTAAGGTTTACCAAACTGTCTATTGGGAGTAAATCCGTCAGAACACAAACCTAAGCGCACATTTCGAGGCTCCGCGGCAAATTTAGGATGCGTTTGATCAAAATGTCGCCATGTTTCCCCATGCGACGGATGAGTCATCACACCATCAAACCTTTGATTATCAAAATGCCATCTCATGTGCGGAGCAGAACTCATGGAGGCATACAATCGCTTTAGCCTAGGTATAAGAGGCAAATAATGCATTCTTTTTTGAGGAACCTCCTTAGACCTATGACTGCCACGACGTTTGGGTTTATACCTAGGTTCTTCACAAAACTTGCATTGTGTAAGCTCTGAATCATCTTTGTAGTACAACATACACCCATTGACGCAACAATCAATCTTCACCTCGCACAATTCTAATTTACTAACCAACTTCTTAGCTTGATAAAAGTCTTTTGGGATACAATCTGGTTGAACACTAAGCTCACGTATCAAATCTGGCCACTGGTCAAATGAACTCTGACTATGGTTACCCTCAGACCTAATACTAAGCATTCGAATCGCTAAGGATAGTTCTGAATGAACACAACCTTCCCATAAAGGTTGATGTGCAGCATCCAGTAGTCTAAAAAAGTTTTGTGCATCTTCATTAGGGACTTCCTCAACCGGTTCGGGAATTCCTCTTGTCTCCGGGAAGTATCCGTCAAAAATCATCTGCTCGTAACAATTCAAATTTTCTTGCCATGCAACAGGATTACTACTTTCACCCACTCCCGATCCACCATGTTCCTCTGCCGTAATTTCCTCCCCATGTTGGGTCCACACATAATAGTCGGCTTTAAAACCATGCTGCATAAGGTTACATTATCAACCTTTGAAAGTTTCCGACACCTACACTTGGCACACGGACACCTTATCTTACCCTCTACAATGTACTCTTCAGTTCTACATGCAACATCCATAAACACATCGAGACCTCTAATGAACGATGGTTTAATTCCGCCTCTATTATGATGAAGCCTATCGTACATCCACGATCGATCCGCACGAGACATTATAGTGTGTTTTACAGTCTAGCAACCTAATGCATTGTTGGAAATTTCATTAAACATATTTTACATTAATATCTCTTTATTATATAAGTTTTTATTAAACACATGTTCATTTAACCTAATTTCGACAGAGTGCCCCTATATATAACCAAAGTCAACCAATAAATATCAATTGCCGGAGATAAGGACCGGTCCCAGTCAAAGTCATCTACCCTAAGGTTCTTAGCAACATTTGTAATTTGAACATCAATATCATAACATATACCAATCATATTATACAACAATCATATATCATTGTGAGATTGATTTAATATATGAACATACTATCATCAAACATAACAATCAACAAATATCAAAATTTTGGTCAAATTTTCCATCAAATAACAATTCTTATTATACCACTATATATGTTGATTGATGAGGACCTAACACTTTTCCCGTCTCTTCGAGATTGGAACAAGTCTGATCACTGGCTCAAACCAGGGACGCAACATGTTCCAATCTCAAAAGAGACGGGAAATTGTGTACTCCCCTCTTCAGGTATACGTACAAATTTTAATTGATCTTTGCTTAATTAATTGATCTAACTTTCTTAATTGTTATCTTTGTTGATTGATGAGGACATAACACTTTTCCCGTCTCTTCGCGATTGGAACAAGTCTGATCACTGGCTCAAACTAGGGACGCGACATGTTCCAGTCGCACAAGAGACGGGAAATTGTGTACGCCCCCTCTTCAAGTATACGTACAAATTTTAATTGATCTAACTTTCTTATTAATCATGTATTGTACTTTATGAAATATATTTTATGAAATTAGTTTACCAAAACTCACTCAATTATATTTTATCACATAGATATTTTTCAATTTTAAGTTTAATTATCAATTTTAATTTAACAATTATAACTTAAATAATTTATATCTCAATTATAACTCAATTATATCTCTTTTTCAGTTATAACAATTATAACTCAATTATATCTCTTTTTTCAATTTTAATTTATCAATTATAACTTAATAAAATTTAACAAATTGAAAAATTGAGAACACTTACCTTGACAGAGTAGTAAAGGCAGCGGCAGTGGTGGGCAGCGGCGGATGTGGTGGTGGCGCAACGAACCACAACTGGCAGCGCAGCGGCGGCGGTCGGGCAGAGGACGCGACAGTGGGCCGGAGTCAGCGCCGGTGGTGACGAGGCGGCGGCGGGGTGGTTCGCGGCGGCTCTGTTCGGACAAAAAAAAATCAAAATACAAACCAAATAAAAAAACCAATCGGTTAGAAAGGTAGCTCTACTCACCGTGAGCAAGATGGTGGTCTCCTTTTTTGGAAACCACCGTCGACGGCGGCGTGAATGGTGGCGGACGAGAGAGAGAGAGAGAGAGAGAGAGAGAGAGAGGAGTTACGGCGCAGAGTGAGGAAGGAGACGCGGTCTCATGTTTAAGTTCACACTTACCGGGGGGCTTCCGATGGGCTTCCGACGGCTACATGATACGCACTGTTTCATTAAACGGTCTAATGACGCCCAAACCCTAATGGGCCAACTTCCGTCGGAAAACCCTCGGTTATTCAAAATTTAAATTTCCGTGGGTTTTCCAATAGGAAACCATGAAACGCAGCGTTTCAGTCAAGCTCGGAGGGAATCTCAATCCAAACGGTGTCTGAAAGCCCTTGGAAACCCGCCGGAACAGTTAGATTAATTTTTAATCTGATCAGTACAACTGTTAATATATAACAAATGATCCCTCATATATTGTTGTTGTCATAAGGTGTATTGTCCTGATGAACTCAATTGATGAGTTATCTTAGTCTTCTCTTATATATAAGTACTTGGGAGTCTTCCTGGCTCTCAAGTCAATCGTCAATGTTGTTGGCTACTTCGAACACTTCGAACACACCGTTCAACTAATTAAAAATTTTATTTGACGAAATATCATTTATTACTATTTTTTTACTAATAGAAACAATCCGGACATTTAAATCCGTTTAATATCACCTTAAATCCAATAATTAAAGTTAAGTATGATATGCATCCAGACCCCTCGAAAACCCGCCGGAAATCACTATCACTTTCGAGGGTCTTCCGACGGGATGCCGTGAAACGCAGCGTTTCAGCCACGCGCGAGGGGAATCTCAATCGAAACGGTCCCTGATGCCCTCGGAAAACCGCCGGAACTCTTCCTATTCAGACGGTTTTCCGACAGATGTCCATGCAACTCTTAACATATTAGATTAATTTATACTAACAAGTTAATTTAATCAGTTCAATTCTTAATATATAACAAACGATCCATCATATATTATTGTTGTCATGAGCTGTATTGTCCTAATGAACTCAATTGATGAGTTATCTTGGTGTTCTCTTATATATAAGTACTTGAGAGTCTCCCTGGCTCTCAAGTCAGTCGTCAATGTTGTTGGCTACTTCGAACACACCGTTCAACTAATTAAAGATTTTATTGGACGAAATATCATTTATTAATATTATTTTACTAATAGCAACACTCCAGACATTTAAATTCGTTTAATATCACCTTAAATCCGATAATTAAAGTAAGTTTATTAAGTATCCAGTACCGGCGGCCTTCTGACGGTCCCAAGAAACCCCATAAACTAACCCTAACCCTGTCGAGGACCCTCGGAAGTCCGCCGAAACGTATTATTACTTTCGAGGGTCTTCCGACAGTCCCCAGAAACCCCATAACCTAAACCTAACCCTGTCGAGATCCCTCGGAACTCCGCCGAAACATATTATTACTTCCGAGGGTCTTCCGACGGTCCCCAGAAACCCCTTAACCTAACCCTAACCTAACCCTAACCCTGTCAAGAACCCTCGGAAGTCCGCCGAAACATATTATTACTTTCGAGGGTCTTCCGACGGTCCCCAGAAACCCCATAACCTAACCCTAACCCTGTCGAGACCCCTCGGAACTCCGCCAAAACATATTATTACTTTCGAGGGTCTTCCGACGGTCCCCAGAAACCCCATAACCTAACCCTAACCCTGTCGAGAACCCTCGGAACTCCGCCGGAATAATATATGATTTTCCGGGGGTCTTTCGACGGTTTACAGAAACCCTACACCTTAACCCTAACCCTGTCGAAGGCCCTCGGAAGTCCGCCGAAAGGTATTATTATTTCCGAGGGTCTTACGACGGCAGTAGTTCCTGCCCTCGGAAGTCCATCGGTATATTATGGCGGGAATGATGGCGCGCATTCCCACGCTATATTGCGAGGGGTTTCCGACGGGTTTTCTTAAATTTGATGTCGCTTTGTGGTCAGCGGAAGATGCCACCGGAAACCCCTCGGAATATTCCGACGGGTTAAAAGCCGTCGGAAAAGCCAATCGGAAAACTCTGTGTTTCTAGTAGTGGTATTAGGGTTTAGGTTTAAGGTTAAGATTCAGGTTTAGAGCTTAGGGTTTAGGGTTTAGGGTTTGGGTGTAGGGGTAGGTTTAGGATTTGAGTTTAGGGGTTAGCATTTAGGGTTAGGGTTAAGTTTAGTTCTTAGGGTTTAGGTTACAGGGCTAAATCAAGGTCTAGGGTCAAGGGTGTAAGCTCCAAAATCCTTTTAAGAGTAAATAAATTTTTAAAATTACTCTTAATGCAATCAATTGGTTTAATGATAACAATCCTAAGTTGCAAGATAAAAATTTTTATTTATAAAAGCTAATATGTGTGCTAAGTGTGTCTTGAACAACATTGTTCCGAGAGAGACTTAGAAAATGTAGCAAGTAACCTCAAAATTCAAGATGAATATAAAACTTAGAAGAACTCAAAATGAAGTCTCAGAAGAAAATGTGAAAGATGCAATTCTGAAAAAAGAGAACAAAAACGCTCTCAGAAGCCTCTAAGAAGGCAGCACAAATTTTTGTTTCTCAGAAGGACCTTGTCTCAGAAGACTCGTCTCTCAGAAGTGTTGGTGGTGGTTCTTGATATGAACACCTCAAGCTAAGGCTTCACAACCCAAGAGGGGGGAGGGTGAATTGGTTGTGACAATTTTTTTAAACTTTCTCAATTCTTGATACTTTTTATATTATTATGCAATTTCAAATCAATCAAGTCTTTTGAACTTTTTGAAGTGTTAGTCTTAAGAAAAGTATATCAAGATGTAATTTGTGATTCAATAATATGTATAGGAAATTTATTAATATCAAATACAATGTGCAGCGAATTTATTAATCACAAACACTTAACATAAAGTATCAATAACAAGTTTCTTGAGAATCAAACTCTCTGAACTTTAATCACAATATATTTCAGAAATAACTCTTCAGAGTCTTATTCAGAAATTCTTCAGAAACACTTCAGAAGTATCCTTCAGAATTCACTTTAGAACCTAGTTCTGTTTCTGAACTTTTAATCTTCTAATGTTTCAAGAACAATATTTATATGATCAAACAATGTTAAATCAATTCATACACATTTAAAATAACATGTATCAAAATATTTCAGATCAAACAATTATTTCAATCAAAATAAGATTTCAAATATTTCATAATTGTTATGAACACAATATCAAAATCTTGTTTATTCAGAAACATGATTTTACTTAGTTCTCAGAATTTCTTTGTTTTAACAATCAAAACACCTTTCTTTGATCAACTTATTATGAATTCTAGTTAATCAATCAACAATGAACATAATCCAACAATCTTTATTTCAAAAAGATTCCTAATCAATTAGTTCTTTGAATCTTTAAGAATATGAATTTGTGCTCTGTTTTTACCTTTCCTTATTATCCACAGATTATGATAAATTCAATTCAAACAATTTGATATTCAACAATTAAAGATTGATTAACAAATGCAAATTATGAATGCAAGACATTAAGGTCAGAGAATTAAAATCGATTTTTATACTGGTTCGGGCAATGGAGCCTACATCCAGTTCTTCAATCTCCTTCAAGATTGAGTTCCACTATCGAATTATTTGCACAGATTATACAGATCAAGATATATTTTGCAACATTCTCAGTTTCGTCACAAGCCTCAACTTGCAGAATGCTATACAATATACCAATTTACCGACTTTGCTCTAGAATATCCCCTTCTAAAGACTTGCACTTCAGAATGTACCCCTTCTGAAGATTTTCACTCCAAGATATACCCCTCTTGAAGATTTTTCTCTGCCTTGAGCACCTCAAGGACTTTATACCTTGTAATCTAGCCTATGAATCCAATCAATGATTGATAGTTATTGTTTCTTTTCTCTTTTTCTTCCTTTGATTCTAAATTCACCTTCAGAACTTTTCTTCAACCTCTTTTTGAATCTTTGTTCAACACATTTTTTTTTTCTTTTCTTGAGTTTGAAATCTCTTTCTTCCTCTCAGAGCTTTCTTTCTTTATCTCATTGATTTTTCTTTCTCGATTTTTCTCTCTGAGTTCTTTCAGTGCTTTTCTTCATTTTTTTTCACTTCACTTTTTTCGCACTTTTTTCACCCTTTCTTACATTAGGAGCGATCTCTTTATATAGAGATTAGTTACAATGAATACAACTGTGACTCCTAATTGAAATACCTACCAAGAGCATAAATATGGATAAAATTATCCAACATATTTAACACGTGCTCTTGAAATCTATAAACAAATAAAAAACACGTTTTAATATATTTCAGAAACTTGAACTTAATGTTTCTAAACATTCTTCACTTTCTAAACATCCCTTTCTAATTATAGATCCTAATGCAATCCATTTCTGAAGTCACTTTATGCTTTCTAAAGTCCTGCTTATGCTTCTGAATTGCTTCTGATGTATATACAGTGAATATTACAATATCATAACACCTAAGACATCATCTAGAAAATATAACAAAGCTCCTCAAATATTTTTACACTTGTTTCTGAAGCCTTATACATATTTTCCTAGCATCTATTACAATGGTTTATACATAATACCTTTCTGAACAAATTAAGAAGCTTCTGAACATTTATACAATCAATAATAAACTTCTGAACTAATACCCTAACTAATATTACATTAGTTTTGTTATTATCAAAGCCAAATGAGGATGCTACATTAACAAGAAGACCCTTTACTCATAAGGTTCATCACTCAAAAGACGTACTTCACTCAGAAGACAATTTCTAGAAATGATCAAGTCTCAAGACTTAAATCATTTTGAACATTCTCTACAAACTCAGAATGCTTTGGGGAGATGTTTTGGGAGCTGTGCACTGTGCAGTTTCTGAAAAGCTCCTCAAAACCCGCTAACAGTGCAGGGAATCGTTATGAAGAGTGGGCGAGTCAACTAAAGCCACATCAGCTTCAAAGATCTTTCAAAATACAAGGGATTACACTCTCTATAAATAGCAGAACATTACTTGAAGATAAGAACGAGAATTTCCATGAATCAAAGTGCAAAAACTCTGCGAAAATTTTTAATCTCTTGTAACTTAGAAAGTTTCTTAGAAAGCCTTCTCAGAACTGAGAAGTGTCTTGAAAAATCTTCTTGAATCTTAGTTTTATCCTTGCTCTTGAAGCAAGTTATTTTCTAGAAGTATATCAAGGTTTTATCTTAGTTGTGCCTAAGGTTTTGATATTGTTTTCGAAAGAAAAACTATCATTTGTAAAAACTGTAAGTCCTTCGTGTTGAAGGCACAAAAGTCCTCGAGTTGTGAGGTAGTAAAAGTCCTTTGTGTTAAAGGCAAGTGAAGTCCTCATCTGTTAGAGGCAAGGAAGTCCCCCTCGGGTTGTGAGGTGGCAAAAATCCTTTACGGTTTGTAAATGTGTTGGTTGCTTGAGAAGACACAAGAAGAAGAATATCTAAAGAAACTCTCAACTGAAAGTTGAAGACTGGAGTAGGTTAGTTAGAACTGAACCGGTACAAAATTCTTGTGTATTAATCTTCTTTTCCTTAAACTCTTTTAATTACTGTTAATACTTTCTAATCAGAATCTAAAATCTATCCTTGAGCCTTATATTGTTTTATCTAAGTCTGTAAGAAGCATTATAAAATCACTTTTGAAAACATCTTAGCTTCTTAATTCCATAGAAGGTAGATTTTAATCAGAAGATAAAAGCTCTCAGAAGCTTTATTTTCTAAGAACTGATATCGCTGCCTCTTAGAAGGTCTTCCTTCTAAGACTTGTTTTTGAAAGAAAACATTTTGGAAAATATTTTTAAACTAAGCACGATTCAACTGCCTTCTCGTGCAAACACACACCTTCAAAGAGTTTAGGAGATTTAGTGTTTAAGGTTAGGTTTAGGTTTAGGGTTAGTGTTAGGGTTTGGTTTACGATTAGGGTTTAGGGGTTAGGTTTTAGGGTTTATGTTTAGTGTTATTTTTTAGAGTTAGAGTTTATGGTTTAAGGATAAATTTAAGATTTAGTTAGTGTTTATGATGTAGGGTTTGAGGTTAAACTTAGGATTTAGGGATAAGGTTTAGAGTTAGGTCTAAGGTTTACAATTTAAGGGTTGCAGCTTAGGGTTTAGTAGAATCACAGATTCCCCCATACAATTTCTCCCTTTTCTAGATGATTCTGTTCTCTCTGCATTTCATATTAAGATAATCAAAGATTTAGATAATGAAATATGTTTATCAAAGTACTCTTAATTTTTAACATCAAATTAATTTATTATCACTAATATCTCTATATTTTTAATTATGAGAATGTGTGATAAACTATTTGAAGAATCTTTAGAGTTGCTCGACAAAATGGACTGAGTTGTCCTGCTTCAGTTCAGACTTGCAAAAACACATCATTCCAAATATGTGATAGATACTAATAATGATCCTATTAACAGATGTTTTGCTATTTGAAAAGGTAATATATAGCCCCTTTAACTTTTATCATTTTACAAAACACAATAAACTTTTCTCTCTCAATCACTCGTCTCACAAGGTCATGATATCTACATTGTATATTTTTGGTAAGGATTTCCTTTTGGGAAGTGCTTCTTGTGTAGATATATGCATCCATTATGTTGCGAAGGTATGACACAGAGAGGTGCAATCACAATTCAGTGACTTACCCTCACCCACTTGGAGCTGGTTTGATTCAATAATGATATTTGTACATACACTTTCTCTTACATACATTCTTCACCTATTTCATCACCTTTAGATTTTGATGTGACATCACTCCACTACTTACACTTTTTTTCTCCACCATTAGATCAAAACATATGTATGCTATACATACCAATTGGTATGTACCAATAGCATTGCTCGGTTTGATTCAATCTGGTTTCCCCCCACCATCTCATCGTCATAGATTGGGGACGACACTGACAATAGTGCCATTGAGTCATAAGGTTGTTGTGAACAGGGGCAACACAATCTATGAGAATCATGGCGGCAATCAATGAACAAGAAGCAATTCAATCTCAATGTAATGAAAGAAAGCGTTTGAGATGTCATTACTTAATTAACCAATTAATTAATCAATAAATTAATTAAGTCAATGAGGGTTGGCACACCTAGTTCAGCCTTCCGCCCACGCTAGGCGTGGTTTGGGTTCAAATCTTGGGGAGCCCTCTTTGGTGGACAATCTGTAAATTCCACCATAAATCCTCGTTGTTGAGGTTGGTGGTATGCCCTGACCCTGCATAGGGGTGTGCCTCCCCTAATCTAAACTTTTTTTATAAAAAGAAAAAAATATTCAACAATTCAATTACAAATCGTTCGTACAAGATTGATTTAGCAGTTGGGCAATAGATTAGGCCGGCCTAGACTAACTAGCAAGATATATAAGTGAATAGAGAAGAAGCAGCATCAAAGGACTAAAGTTTAAAGTCTTGTAATCACTCACCAACAATCTATACCTGAAACTATATATATTAAAAGGATGAGATGAAAAACTCATATTCATTCTATGATGATGTGTCAAGTTTAGATTAATTCTAATTTTATTTAATAAATTTATATATTTATATCTTATCTTATATATAATTCTAAAATTGAGTTCTACATTACTTATGTGTCACACCCAAATTCATTTTGTGAATTTTCTTCTAATAATTCGTTCACCAAAAATTTGTGACTTAAAAAACATAGAAGATGTCTAGAAAATAATTTGTGTTCTTGACCGGCCACATGCAACTTCTCTTGTAGCTTTTAATTTTTCTATTATATCATCAATTGTCCTCCTCTTTTATGACCCCTCTATTAATTTAATCTCTCTTTTTTAGTTATTTTATCTTTTATTCCCTCTATTATAACATTCAACTTTAATTTAAACATTCTTAAATTAATTTTACATATCTCTCATTTAACTAATATTACTCATTTTTAATACATTTATTTTGATATTTCTAAAACATTATTTATTAACTCTTATTTAAATTTTCATATAATATTTTAAATTTTTCACATTAAAAAATTTACTAATAATTGATATTAAATATAAAAAGTAACTACTTTAAATTATATAAATTTAGAATAAAATAAATTTATTATCTCATAAGTTTTTTAATATTTATGAACAAAAAGAATGAAAAGTTATTTTTATCTTTTTAAAACAAGTAATATAAAAGGCATGCTACCTAATAAATTGTTGGAGTTTTCAATATATTTTATATATATCAATAAGTAGTTTTTAGTTTTCATTTTAAATATTTATCAATTATTATGTATTCCTTAATTCTTAAATCCATGAAGTACATTTTTACTCGATAAATCTAAAAAGTGAATTATGTTTTTGTTAATAGTTTTGTCAAGATTACAACTAATTAATGGAGTAAAAATAATGAATGCCTCTCATTTATCTTCGAAATTGTATAATATAAATTTTCCTTCTCTCTTGAATGAAAATGTATGTCATACTTCAAATAAAAAAAAAGTAGAATAATAATAGGAAAATATTTAAAATAATTTTATATGTAAAAAATTGAAAAAATAAAAAATATTGATATTAAGATATGTTAAAAACATCAGAAATTTAAGGTAGCATATCTCTTACTTTACTTGTGCTAGATAAAAGAACTTTGTATTTTTTATTTAAAATATTATAACACTTAAAGGATGATAGATTTAATTTTTTTTCTAAACTTAATATTATTAAAATATTTAATTTAATATTTAATAATAATTTTTATTATTTAATGTATGTAATATAAAATATGAAGATTTCAATAAGAGAATAATAATTTATCAACAAATGACTTTTTAGAAATATCAAGATAAATATATTAAAATTGAGTGATAATTTTCAAATCAATAGGAGATATATAGATTTGATTTGAAAATGTTTAGAATTAAATATGTTAACGAAGATGAGAATTAAAAAAATCAAAGACTTATTATTTCAATAATGAAATTGTTATAACAAATTTGTCTAAAAATATAATTATTATTAACACTATTAAATTTTTTTTATATGAACCTGACACTGTCTAAGTTTTTATATTGTAAGGACCTATTAAGGTATTTTCAATTTTCAAAGATCACATCGTCCAATGATACAATTGTCGTTGACCAAATTGACAATTTACTCTAACAATAATTATTCTGCTTAAATATTTAAAAAATGTAGAATAAAAAAACAATGGCTCATCTAGACATTCTGAAATATCATAGAAATTCTTCATGAAAATAATTATTTAAAAAATTAATTTGATATTATATATTATTGGTGTACTTTTAAATTTTAACACAAATATGTAATTAATGAATACTGTATTTGACTGTCATTAAAAGCATTTACTTCTCGCAATGTTTATCTTAAATTCATATATATCAGGCCATATATTCCAATAGAAATATAAAATACTTTGTATTTATCCTGTATCAAAATTAAATTTAATACTATTATTCACCAATTATTATGTACATATAAGCTAATGATTAATAATATAACCATTTTATACATTGAATATTGACTAAGATTTCTGAGTGCATTGAATAATATCTCAATTTATTATTAGTTTAATATTAACAATAAATTGTGCCTAATAATGTAAAATTTCTCTCATAAGTCATAACAGCGGTTGGTGAGGGTGAAAATGTAAAAACGATCATGTTAAATTTCTTAATTTGCTATATAACGTTTCAAAATTATTTCATGTCTATCACTAATACTCATCCTCCGATCCGTATATCTACAGTATAAAATTAAAGGCGGATATGACACAGAAATTAATGTGCGTACTTTTAACACGGAAATACTGTTCACTATGCTTAAATCATTTTTGTATTTTTTGTGTGTGCAATTATGAACGTTTGGTGTGTACATTTTTTATAATATTTTGATGTGTACAATTGTGTATATTTGATGTGTTCATTTTTTATGTTACGTATGTGTAAAACTATAATTTTTTAATTGAATTATTTAAAATTACACAGAGATTATATTGAAAAATATATAATAAAATCTAATTAAATAAGAAAAAAAAAGAAAAAATGGTGGGTTGCTTTAAAAAAAAACTTGTAAATCAGAATGAAAGATAATAATTTTAAATTTTTTACTTGAATGACTCAATACACACATCAAACATATAAAAAAGGCACACATAAACATACCATATTGCACGCAACAAACGTACAGAAATGCACACATTAAACATACTCAATGACACATACAAAAACATACAGAATACCAAGTATACGCAAATGCACACACCAAACATACACAAATGTACACATCAAACACACACAATTACACACGCAGAAAATACAAAAATGCACACACCAAACATGCAAAATGATTTCCGCATAAATAGTATGGACGCATCGAATTTCATGCCATATCAATTTTTTATACCATAGATATATGGATGATGAGTATTAATAATATGATGATGAGTTTTAATAATATGGGGACTACTATTTGTACATAGAACAATATTATCCACCCATTTTCCACTCATTCAAATATTGACAACTTTGATGAATATGTTGGTAAGTTGCCAATATATTCATAAAAGTTACTAATATTTAAAGAGCATTGCTAGGAGTACAACAAAAAACCAGCCAACACAGCCAACAGATATGAATTTAGGCCACAATCATCAAGCCCATTAAAAATATATTAATGATTAAAATGCTATTTGGGCCATAAAATGTTAAATGGGTTTGGCTGGTTTTTTGTTGTTCCACAAGTATATGTGATATTTAAATATGGTGGAAAATAGGTTCAGAGTTAAAATGGTATTTACATTTAACATTTTCCTAATAATATACAAACAATAATGCTAAGTGGACCATGAAAAATCAGCCCATACAGCCAATAGGCCTATTTTGGCTTTGGTTTTGACCCAAATAATCATTGAATGGTAATGGGCTGAATAATTATGACCTAAAATCTCATTTATTAGCTGGTTTGACTGATTTTGTATTGTTCATTTATCATCACCCTATACAAATAGCTAAACTATATAACGTTTTAAGAGAACTAATTGCCTAGTTTTGGACGGAGACCTAAATCTAGCTTTATATGGTATATATAATTAATGCTATTCCTCTATTTAATATTCAGTCAATAATTTTTACAAAGTAAATTCCCTATTTTACCCTTACATGTATTGATGTATTGTTCCCTTTCTCTAACGCAAATCGGTACCATTTTTCTAACACTGTCTTTCTCTATAAAACACAACCACTGCTCATTCTTCACATATCTCATAATTTTTCAAGCCTTGTCTTTTTCCTTTCATCCATCCTAGTACCGGTAATTACTTGATATCTCTCTATTATCTTTCTATTAATCTTTTCTTTTATTTTCATCTATTTCTGCGAACACTTTTTCACTGGATACAAAAATTGGCTTTAGCTATATGTCTATTATTTCTCAGGCAAACGTAGTTTTGCTTGATTTTTGCTTAAATGTTTAATTATCTATATTATTTTTTAAAATGTTGATCAACCGTATTAGTTCATACATATAATCAATAAATATTTTCGAGATTATTTTTTGAGTTGAAACTTGAAACCAATCATTCACGCTATTATTTGCTGGATGTTATGCACGCAAATATTGTTTTCATTTGATTTTAGATAGAGACGACTATACGAATAATTGGATGAAATTTATTCATTCATCCCAGAGTTTTTTTGCACAATTCAATCTCACAATCATTTTGCAATTCTTTGGTTTTCTTTTTTATTGGATTTGATTTTGATCGATGGAGAGTGTAAAAACTTTCACCTATTTTCCGTTGCAGCTATTTGAAAAATTATATAATTAAAAAGCTTTTGATTTTGAACATACTTTGACAATGTGTCATGCAATTAAAACGTATCATGTGGTCTATCTATTATGAGATAATGACAAACTCAAATTTTAAAAGTGGATCAATTATGATTTTTTTATTAGATGGCTGTGTAAAATAATTGATCTATAAAATTAAACTCTTTTTTCATATTCTTTTGTTTTTATTTTCCTAATTTTCTTATGTTTTGTTTTTTCTTCGTGTAAATAAGAGTGTTGCTATATGCAAAATAAAAAATCAGCTCATATAGAGATTTTGGATTCCAAATATTTCAGCCCACTAAAAACTAACTGCTATAATTTTTTTGGGTAAAAGTTGTCCAATGAGCCCATTGGCCATAAATGCTTGGGGAACAACCAACATTTCATCCAAATAATATTATTAACCAGATGTATTTTTTAATGGACCGAGTGATTTAAGCCCAATTTCCTATTGTTTGTTTTTTATTGTGCCTCTAGCAATCATCGCCCATTAGTTAGTTATTTATTGTTCACCAAACTTTTTCCTCGAAAATATTGCAGGAATTGATCGAAAGGAAGTTTGCAACCTCAAAGTCCTTAGCTATGGCAGGATTCGTAGATGACAACACACAAAGGTTCCCACATGGATCCAAAGAAGAGATCTTCAACATTCCAATTAGTACAGTTGTCCTTTTGGATTATGATGGCGATCAGAAAGTGAATGTGCTTGCTGAAGGCGTCTTCTCTATCGAACTCGTCGCTCAAGCCGCTTTTGCCATTCTTGCCTGTGTCTGCTCTGTCGCTCGCTTCCAGTGGCCCGTCACGAAGGACACCGTCATTGTCCGAATGGCGGTTCACACCTTCGTAATTGGCTTGCCTGGCCTTCTTTACGGCCTTCAGTTTCCAAAGTCAATCCCAAACATGTTCATTGAGAACCTAGCGACTATCTTCATGAAATTTAGTCATTACTTGGATCTTAATGAGAACTGGCAAGGTATGTATAATTTTTCTTTCCCATTTAAACTTCCCTATCGATAATAAATGTGCTTGAATTACAATGAGTTAGATGTTTAAAAATGTTTGGATTTGTATAATCTAGTGAACAAAATGGGCTGATATATAGCTTACCTTCATATTCTTTTAATTCTAATACTATTATTAATAGGCAAAGATTGATGGAGATATATACTTATAGAGAATTGCTATATGTACATTATTGCTCCCTAAATGCATTTTAATCCATGACTAATTTTCATATTCTTATATAATAATTAATCAACCACATCTCCAAATAAATATGAGCTACTTTGTGGTTAAAGTTTTTAACATGGACCTAACTAATTAATTTGACTATGAATCTTGATATTTTTGGTTTTACATAGGTTATCCTTTCGAGGAGAACACACCAAACATTTGGAACATGATGCGCCCAAGGGCAGAAGCCATGGCAAATGAAGCCCTCACAAGGCTAGGACAACCAACAGGCAAATCTCGTTACAACATAGGAAACAAGAACTCGTGCTATCGAAGGGCATCCCGCATGTCAACCGTAACAAAGTTCGTCATAGACAGCATGATCCAAACCGGAAGACTCATTCGCGACCACCTCGTCTCGTTCGGAAGCGAGGCACCGCAAGTGGATCAAGTGCCCGGCGCGCTCTACCCATCCATCAATGTCTTCACGTGTCTTGTTGACTCGACAGAACTTCTTTGGCTTATTTTCTTCTCTAATGGCCTAGATGAGGTTAACCGTATGCTGGATGGTGCAATTGTGCCACTTCATGGGACACGTGATGACATCGGGTACTGTCTCTGGAGTGTTAATGTGAGTGGCCATGTGGCTCTCTTGCGCATTTTCTTTCCGTTTAAAATACTGGAAAGAAATGCCGCGAATGCAATTGCAAATGCGGATGCAAATGCGGATGCAATTGCAAATGAGATTGCAAATGCGAATGCGATTGCGATTGTGAATGCTAATACGATTGCAAATGCAAACATGAATGCAAATGCAAATTTGAATGATGCAACTGCAAATGAAAATGCGAATGCAAACGTGAACGCGAACGTGAACGAAGAAGTTGAAGTGAAGGTTAAAGTGAATGAGGATGAGGACTATAAAGGAAAAGTTGAACTATTGGACGTGAAAGCTGAAGTAGATGATGGGAATAGAAATAGAGAAAAAAATGATGTGAGGGTGAAGGTTGAAGTTGAGAATGAGAATGAGAGGGAAAGAGGGAAAAGGAGGAAGATAGGGGGAGGTGAGGCCTCTACTAGTGCTGCCAACAACATTGAAAGCAATGTGAAGCCTTAGAATAATGTTGATGAGTCAAGGGAGTGAATATGGGTTCATCATTCATATGGTATGATACATTAATTAGGACTTTGGGTTCTCCCATTTTCTTTTAATTAAGGGAGTTGATTGATGATAATGGTGTGTTGTTCGAATTGAAGAAGAAGACACAAATTTTATTGGTTAATGGTAGTCTTGAGACTACCTTAAGCTTGCAAATCATAGTCAATTTGTGTCTTAGCTTGCAATTTTTTTTCATCACACATTATGATATTATCGAGTTCCTGAGGAGAATGAGAGGATAAATGTAATAAGTCTAGTATATAGATGTTCTTGTGTAATAATCTCCTTTGACTTTCCATCATCAAATAATAAATAAAACTATAATAATTCTATGAGATTACATGATTATCGCTCATATTAATTTTTAAGCATCAAGAATATATTTTTCATTCATGAAATAATTGAATTTTAGATGTAATTATGTCATTTCAATCCAAATATTTTTTGGATTTAATTTTGATGCACAGACAATTATTGTAAGCTAATAAAAAAATGTCACATCAATCATGATAATTTATTCTCCATCTCACAACTTAAAAAGTCATTAAAATGAAGTGTTATAATTCTCTGACCGTGTTAAATTCTTTTATACTCACAATGTATCAAAATTAAACACATATATTTTTGTTGTTGCAGTGAAATTATATTTCTTGTAATAACATTTGAATCCAATAGCCTTAGATTATATCATTCAAATATAATCTCACTATATATGACACATAATTATATGTGTTAATATTCTCACTTAAAAATATATTGGATTTTTCCCAATAATTCATCTTCTATCATTACAACATTTTGGGCTTTAAGTCACCGTTTATAGCTGTGACTTTACACAAAAGGTTTTAGCCACTAAATTTTTTAAAAACGTGACATTAGATATTAAAGATCACTGTTTATAACCATGACAATTGAAATAAAGTATGTGTCACGATTTTTAATACAAATGTTACCTTTATTAACGGTAACTAAAAATTTTATAGAAATCAAAACTAAAGAACATAATCTAGACAATATAATGTTATTCAACGACCAAAATGAGCTTACTAAAAAATGAAATAGGACCTGCATAAAATTGGATGTAACGAATAACCTGTCTCTAATTTAGACAATATAATGTTATTCAAATGTGTTCTAAATTTACTTGAAACACATAACTTGCTTAATTGCTATATAACAATATCTATATATAATGTGACTAATAAGTTCAGCAAAGGTTATCTAAGATTTGACTACATCCAAAAATAAAAAATCAAATATTGTGCACATGAACACCAACTAAATACATTCAGAAAGTTACTAATAAGTTCATACATGATAGCAACAAGAGTGCAAAATAAAGTCATATAATATGGAATTATAATACGAGTACAGGAGATAAAAAAAAGTCAAATACAAGTACTCACAATATGATTTTAGCTTGTACATTTGTTATATATGAACCTATTAATAATTTTTCGAATATAATTAGTTGGTGTTTAGTGCACACTAGTTGATTTTCGAATGTAGTCAAATCTTAGATAACCTTTGTTGAACTTATTAGTCATGTTATATATGAATATTGTTATAGCAATTAAGCAAGTTATGTGTTTCAAACAAATTAAAAGTCCATTTGAATAACATTATATTGTCTAGATTAGACATGTTATTTGTTACGTCCAATTTTATGCAGGTCCTATTTCATTTTTCAGTAAGCTCATTTTGGTCCTATTTCTTTTTTTAGGAAGTTGAATTTGGTCCTGTAACTTTTATCCAATTTTGAATTTGGTCCTATTTCTTTTTCTAGCAAAGTGAATTTAGTCATGTGGAGGGTCAGCGCCATATTGGCGTCCATGCCAGCCCTACGTGGCATCCATGTCAGCGTCACGTAACATCCACGTCAGCACCGTTAGTGCCATGTCAACACCTGACTAATGGAGGACCAAAATGATTGACGTTTGTAAAGGTATATATAGAACCAAAATAAAAAAAGGAACTAGACCAAAATAAAAAACGGATAAAAGATAGATGACCAAAGTGATATTTTTGCCTAAAATATATATAAAATATATATTTTTCTATAAATATATATACATATGATGAATTATATGCTATAAAAAATTAACATATGTATTAAAATATTAATTAAAAATTACAATATATAGCACTTAATAAATTTAGAGGTTTAATAGTCATTAATTTTAGTAATTAAAATATAAATTTTGTACTATAGCATTACTCTTGTACTATGTATACAAATCATGTTTATTTATACTCCCTCGGTTTTTCTATCTGTTTGGTTTTAAATACGCACATGAATTTAGGTAACGAATGGTAGAGTCTTAAAATTAATAAAATATACATCTACTTTACTATATTACGCCTTTGACTATTGTTGTTGTAACTTTCAAGTAATTAGCCCTTAATGTTTAAGTCATCTCAGGTCAATCATCAAGGGTCACGTCCTGATTCAATTGCTTGTTTCTTTCTTTCAAATAATATACGCGGAAAATACGTGAGAATTTATTTTGGAAAATATAATATCGTGAAAATATGAATAATCGTCAATATATATAAACGTTGGATATAATCATACATAGTATATTTGTATAATATATACATTCAATACAACTCTAACCCTAGCCACACATAGCAAATAATCCCCAATACATGAATCATAGACAAATATCTAGTATAATATATTATTCATCCAAAAAATATAAATATCGTTGGCTAACAGTGGTCTGACCTTAACAAAAAGGAAAAGTGCATATAAAGAGGGGAAGTAAGTAAAACAATGGAAACTCTATGTGCATACATCTTCACGTCCATCAGGAGTCTCCGCATCCAAGGTTACGTGATCCATTAAAAAAAGAAGGGGTGAGCAACTGAGAAGTAACTCAATAGAGGTGGCCGCCTCGGGTTTATTTTAAAAGAAGTGAAGCATGTCAGATTCATTTCAAGTATTAGTTTGAAATATCTTTTGCCTGGAACGTCCTTAACCTATGCTCGTCTTGATTCATTTTATACATGTGAATATACATAATCATAAAGTAACATGCATGATTTACTTTCTACAATTCCCATACTTAAACACATTTATAATTCATAATATAATATTCTTTAGATTTATCTTTCTTTAACATCTTTTGGCATGCCCACCATTTTTGTCATATCCTCCACATTACCGGCCCCTAGGCATGAGCTGATCATCCTAATCTTTTGGGATAGGGGGCCTCACCTTCCCTCAATAATGGAGTTGCATGTCGAGGTTGTCATCCCTCCCTCAGCAACAATCATTACATGTCGAAGACTACAATGTTTTATAACTTTATCTTTAACTTTACATCATAACATAACATTTTTATCTTTAACATTGCTATATATACATCAATTTACAATCATCCATATAGCACATACTATTGACATAAGTTGTAGACAAGCCAGGTATATCATGCATAAAAAATATAAAACATATAAAGGGTCAACATCACACGTTTTCGTAGAATTTTAAGTGATGTAATCGATTAGCAGAGAGCTTGTTTTTTTATGATTGGAAATTCCCAGCTCGTAATCGATTACGTACTCGATGTAATTGATTATGAACACGAGAAACCATATTCTAGGATTTCAAAAACGCGTTTTCCACAAGCCAATGGCTAAAAGTCGATCTAGAACCCTTCCAATCGGTAGAAGACAATAGCGTACATAAACCAATTGGTAAAAATCAACTTTAAACATAATCCAATCAGTAAAACATAGTTTTCTTGAAAATCAATCGATAAATAAAAATTTTTCATAAACCCTAACGGGAAGAATGGGGTTTCACATAATTCAATCGGTAACAAGTCACATAAGACACATAATACACATAAGCATAGCATATCTAAACCCCTATCTGGAATAGACTGATTTGGAGGAGAATTGTTAGCTCCTGCACATGCCATCGGTACTATGTTCGCACCTGACTTGCAAGGACTAATCAGAAACATAACATATACTGAAAAACAAAAACACTAAACTAACCATGGACACGTCTGGCAAGCTTATGCCTCGCCTGGTGCCCTGCCATGCCTAGCGGACTTACGCGGCGCCTATTGCAGTCTCACCCGGCGTGCTTGACACACACCCAACGTGCCTGTCTCGCCTGGCGGGACCCTACACGAAAAAAAAAATAATTAAAAGAGATCATTTTGGAGAATTTATCTCGATCCCAAAATGACCTCATAACTTTAAACTAAACTCCAAAACTCAAAATTCCTAACTGGGAGAAATCCTCAAGACCCTTCTTATAATGAAGAGAGAAGTATTTCTAAACGTATAAAAATCTAAACCACACCCCTCATATATATAGTCATTGCAGGGGGTTTGGATTTCATGAACTGATCAATGTGGGACTTCTTGTGCCCAGCTCGGAGAAAGCTCGCCCAACGCCGCCAATGCGCCCAGCACCGCTCACTCGCTCCCGGTGCTCTCGCGGCCAGTGCTTTGGCATCGCTCCTAGCGGCTCTCCGCCTCGCTCAGTGAGATTGCATGTAGTCCGAGGACACCTTGTTCTATTATGATCCTTTCTAAGACATTTCTAGCCTCCTACATGCCACAAAACAACTTCTAGACACTCCCAAAAGTACAAAAACTCATACAATAAACATATAACTAACATCTCAAACCTCATTCATGACTAAAACAACTTGAAACATATACTTGGCACAAAATTGAGGTAACACACATCAATAATTTATTAAATCACATAAAACACATATATCAAGTCAAACACACATATCAAATAGTCCACCAATAACACATAAACATTATAAAAACATATTAATTAATTAAGTCATAATCAAGGTCAATTATCACTAATTACTCTTAACTAATATCTAATTGAAAAATCGGTGTGTTAGAGTTTTAATTGAGAATAAGGTGTGTATTTATTATATTACTTGGTAAAAGAGAAAGTATTAAGTAAGAGTAAAAGAGAAAGAAAATTAAAAAAAAAAAATTACCTTAAATTCTTAAAACAATAGGTACTACATGTATAACATAAATATCATCCAACTTTCATCCAACATATAATTATACGTTGATGGCCCACTAGCACTCAAACCCCACAGACACCTCTCACTCACTCTCTTTTTTACGCGTCGCTAATAATACTATATGTTGGCCCATCCGTGTATAACTGTACGTTGGATGTAGTTAGATTGTATATTCGTTGTATGAGAAACATTTCTCTTTAATGGATAAGTATAAAGAAAATACGCATTTTTAAATTGAACATATAAAAAGATGAAGGGAGTAAGAGTTACATTGGAATGAAGATTTCTTGCAGCAAGGTACAACACAGTACATGTTCAAATTTGATACATAGCGTAAACTTCATAAAGCACTTAATTACAAAAGTAACGTAACTGTCTATCATATATAATATAATATAATAACTTCTATGTATTTCACATAACGTACACTTGATCATACAAAAGAAGGAGAGATAGATAGCAAGGAAAGAAATTAAAATCAAAACAGAGTAATGATCATGATCGAGGATCATGAGAGCCTCTTATCTTTTTGGTCCATCACAAATTAAGCTCGAAACCATTATGCCTAATTAACCTTGTTATCGCTTGTGACTTCTTTTTCTCCACCAGGGTGCACCTGATTACTCTTTCCAATAGTAAAACTAGCCACCACTTTTCTCTCTTCACCACCAACCTCGCCTCTTCTTTCTTTTTCCTCTTCCATTCTCTTCTTCTTCAACTTCTCCTCTTGCCTCTTCTTCATCACATAAATGTGAGCTGAACTTGCCCCAATAGAAGACATGTTAATTATTCTCTGCAAAACCAATTATACTATGAAATAATGCTTATGTGTGAAATTAGTCTTCCCTAAGGCACAATTTATAGGAGTTTGAACGTTAGAGCATATGTGGGGAACAAACTAATTAATGCCCTTGTGGTTTGTGGCAAAAAGATTATTGCATCAAATTGACGTACGTAATATCTCATATATAATCACATATTTTTAATTTTTAATACAACTTTAAATATAAAAAAGTTAGAGTAAATTACAATAATCTTCTATTATATTTAATAATATTTAGTTCAGTTTTATTTTATTTCTCTAGATGACACTTATCTTCCCTAAATATATACAGGTATGGGCCTAAATATATTTTTTAATCATAAATTTTTGGGTAACAACAATTTTTCAGTCAAAATAGCTAACAAAGTTCATTTCAACACTTTTAGCCCGAATAACATTCTTAATTATGTGTGTTTTTCTTAATGAGCTTAGTGATTTAAGCCCAAAATTCTATTTTTGACTGTTTTGACGGGTAATTTGTTATACCCTTAGCAAAGCTCTTTTTTAATAGAGTACAACATAATAATTCTTTTAAGAAATGTCAATATAATTTACCAAAAATTAAATACATATTTGTTGTACTACATATATATATATATATATATATGCATGTAAAATTAATTCTTTTGTTTGTGGCTTTTCTTTACAACCGACTATTAAGCATTTGTCTTATCTTAATTACACAAAATAATTAATAGAATGTGATAATGCCATCGATCATTTTCTTGCATGAAAATTAATATAAAGTTGGGTCTAATTCATACGCACCACCTTTTAATGTATGTGTTCTCATCGCTTATAAACATAATTATAGATAGTTAATCCCAAATGCAACAACAACTAGTACGTATAATTATATTATTGAAAAAGATGGTGGTTTTGAGTTGGACCACGGAGAAGGGAATATCAATAATGTTTATCGTATAATAAAAATACGTTCAACTAGTATTCAATATGTATTATACATACTACGTAATGTGTGCTATGTATAATATACGTACATATAACACACATTACGTATTGTATGTATAACACACATTGAATACTAATTGGACATATTTCGGTTGTATAACAAATATTTCTGAAAGGAATATAATCTAAGTGCGAATTGAAGGAGGAAGTGGATGTTAAATATATGATCATCATGACTGAATTAATAGTGGGAATTGTTAAGTTTAATTTGTTGTAGATAGTGTATGTGCTTTAGCAGCTAATAATAAACCATTATTTTGCCACAAATGCCAACTCAGCTTTATTTGATAAATGAGTGGATGTGAATTGTATTGGAGGCTGCACAGTTGGACATAATAATAATAATAATAATAATAATAATAATAATAATAATAATCTATAAATTTAATTATAATACAACTTTTTATACTGTTAATCAATCACATATATTATTTTATAAGACTTTTAGTCGATAAAAAGTCAAAGACATTTACTGAATTGTCAACATATTATATGATAATTAATCATATACATTATTTTAGAAGATCTTTTAGTCGGTAAAAAGTGAAAGACTTTTACTGGATTGTCAACATATATTCATAATTGAATATTAATGTATACATACTAATAGTATATTTTAATCAAAACTAATAATCTATAATATGCTGACTGCACCACTTAAGTTAGGGAAATATTTGGGACACAATAAAAATTCAGCCAAACCAGTCAATATATTGTGCATAATATATATAATATAAAATGCACAACGTATATCACATACGGTGTACAACATATATCACATATTGTGCATAACATATATCACATGTTGTAGCATTATCATTGTTTGCAACATATATATGTTGTGCATAACATGTAATATTCTTTATACAATTTATATTATGAGTTAATACCATATTTAGTCTCTCATGATTAATTTCGAGGACAATTTAGTCCCTCATGATTTGAAAGTGACAAAATAGTCCTCCAAGATTAATTTTATAGGACACTTTAAGTGACAATTTAGTCATTCTATTAAGTTTATGTTAACTGAGTTACAAATATGACTTAACTTAGGTGATATGTCATACAAAATGTGTCATGCATACACATCGTTGCAACTCAATTAACAGAAACTTAATGGAGGGAGTAAATTCTCATTTAAAGTGTCCTATAAAATTAATCTTGAGGGACTATTTTGTCACTTTTAAATCTTGAGGGACTAAATTGTCCTCAAAGTTACTCTTGAAATAAAAATAGAATAATTAAGGGGTAAGAGAAAAACAAAACCATAAATGTTTGAGACACAACAAAAAAACCAGTCAAAACAGCCAACAAAGCCCATTTAACACTTTATGGTCCAATTAGCACTTTTAATCATAAGTATATTTTTAATGAGTTGAATGATTGTGGCCTAAATTTCTATTTATTGACTGTATTGGCTGATTTTTGTTGTGTCTCTAGCATTACTCAAAGAAAACTAATGTGATTTTGATGGGTAGTTTATACGTCTCTAGTATGTTTTACATCGTGGATAGATGAAACTTGAAAGAAGAGAGAATATTACAATATCCAAAATATATGTGGTAACAGATTATAACTAGTTTCCATCGTGAAATTCATGTGCATAGAAAAAATATTATCAGGAGAGAATATAATGCATTAAAGTAGGTGTAACATTAATGTAATTGAAGTTGTTATATTGAGAAGTGATATTATTTAAGGAAATTACTAATATTAGTAGCAAGAAACATGCACGGCATCACGCTATGTAGTATAAATTCAATAATTCCTCATGTATACTAGAAATACTTACTCTCATGTATACATATATGGGTAAGTAACTAACTAATTAAATATTCTTTTTTTTCTTCTTCTCCTCATTCTCTATCTTTTAGTGGGAGTAAACACAGTGTATATATTGTTAGAGTACAATGAGTAATCCTCGTATAAAATAGTCCAGTACAGAGGGAAGAATAAAAAATAAAACTGGTGAGGAATTAAACAACCACTTTAATCGATGACCACTAATTGTGGGAACCTTTCATGAAGCTTTTAATTATTGCATTAGTGTTTGAGGTCGGTTTTTAAATACTATACACCACCATAAACCAACAATGCATTTAGACCTATATTATTAAATTCATCATAAAAGCAGCAATTTGCCATTATCAAATTAATACATATGTGTCAAGCTCAAGTATATCAAACAAGTACGAGAGTGTTTAATGTGATTAAGTATAATGTACCAAGTGATTAAAGTTGAGTTAATATTCAATTCGTTGATCCTCCACTTTCCACACATGATTCAATTTGATCATTCACTTTAATTTTTACTCAAAATAGTCATTTTTCACATTTCGTAATTCAAGTTAGTTCTTCCGTCTATATTTCATCTTAACTTTGTTATATTACAGCTGAAGTGTTCGTTAAGTGTCACGGTAGCAGATGACGTGTATACAACAAAGTTAATAGCTCATTTTAGTTCTCAACTTTAGAATTATTGAATCAATTTGGTTACTCTTCACTTTACTAAAATTATGAAAACCAACTTTTCCTCTTCATCTTTTTTTTCTTCTTCTTCTTTTTTATATATAATTAAGTATAAAAAATCTTGAAACAAATAGATTTTCTCAATATTAATAATAATTTTTAAAATATAATATTGATTTTTTATTTTTTATCTCTACAATACTAGTATAAAAGAGAACTAAACAAATCAGTTATGTTTTGGTCTCTTAAATTCTAATTGAAAAAATACAAAAATTATTTAGTTTTAGAGCAATTTTTTTTCACTTAGCTTCAAACTTCTCACACATTCTAAAAAATAATAATCACCATTTCACTTATTAACCAAATCATTTTTTCAAATGAAAAGAAACTAGTTTCACATGTATCTCATTCTTCGTAATTTGTTAAACCACAAAGAGTAACATATCATCGTCACTTCAGGCATATTACCTCTATCTTACTAAGCAATTGTTTGTAATTCATCAAATGCTATTATATTATTGGAGACTTAATTAACATAAATGAGATTGGATGCTATAATAGCAATAGTAAATTTATTTTCGAAAAACATAAAAAAATGTGACTTGACAGACATGGTAGTACCGGTCGAATCACTATTTATATTTTTATTATTTTATTCATAATTATATTATAGTATTCATTAATTAATTGGTTTTTATTTTTGATAAAATTAATCACTTTTCTCTAAACAAAATAAAAACTATTCAATGAATATATTTTTAAACCTAAATACAAAATATATTTATATATTGCAATCAATATTTAGATGTAGTAAAAAATTATATATTTTAACTATATATATATATATATATAGGTTATGTAATTTATTTATTTATTTGTACAAGTATGTTATATAATTTGTAGTATTAGGTTATACACTTTTTTAATTATATAAAAATATCTTAATTAATGACATATTTTTATAAAACTTAAGGTGCTTTAATTTAATTGTATATAAGATATTAATAAATTATTTAAATAAAATTATAAAATTATAAGATGATAGTATTTTTTCAATGTTATTGAATACCAATTATAATTTAAAATCATTAATGATATTCTTATTTAATTTATATTTTACTATTAAACTTATTTTTTATTATATTAACATATTATTCAAAAAAATAAAAAGATATTATTATTTTTAAAAATTATTTCAAATAAAAATTTATTTTCAATTTAAAAATATTATTAATATTGAGAGAATTAATTTGTTTCATAATTTTTTAATTTTTTAGTTATATATTAAAAAGGAGGAGGAGGAGAAGAAGGAGGAGGAGTGAGGAAGAAATTTAAATAGGATCAAATTGAATCAATAATCTTAGAGTTAAGTATCAAAATAAGTTATTAACTTTGTTGAGTATACATAATCATTTGCTATTGTAACACTTAACAGATACCTCAGCAGTCATGTAACGAAATTAAGATGAAATATAAATGAAATGACGATTAATTTGAGTTACGGAATGCAAAATAAAAAAAAATATTTTAAACAAAATTAAAATGAAAGATCAAATTGAGTTACGTGTGAAAAATGAAGGACCAAATTAAGTATTAACTCGATTAAAGTTTGTTGGCGGCTTTCCCTGATTATCCTTTTTAAGTGTTATTATGATGTATCTGTATCATCAATTACAAACGTTACGCCTCAACTGGTGATTAGCGTGTTGCCAGCTTGTGCAGATGGAGGCTTCACTGTTTCAAGCAGATAGACCTAGTCAACTGCAATATATAGCTATCAACCTGCTAACGAGTTATCCATATTACAGAATATATACTGATATACTTATAACATTCATTATGTAACATAAATAACATACGTTGGATACACGTTTTACATATTTTTGTTCTACGTCAAACATTACTGATATCTATTTATCTCATCTTGCGTATAGTGGTGGACTTAAGCCATTAATTAACAATGATAATAATGTTTGGTGTTCAATAAAAATTCAACTAAAACAGTCAACATATTATGCACACCATATATAATATGTTATTCATAATATATTATATATGTTGTAGATATTTATTATATATATTGTGTATAATATATTAATTATTTTGACTAATTTTTTTTTATATATATAACATAGTAATGCTGATGATTATTAACAATTATATGTTGGCCAATCCTCAATCGCAAAACCTAAGATTTCTTTTCCCAACCTTTTTTTTCGATTATTGTAAAAAAAAAAATTGGAAAAAATATTTTCCCAATCTAACAGTGATTTTTTTTGGAAGATATCTAACAGTGATTTTGCATGGCAGTGATTATAGTCGTAACTGAATTAAGTTTTTTTTTTTTTGTTCAGTAACTTCTAAATAAACTATTCTTTAATTATTCTTGTTCTCAGGTCAATATAGTGAAGATAATTGGACAGTTCGTTATTACGTGTCTCCCTAAAGTTTTATATTTTTTGCATATTAAAAAAAATAAAATAAATACAAATTGTTGGATAACAATAATTTTTCAGCCAAAACAATCAACAAAGTTCATTTCAACACTTTTGGCTCAAATAACATTTTTAATTATGTATGTTTTTCTTAATGAACTTAGTAATTTAAGCCCAATAAAATCCTATTTTTAGCTATTTTGACTGGTATAATATTGTGCCCCTACCAAAGCTCTAAAATAAACTAATCCGCAATAATATATGCCAGACTACTGGGGAAGAAAAACTATGTAGTTAACTATTCATTTTTAATTAAGCGTGACCGAAATGAAGAATTATGTGATATTCTTATCGGTGACATTATAAAAGCTTGCTTTTTGTAAATAAAAATAACCCACTGGCCACAGGATCGTAACCTGTCTCTGATATCATGTTGAAATTTATGGTAGAACAGAGCAAAAATGGAAAATAGGGATAATTGAGAGTGAAATCAAAAGAAAATTTAGTATTGATGATGAAAAATATGATACAATAGTGATGAAATAGATACCTCTATATATAGAAGTTATAGACTATTCTAGAAACTAGGTAAAATAAAATCTAATCCTAACAACTTAATTCTAACAAACTAATTATATTTCTATATTCTCTAATAAAAAGAAAAGTTGTTAGGAGATCAGTGACTAGAAGGATAATATTTTTAATCTAAGCTTTTTATTTTTTAAAAAATCCACTAGTGGAGGAAAATACAGAGATTCAAAATGTTGTGATGTATAGTAACTAGTTATAAGAAATCAATGCATTTCTATTTGAAAATAGTAATAACAAAAATATAATAAATAAAAGTAGAGTATTGCTAGAGGTACAATAAAAAATCAGCCAAAACAACCAACAAATAGGAATTTGGGCCACAATTACCTAACCCATTAAAAATATACTCGTGATTGGGCCATAAAATATTAAATGAATTTTATTGACTGTTTTGACTGAAAAAGTATTGTTACGCATTTGTGATAAAAGTATTTGTGCAATTGAATAGGTTAGTCCATTCAACTATTGTTCCGGTCATAGTTCATATATATAGGGATAGGAGTAAAATACAGTGAAAAGTAAAAAATGAAATGCTGAATATCTGAGGGTGAATGAATAATGATGATTAATTAGTTGATTACAGCAGGTGGTGGTTAATTCAATATGCATGGTTCAACAAATTGTAACTGAATATAAAAGCTTCGTCTAACAGTAGACTCGGTTTGATTGTGATGAATTAATTGATTAGAGGTAGTATGTAACACAACAATAATGCTTGACGTATAACGGAAATAAGTTCAACATCCAACGTGTGTTATCCATGTTACAGGATGTGTGCTATACGTATAAGTGATATACGTATAACATATATTCTGTAACATGGATAACACATATTAGATACACGTTGGACGTATTCCAGTTGCACATCAAACATTATTGATAACACAGTTTCCTCTTATATATCTATCAAAAAAATTAATGGAGCTATCACTTATCACAAATTGTAATAATGATGAGGAAATATTTATAAAAGTGTGAGGATCAACTTTTTTTTTAAAAAAAATATTCTACAAAAAATGTTATGTATGGAAATGCTAGATATCACTATATATAAAGTTATTATGGTGGATGAATATTTTATAAGATTAGTTTACTCTCGAGTTTCTTATTATAGTTTCATCGGGTTTTTAATTAGATTCATATACTTTAAAAATTTGTAATTGAGTTTTTCTACACTTTTAAACAATTTTTACTTGGGTCCCTAACATTAAAATTTTTTAGAAAAATTCATTTAGCCGCATTTTATAAATGTAGTTAAAGATATAAGAAAAAAAGAAAAATATTACTACATTTTAATTATATGATATTTATATTTTAATTTTATAATTTTATTTTACTTTATATTATATTTTTATTCAGATTTTCTTTTAGGGGGCATTTGGTGCATTACCGAGGAAGATTACTAGTAATTTAGATTACCTTACAGGTAGGTTACCTCTAATTAAATTACCGGTAATCCACATTACCTTGTTTGGTATATACAAATAAGATTACCGGTAATCCGCATTACCTTGTTTGGTATATTATCCACATTACAAGGTAATCTATATATATTACTATAATACCCTCTAAATAATTATAAAATGAATTAATCAAATATAATTATATTATATATATTATTAAAATACGTAAAATACATATAAAATGAATTAATTAAATATAATTATATTTTAAATTTAATATCAATGTTTTTCAGTTTTGACATTAATATAATTATTTACTAAAAATAAAAATCCATTAAAATAATTATAATATTCTTGCAAAAAGTGCAACATAGAAAAAACAAATATAACGCAATAAAATTAAAAAAAAAACACCAACAAGAAAGGCTCCGTTGGTTTTTGAGATAAATTAGGATTTATGTTAGAAAATTATAAAATTAGGAATAGTAGTGTATTTTGTTAGAGGGGTAATAGTGTAATAAAATAAATTAGAAGATTATCTAGGGGTGGTAATCCAGATTGCCACTTGATACGGAGGTAATCCACATTACCACTTTGGAGGTAATGTGGATTACTGGGTAATCCACATTACCAATATCTTTGGCAAAACAAACGAATCAATCTGAATTACCAGATAATTTAATTGTAAGATTACCGGTAATCTATGCAGATTACCTCATACCAAACGCCCTCTTAGTTAATTATTAATTTTTTGTTACATTTATTTTTATTTTAATTAGCTTTTATTTATATATTATGACACATAAATTAAATAAAAAAATAAATAATAAATAATAACATAAAATAATTAGAAATAAATTTAAATCAAATTAAATTTAATATAATATTAAAGGAAAAATAAAATAAGCTGAAAATTAAAAATGACTTAAACTAAAAATTATAAAAGAAAACATGTAAGAATGTAAAAGATAGATAATTTAAAATATTTTATGTTATATATTATTTTATTCCAATTATTTTCTTTTTACTTTGTTATTTGTTTTAATTTAGTTGTCATCATAATATATAAATAAAAATGTAATCAAAATAAAAATAAAAACTAAATTAATTAAATAAAAATATAATATGAAAAAGTAAAATTAAAAAATAAAAGATAAATTTAATTTAATTTAATTAAAATTTCATAATAAATTTTTTTGTTTTGTCTTTATTAACCTCATTTTTAAAATGTGGTTAAATAAGAGCATTGCTAGAGGTACAATAAAAAATCAGTCAAAACAGCCAACAATAGAAAATTGAGCCTAAATCATTAAACCTATTAAAAAAATACACATGGTTAATAATGCTATTTGGGCCAAAAGTGTTAAAATGGGCTTTGTTGGCGTTTTGACCTGAAAAATGTTGTTCCCCAAACATTTATGGTTAAATAATTTTTTTTAACAAAAGAGTATTATTAGGGACTTAATTAAAATTTTTTAAAGTATAGAAACCTAATTAAAAATACTAATTTGAATATGTTAGATGTAGAAATATTATCAGACCATCACGCAGGACAGAGAGTTTTTTGCCCAGAATAAAACACAAGACAACAGAAGGTGCATGACTACCATTTGTTCTTATCAGGAAACAATTTCCTGTTAGGTTGAGTTTTGCAATGACAATAAACAAAGCACAGGGTCAGACTATTCCCATTGTGGGGATTTATCTTCCAAAACACGTCTTTAGCCATGGGCAATTGTACGTTGCTTTATCTAGAGGTGTTTCGCGACGAACCACAAAAATACCAATTAAGGAAGGGAATGAGGAAATGACGAATGAAGTATTCACTAGGAACGTAGTCTTCAAAGAAGTGTTGTTATCTAAATCACAGATAAATTTGTATAGAACAGTAATTTGTTGTTGCTTACATACATTACTTTTTTACTAATATTAGTTTTCGAATGTATTTGCCTTATCAGCAACTTAAATACAGTTTAACATGTTGAAAATGTGCAGACAAATCAAAATTCGATGGCATCTTCCAGCTATGTCAGGATCTAAAGAGATCTAAATTAGACATGTACTTCTCAAAAAATGTGAGTTCAACTTCGTTGCTTATAGTAGAATAGTATTATTATTATCATTCTAAGAAATTTATCAGCTAATTGATTTCTCTAAGGAGGGAGATTTCCAACAGCTATGGAATATTTGGAAGGATGAACAATCACTTGCATCATTTAATCGTGTTGATAACAAGATAAACCCAACTATTATTTTGTAAGTATTGATAGGTTATGGTTCTTAACATTCAATAGGAAAAAAATTTATTTCTTCTTTATATCTAATTGTTTTATGATTTTCATAATTTGCAATTATAGGTACATCCTCTAAAAATTTACTCTTTGGGTTAGAGGTTTACCGTGATAGCAGACAAAAGACAATTGTGGAAATGAAAATGTAAGCAAGAAATTTTACCTTTCATTTTTGCCCCTTTGGATGAAAATCAGAGAAAAACCTCAAAAGCAGGATATTTGTGTAGATATAGATACTAAATATATATATAAATACTAAATATATATATATATATATATATATATATATATATATGATTATATTAATTTTTTTTTCATTTTTTTATGAAAAAACCTATATGCAAGAGAATATATTCCAAAAATTAAATATCTTATATATTATATTCTCAAAAATAAATAAAATACTATCCCGAAAACAAAATTCAATGCCCCCTCAACGTCAAGGGTGAAGAAACTTCCCCGAAATGAAATCATTGGAGTGATTGCGCAGTGATGATGGCTCGTTCTTCTATCGTTTAACTGTTTCTTCCCTTCCCTTTAATGTACACATGTAGATTTAAGGATGTATTTTAAATTAGTGGAAATTAAATTAACTTATCATATGTAGTTGGATTGAATGCAGTTTTTTTTTAAAAGACAGAGTTAAGTAATTGTTTTAATATAATATAATATAATATAATATAATTGCATTTCAAATATGGTGGTTTCACACTTCCTAAATTAACTGTTTGGGACCTTTCCTACTTACTCCAATATTCAACATATCTTGAATTTTGTCCACTTAAATAATGATTTCATTTGTCATTATTCTACAATTTATATTTAAACCTACTTGATATATTTTTTTTTTTACATTTTTACTGCATATTTATTTATGAAAATTAAAAAATCTTATTCCCAAATATCAAATAAATAAACTTTTTTAATTTCTAAACACCTAAAGAACCTTTTTACCTAAAATCTGTGAATCCCCCATTCCCTAAAAAATTAAGAATAATGTCAAATTATTACTAAAATACATTACTAATTAAGTCGACAAAAATTAAACACATGACCAAATCAAATCAATAAAAGTAAAAAGACTTCCAAACCCCTTAGTTTAAGAATAAAAACATAGAAATTAAATTCCTTTTAATATGAGCAAATTATCATAAACAAAACAAACATTAGAATCAGAAAAACTACTTAGAGAACCTTTCTATTCTGGCCGTTAGCTATTGCCATACGCCAATCACCATTATATATAATAATAATCTCAATTCTCACGTGATTAATTCCAACAAAGTCCAATTAACAAAGCCTAATTCGGTCGAGCACCATCCAATTAATTACGACTAAAATAAAAAAGAACAATTTGAGATTTGTGATAAATCAGTAAATTAGATGATACAAAATTTCGTTCTTGGCTGCTCAAAGACTCCAAGAAAGACGCAAAATTCCTGGTCAGAAAATTTGACTGCAATATTAATCTTCTATTCTTCGGTTGGTTATACTTCCACGTGAACATGCATCAAATTGATTTTCTGTATTGTGTCTTTCCTAGTCAAAAGGCATAACCTATAAACTTTGGATAATGATACATTGACATCTATATAAAGTATATGAGATGGACATCTATAATAATTTGACATTAATAGTTATTATTTTAGCACAATAATATTATTATTTGATATCAATTATAAATGTTCATTTCATATATTCTATATGGATGTGAACCTATTATTTTTGATAATTTATTCTCTGTCCTACCACATTCTAATTCTTTCCCACTATATTCTTGTCTTAATTCTCAACATCCGGTCCATTTTGATTGGTCTCTTATTACCCGTTTCCTAATATCGTTTAACAACCATTCCTGCTTTCCTAACGCTCTAAATAATCATTTTAGTATAAGCTTATTGGGTTTTAATAATACCCCCAACTAACTAACAAACATTTTTTTAATATTATGAGGCATAAGTAGGAACTTTCAAATCCCAAAAACTAATAGTATTTACAAACTTTTAATTGGATAAATCTAACATATTTAATTGGTTAAGTGGTTAGCTCACTTGTCCGCTTAAACAAGGGTTGGGGGTTCGATCCCCGCCTTGTGTATGCAGCAACCCATTGACCAACGACAAACTCATTGTGGAAAAAAAAAAAAAAGACTAATTTCTTCAAAATGTAAAGTTTACATACACGTATTTTATCTCTCATATATAATAATTTGCTATGGTCATGAATTAAACCTCCAACTAACTACTAACTTTAATTTGCTATGTCCCTTTGATTAGACTATTTTAGCCTTCATATAATTTTGGATAATGGTATTTCAATCTATTTTTATTCCAAATACTAAAATATCTCATCCACAAAATTCATGGGACCTACACATACCTTATTTCTTAAATATTTTGTCTCTTGCATTATATATCTATCACACTTCAACGGTGTATGTCTACTCCTAAGTTTGGTATTTGAAAAATATTTTCCATATTTTTAACGGACCAAAACGTGTATTTGGTCTCTTTTTTATTATATATATTATTGACTAAGTACAAAGTATTCAATTTCAAACTTCAACACAAAATACTATAGGCAAAATAATTTATATATAATAAAAAGTCATATAATACTTATATAGTATATATTTTGAGTTAATTATGATGCACTGTCAGTCAATCACATCTATTGATTTATGTGACTTTTTAGTTAATGCGTGGTTGACTTAAAGACTTTAGCTGATGTGTCAATCCATAATTGACACTGAGACCGGATTAAAATTAAACTCATTTATTTTTACCGTTGAATTTTAAGAATTTAAATATAAGAACGAGATTTTATTAAAATTTGATTGAAGTGAATAGATATTGTACAAATATTATATAACTTTTTTTCACCCTATATATATATGATAAACAAAAGTTGAAATTGATCCATTCCTAGCTATTAGCTACAACATTATATTATAGTAGCATTTCTGATGGCAAATCTCTCTAAACTCTTCAACAAGCTCTGCTACAAAATAATAATTCTATTAGCATTTATGATATTAGAACTCTTCATCCTCATTAGGAAGCTGAAATCATCAGCAACAAGACCAATCACAACAAAGCAATACCTCAAATTCATCGAAGAGAAGAACCCAACAATTTCTTACACCAAAGGGTTGAAGGCGCGACACGTGGATTGCACGGTGTGCTTGTCGGAGTTCAAAGAAGGTGAGAAGTTGAGAAGCTTGAGATGCCAACATACTTTCCATAGGGATTGTTTGGACAAATGGTTGCAAGAGTATTTAGCCACATGTCCATTGTGTAGGATCAAAGTGTTGCCAGATGATGTTGTTTCGAAGCACCGGAATCAGGTTGGTTCAGGTGATGAGAATTCTGGTGACCGCCTTCAATTTTGGTTGGCTGCATTACGTGGTGGTAATGCTTTGAATGGATAAGCAATAATGCTGGTAGTACAAAAGAAATATATCCAACTAGTATCCAACGTGTGTTATCCATGTCATGGAATGTGTACTATACGTACTTGTGCTATACATATAGCACACATTCCATGTTATGTATGTATAGCACATGTTGGATACTAGTTGGACGTATTTATGTTTTACGACTAGCATTATTGATGGATAACTATTCTTTCAAAATTGTGTCTTGAATTTCTTATTGAGGGTACTTTTTATTGAAGCGATTCTTATTGACCTGTATTCAAAATTCAAAAGCTACGGACGTTTGGTCGGATAAATGTTGTAAGATTTTCATAAAACTTTTATCGAAAAGTTATTTTTTTAGGATTGATTCATAAAATGATCTAAAGATTCCTATAAAATATTGCAGGAAATTGTTTTAATCATTTTCATTCATGAAAAATTATTCTCAAATTTACTATTTCTGAGAATAAATTTTCAATCTGAACCAAACGTCTCATAAGAATTAGCCAAATTTGGTTTTTGAGTAGAAGTTGATATGAATAGCTTCAATAAAAATTTGCTATACAAATCAGAACCAAAGACATCCAAGATGAATAGAGGAATTAGGGTCAGAGTATTCTTTATATTGAATTAGATAGTCCTTGCCTCTTCAACTAACCCACATTTTAAATTACATAAGTTCAATCACGATTAGAATACATAGTGAAAAGAGAAAAGTTCTTTTAGAATGTCCCTATCATGGGAAGAAGAATATTGATGTATGTGTAAATGTATATTTATGAGAATGAAGATACTTTTCATTATTCTGTTTGTTCTGTCACATATAAGATAAGTCTATGTTTACTGAGCTGCGATTTAAAAATTCTATATGGTTAGGAATTAGGAGTTGTAATTTTGGAAAATTTGGAACGGTTTAATTAATTAGTTTTGGATCTTGAGCATCATACACGTAGGGAAAATATCTTAGTACGTAAGTATTGTTGGTGAGAAATTAATCCTCTACATAGTGGTTGTGGGTAAAACTCTGCTTGCTGCTACTTGTTTTGTACCTACGTCTGATGTAGGAACTCCTGTCGGTCTCTAACTCTATGCATTGCTTCTTTTTAAGATGATGGGGTTATTCTCTGTAAAGACTCCAAAGCTTTTGCTAGAGTGCGTGTGAGGTGAGAACTAAACTAGAAACATACATGTACAGTAAAATGACATCCCTATTTATAGCGATAGATTTCTGGATAAAATCTCAGTAACCAATTCCGAGATCTTCAGGGTTGGAGTCTTTCCTCCTCTTCCGAAACGGAGGACTTCCAGTTAGTCTCAACCAGTTCCGGGAATACTAGACCCTCACCTTCGTTGGGTTATCCGCCCTAGTAGGTAGTTTGGGTTGGATCTCTTTTCTGAGTCAGGCCCTCGAAGTCCGTTCATGGATCCGGAATCTGATCCTAGTCCATCCCATTTAGTAGGATTCAGATGCACTTGATACTAGCCCAAGTGGGATCCCTTCCTCGGCCCGCGAATCCGCGGTCCATCCTTAGGCCTGAGTTTCATTTAAAATTGAGCCTTATTGGGCCATTTTGTTGGGCATTAAAACACGAGGTACGAACATCGTCCCCAACTTGGTTTCATGGTTTATCCTGGATTAGAGTTTGAGACTTAACCCGTGCTTAGGAAACTACTTTGAACGAATCTAGGGCTTTCAACATGCCCAACTCAAATTCATGGTTTAACCTAAATTCGAGCTCTGAGACAAATCTCATGCCTAGAAAACCACGCCCATCTCTGAGCAACATTTATAAGCGTCTTTTTATGTCCTTTTGTGCCTTTTGATGCTCGAGACATGTCAAGCGAAGATGAAGAATTTTTTGGGATGGATTTTTCTTCCCATTTTGTCCCTGAAACCATCACGTGAAAGGACAAAAGTGCCCCAACTGTTCTTTTTCCCGCTCGTATAAAATCCAGTTTCTCCTTCTTCGTTTCCCTTTCTTTCAGTCAACCTCATTTTCATCCTTCACCTCTTCTCGAAAGCTCTCAGAGATACTTGAAGAATTCCTGAGAAAGGTCTAAGGGCTTTGTTGGTGCTTTCCTCTTGCATTCTCCTAAACCACCATTGGGCGTTTTATTTGGCTGCACTTAGGTAAGTTATGTGCTGAACAATAACTAAGTTTCTTTTTCTTTGTCAAACACCATGTCGGGAGAAACAAATCTGGATAAGCTCAGTAAAAAGAACATATGAGGTTGTTTTTTGAAAGTGAGCAATTGTTGGGCATTACCCGAAGACTTGTAAAAATCCACAACTCCTAAATGCAAAACCAAGGATGAAGAAGGTAATGAATACTCATTTCATCTTTTATTTTTATTGCTTTCAATTATTGTTTGAATAATGTAATTGATTTTGCTTTTTCCTCATCTAATAGGGACAACAAGATGGAGGTCTAGAAATTGCTGAAGGCCCTCAAAATACAGGCCCAGAAACTACCTCGTCCCGCACTATTGAAGGCCCACAAATTACTTCATCTCCTACTACTAAAGGCCTACAAACTACTCAACCCCCACTGCTGAAGGCCAATCATCCCAAGTTGATTTAGGACCAATGTCACAATGTGATGATGATGATTATGTTAGTAGGCCCAAAAATGATTAACTATTTTGACTACTATATTGTGTTTTTGTTATTTATAAAATTGACTAACTTATTTTTTGTTTGTAGGTGCAACCTCTGCTATTAGGCCGCCTCTAATAAGGTCAGGTATGAGAGCTCAAGCTATGAAGCCTACCAATACTGGACCAGCACAAATTCACTCTCGTGCAATTTTTATGCCAACACTAGCCCCACCAATTATTATGTAACACCCCAAAGAGCTTCATTCCAGCCACCTAGGTGAGGAAACCCGCCACCTGATGCACCTACAAGTCAAGGAGTTTCATCTGCCACTGCTGCTGCTACTAGTGAAGGGACTAGAACTAGGTTCATGAGGTTCATGCCTACCCCAAGGGTCAATCCTAATCAACCATTAAAGAAGTGATGTTGAAGCTACTATTTATTGTTTTTTTGTAAGGTATTTTGGTTTTTTATTGTTGTTGATTTGGAGTTGTATAGGAAATTTTTTATTTGTGTGTTGGTTTGGACATGATTTGTATATTAACTCATTTTGTTTGTTTGGACATGTTTTGTATTGGATAGGTCTTGGATGTGTTTTGTTGCTATTGGACAAGTTTTATATTGGATAGGTATTAGACATGTTTTGTATTGGATAGGACTTGGATTTTTGATGTAGTTAATATCTTGAACAAGTTATTAATGAAAAAGGAAGACTCATGATGAATTCTATGTTATCATTGTTATAGTTTATAGTTGGAATATTAAAGTCAAATTTATATATTTGAAAATTTATAGGTTATCATATTTTATATTAAGGCCAACTTTATATCATTTCAAATTTACAATTTATGATTGCAAATTTACATGTTATCATTGTAAATTTTGTAGTCTTGCATTGTTATGCTCAAAATAAAAACAACAACTCATATCTAAAATCTAACTTCATTCACTTATGTGATTCATATCGAAAGATCATAATTCATACAAAATGATCATTATTCATACAAAATGATCATAATTCATTGAATTTTAAGCATCCACACGTATCATTCAACATTCTAACTACAACGCATTAAGTAAGTATCGGGACCCTACAAGAACAATTACTTCATCATGAACAAGAATAAAATCACGCTCACTAACATAACCCCAAAGATAATTAGGAAAATCATCATCCTCATGATTAGCTTATCCACTCTAGCAACTTTCATCATCATCTTCTTTTCCACCAAACTAACCCTATCTTCATAGTACACAACTTGGTCAATTCCTTTTTCCTTCTCAAACTTATCAACCCAAATGAAGTAGCTACAATAAGTTTCTTTCTCCTGCAAAAATTTAAACACATCAAAGATGAAATATCATATTGATGTTAAGGTAAAGAATTTACACTAAAGCATAACAAAAAATGACCAATGATCCTTACCCTATAATTTGGACACTCAAGAAATGCTCTATTTGGATTTCTTTGAGTCTTTGATACATATAGGCTCACATTTCTCCCATAAAAAAGCAGCTCACACCACTAAATCGATCTAGCATTGGTTGTTGGGAAGAAAAACTGCTACTTGATTGGGTCTTACTAGCCCCATCCACCTTTTGATTCAAATAACATGACCCTCTGTTTCCCACACTCATAACTTCTTCCAGTAAAGAAGCATGGACCAGAAGAAGTAGAGATAGAAGAAAGTAGAAGAAATGGAGAGGAGCAGTGGAGAAGGTTGGGATATGAGGAATTAGGTTTAGTGTGGCCGTGTGGGATTAGAATGGAAGAAATGAGGAAGATGAACACATATGAGTATGTCAAAATGCGTGCATTTTGATGCCACGTAGGATAAGTTATAATGGAGGGCGTTAAGGGTGGAACAGGTGTTCGATTTTGGATATTGTCAATGATTCACTTGTCAATTTCCAATTGTCAGGGACTAACTTATCTAAAGTGAAAATTGTCATGGACCAACTTGGGGTTTACCAAAAATAAAATTTGAATGAGTATGTAATTTTTAAGAACAAATTTTGGTGCAGTAGAGGAAGGGACGATGGGCTTGGTAATTCCTTTGGAAGGGAAAAATGACTAAATATTTGGGAATAAAAATGTGGGAATGTTTGATTCCCAAAAATCCTTAAAATTACCCCTAACCAAACATCACAGTTCCTTAAAAAAAAAAGCCATTTATAAGAGAAGGACCATTAATTAGCCAAAATCATCACAGTTCACGATGGCTGATTCCCATTTAAATTTACAGGTATATTATTTCTTTAGGGTAAAATATACTAACCACCTTTGATATTTTAAGAAATGACACCCTAGTCCAAAAGTTTGGAAAATTACACTCCACCCCATTTAATTAAGGATGTGTTTGGTTTTTATTATCTTTCATAACTTGTTTTTTTTATATATTCTTATATATTAAATGATAAAATAAATGGTGTCTTTAATTTTAATACAATGATAATATAAAATAAATATAATTTTAAAAATAAATAATATTAATATAAAATATAATTATATAATTATATAAATAATATTAAAATATGAAAAATGATTATTATCAATTAATTTAGTTAATAATTATCTTTCACAATCAGGATACATATTTGTATCGTTATACAACCATATTGTAAAATAATTTTATATAGTTAACTAATAGAATTTTACTAAAGTAAAAGGTATAACTAAGGATGCCAAAGTGGGCTTGGTTCGCCGGGCTGGCTCGTTTAGCCTGTCATTTTGACGGGCTGGGCTATGATTTTGAGATTGTAAAAAAAAATGGCTAGCGCGTCAACCCGTCATAAAATGGGTTGGGTTGGGATTTTTTGACCCCCTCGTCTTGGCAAGATAGTTCTAAAAGGGGATGCCAGCTCGTTTTGACATCCATAGCACTTACCCGTCTGCATTATGTAAGAACTTATTACTAGTGGCAGACCCTTATATTAAATGAGGCTTAGATCCGCGATCGATTGGTCTTTGGCCTGTTCTCTGAAAGATACGGTGGGAAACGTGATCTAAAGGTGAAAAGTAAGACATTTTATCAAATATTACACTTATTACCAATGTTATAAAACTCGGATTGGACCGGCCGGTCGGACTGAAGAACCAGTGAGGTAGACAGTCTGAGTAAGCTACAAGATTATTTTATATGTAGTTATAAGTAGTGTAACTTTGCTTAAAGTTATACTAGTATCATTTGAATCCAAAGATATATATATAGAGGAGGGATACGTTTATACCAGTGTAAGATATAATGTTAATCTTACACCGATTTTAACTTTTTATTGAATATGTTTTTTTCAAAATCTACCGTTGGATTGAAAGCTCATATACTATAGATCATCTGTAATAAATTTTACATTAATCAGAAATCATTTGATATATTTTTTGTATGTCTATAAATCGTACTTTGATCACAATCTTATAGGTGTTCAATTTATTTGAAATTTAGCACATACAATTACTTTGATATGTAATTATAATTCAATTATATATATATAGTATATGAGGAAGGATACTTTAACACCGGGGTAAGATTTAGTACTCTTACACCTTCAATAACTTTTGATAGAATATATTTTTTGTCGATCCAACCGTTGAATTACAATTACATATCAAAGTGATTGTATGTGCTAAATTTCAAATAAATTGAACTACTTTCTGGTTCAAATATAAATGTTACCCAGAAAGATGTAGAGGCCGGTTTAGTACTGGAGAAACTTTCTAAAATCACAATTCTCTTCGATTCAAAATATTTCTATGCACAAGAATACAGGGAAATGAACAATACGAGGTACCAACTATTTCAACCAGCAAGGATATATAGTTGATGAAATTGAGTCAACCATGTATTATTCTTCAAGCAGAGAAGAAACTATTAGAGGCAGCAAGAGCAAATTGGGTTTTGGGTTCCCAATTAACCCACTTAGCAATATCCCTTTTCTTCTCCACCACAACCTTTTCCTTCAGCCTCATAGTGAGAGCCAAAAGAGAAACCATTTTGATTTCCCCTTCTTCCTTCTTGAAATTCTTGGTCCTCCTCTCAAACTCCTCTGCCACCAACATAGCAATATCAGCCATGGTTTATATTCTAATCTCACTATATATTAATTACTATTTGTTATGAAATATGAAATGAATCTGTATGGTTTGTTGTATGAAGATAAATAATGTTGCTATTGCTTCTCAATGATGACCTTTTTGCTCAAATGCAATAAGGTATTTATGGGAATGGTGTGGACACATTTTGGATAAGGGTGAAAACCTAAATGTGAAAATGCTGTGGTTTCTGCTTGTGGTTTTGGATATTTATGATTAAAATAAATTTTTTTAGCGGAGGTGGGTCATTGGTGTGGTTCCTTCTTAAACTCAAAGGACTTTATGAGGAAATGTAAAGGACAAATCATGTTATTTATTATTGATATTTTATTTAAAAAACTAAAACTTTTTAAATTTTTTTTCACTCCGACTAATCCGTCGCCTCGGATCGCGTACCTGGGAATGACATGTGAGACTCTCAATGAGGATTTTTTCCATCCACAAGGCTCGAACCCGAGACAATACTTAAGGAACAACAAGTCGCTTACCACTTATGTCAATCCTTGTTCGTTCTTTAAAATTATATTTGATCAAGTGAATTGTGGTTTTAGAATTTTTTTCCCGGCCCAAACATTTAAAAATTGTCTGGTTTTAGTCTATAAAATTAGAGTGGTGCTAAATGCACAATAAAAAACCAGTCAAACCAGCCAATAAATAAGATTTTTGGCCATAATTACTCAGCCCATTACACTTTCAATGATTATTTGGGCCAAACTCAAAGCCAAAATAGGCTCATTGGCTGTATTGGCTGGTTTTTCATGGTCCACTTAGCATTATTGATAAAATTAGTGTAACGGATCGTTTGGTTCGCAGATAGGTTTTTTCTCGAAAATATGCACATTATTGAGAATCACTTTTCAGGCAATCACTTTCTTGGAAATGAAACATTCATAATTTTGGTTTGTACCTTGAATTACCGGGAATCTTATTAAATTTTTTCAATAATAAATTATTCCTATATTTGGTTCACATTAGCATTTTTTAGAATATTACATATTTTTCCAAATATACCCCTAGATATTTAAAGTAAAAAAAACTAAAAATTAACAAATAAACACATATAAAAAAACTAATAATTAAAAAAATAAATACATATAAAAAATGAATCAAAAGGTTTTAGATGAATATGGTATAATAGTTGGTTATTTTAAAATATTAAAATTATAATGAAGATGTTGATGTCATTTAACATTTCCTTAAATATTCTTATGAGATGAGAATCTTAAAAATTCACAAGGGAGGTGGGGATGAAATATGTGAATGTTTGATTTCGAAAAATATTTTTCTAAATTGCAAATCCAATGTATGAATCATAATTTTCTATAAAATATTATGGAGAATCTTTAAAGATTATCCCCAACCAAACGCCTCCAAAACTATTGAATTTTTGTTGTTGTTGAGGGTATACCGTTTTGATTTATAGTAGTGACTAATATTTTTATGTAGGAGTTAGAGTATATATCTTACCATAAAACGTTTTTCATACACATGGTCAAAAATTAAATTTTAATTAAATATTTTAAATATCTAAGAAGTTCAATTAACTATAAATTATAATAGGTCAATGCTTAACTATCGAATTATAGGACATGTGTTTTATTCATATTTAATGATGGTGATGAGGATCCGCGTAGCTCATTTTGTAGCATAAAGACAAAAGCACTCATAATCACATGCCCAAAACCTATTTATTTATTTATTTATTTTGATTGATGAAAGTTTAGATTAGGGGAGGCACATGCAGGACCAGGACATACCACTAACTTCAACGAGGATTTACAGATCGCCCACCAAAGGGGGTTCCCCAAGATTCGAATTCAAGCCACGTCTAATGTGGACGGAAGGCTAAATTAGGTCCAAAACCTATTTATAATGCACGTCCCTTTCCTCCTCCATTTTAAACGTGAATGTACGGTCTAGTGGTCCATTCCTTTTGCTCTTAATAACTAGCTTATAGTGTTTCCACACTTACATATCCAGTAATTCAATTCATCTAATCGGTCTTTTATTGATTAACAGGATGTTTGGAACTTTCTGGAATTCAATTTTCAGTAGAATTGAATTGAATTTTTTAAAATTAAAAAGTTCATTTAAGTTAAAATAGAATTCAACTTAATTATAAAATTAAATCAGACATATTTTGCTTTGATTTACAATTGAATTCTATTGACATTTCACTTACAATGAAAAATATCAAAATTATCCTCTCATTAAACATCATCTCCAACTTACTGTACTCTTATTTACACACTTAGAGTCCATTACAAAAATTCAATTCATTTTATAAGTATTTCCCAAACACTAAAATTCAATTCAACCGGTTTAGCAATTAGATCGGACATGTAGTTGACCCGGTCAAAGTTGGTCAAACTCGGAGTGAATCGGTCAAATTCGCTGAGAACCAGTCATTTAACCGTGTGTGCGCTTCGATCCGTACGGCTCCACGTTATCTGCGCGCCTCGATCCTTGCGCATTACGTGCTCCCTATGCTGCCTCGATCCTTGCCTCCTTCATTGAGCTTCCACGCATGCCTTCTTGGCAGGGGTGTTCATCGGGCGGTCGGTTCGGTTTTTGGATGAAAATCCAACCGAACCGACCTATTCGGTTGATACAAAATATCAACCAATCGGTTCTCTTTAACCCTCTTCAACCGAACCGAACCGATCCGATCATTGTGCGGTTGGATTTGGGCGGTTTTTTTGGTTTTTTTAACCTGCTGGAAATTTTTTTATATATCATAATAAATACATTAATATGTCCAAAAATGTTCAAAATACTCCACATAAATAGGAAATTCAACCAAACAACATAATTAAATTTACAACTAAACATGATTCAAATCATTATCCCTTGAAAATGAAAATAAAGTCACCATTAAGTAGCATCATCCACCATGACAGCATCATAGTTTAGTACCAACAAGACAACAACATCAACATAGTCTAGAAAATAAAAATTACAACCAAACACCAATGTTGTCTAGCAGCAATGTTGTCTGCTATGGAAATATTATCCGGGGTTGGAGTGTTCTCCGGAGTGCTCTCAGGCCGTGCATAAACAAAGACACCAAAAAATTAAAATATATAAAAACAGAGACACATTCTGATGAGAAACAAAGTCACAGCAATATACACTCAATCTGAGAAATCAATAAACTCATACAACAACAATATACACTCACACTGAGAAACCAATACACTCATACAATCATACCACAACAATATACACTTAATTACAGAAGAATATTTTTAATTTCACATAACACTGTTATTTTAATTTCACATAACACTGAGTTCTGTTATGTTAGGATTTAGGAACCTACCTCAGACATGGGTGCGAGGCAGCGAGGCGGCAAGGCGGCCCACGCGACTTGCAGAGGGAGGCACAGTTGGAATCCGCCGGAGGAGAAAGGCAAGGCAGAGGAAGGTGCGACTGGGATCTGGAGGTTTGGCGACGCCTGAGACCGGGAGGTGCGGCGACGCCTGAGACCGGGAGGGAGGGCGAGCCGCGACGAGGGTGACACCGGGAGGGAGGGCGAGCCGCGAGGGTGACGTCGCGAGGCGGCTGCCGGCTGGATCTGAGAGGGTGAGAGGGTGAGTTTCCGAGTGGGTGAGGGTGACGCCGCGAGGTGGCTGCCGGCTGGATATGAGAGGGTGAGGGTGTGTGAGGGTGGATATGAGAGGGTGAGAGGGTGAGGGTGATTGAGGGTGAGGGTGAGGGTAAGGCGGCTCTGTGTGAGTGTGAGTCGTAGGGTTAGAGAGGGTTAAAGATAGTTTATATAGGGTAAGACATTTTTGTAAATAAAATGAAATATGAGGGTATATTTGACATATATGTCGGTTCGGTTCGGTTCGGTCGGTTGTACAATGTTGGAACCGAAAACCGAACCGAACCGATCGGTTGACAGTCTAATAGAACAAAAAAAAACCAATTTTTTCGGTTTTTTTCAGTTTTCGGTTTTTTTGGTCGGTTTTTGGTTATTTGATCGGTTTGGTTCGGTTTTGTACACCCCTACTTCTTGGTGTGTCATTTTATCTCAAAAACTCCATAATGGGAGTCGAACCCGTGCCATCTGAAGCACAAGTTTTGTGTCCAACGACTTGAATTAAGCTTCTTGTTGTGTTCTTACTCCTCAGTAAATATATATATTGTATATCAAGAACATTAAATATAATTTTTATGTTTTGTATTATTATGTTAAGTGTATACTTTATGAAATTTGAGATAAAATTTTATTTAAATTTGATTTATATTTTAGTTTTATTTTTTTATTTTTTTATTAGACCGGTTCAACTACCGACCGGTTGAACCATTGGCCCATTGGTTGAACCATTGACCCAGTGAACCAGTGTCTCGACCGATTCGAGTTTTACAACTATGCTTAATTCGATCATGCTACATGCACACCATTTATGTTGCCATCCATCAGCCACCATCCTATAAATATAGTGGGTCCCACAAAAGTAAGAAATGAAATAAAATACACCCACATTCAGTTGAAGTGCGTGTTTTCCTACTTTTTCTTTTTCTTTTCTTTTTCCCACAATTAAACAAAACTTAATAAAACAAATAAATAAATTCAATTAAACAATCAAAAGAACCTAATGACAACTAAAAATTGACCCAATAATAAAAAGATTCAATCGAAAAATAAAAAAACTCAATCAAACAAACAAAAAACTAAATCAACCAATCAAAAAAACCCAATAAAGTATAAACAAAAAGCATGTTCAGTAGACAGTGAAAAATCTCTAAATATAACATCTTTATCACTATAACCATGATGAAAATAAAAAAAAAACATCATTAAATATATTATTTTATCATTAAAGATAACACCTTTATCACTAAAGCAACACAAATTATCACTAAAATATGGACAAAATGCATTATTTATTCCTTTAAAGGTAGCATCTTTATCAATAAAAATAATCAATCTAATTATCAAATGTGATACCCCGTATCATAGTACCCCATAGAAAGTGCTTTAATATGGTCTAAGTATGTCTAAGAAGGGTTAGAAATGATGTTAAAACGTGTAAAATGAAGAAAGCACTGATGTTGTCAGCAGGTGGCGGCTAGCGAGCAGATGATGGCGGCTAGCGAGCAGATTATGGCCGCTAGCGAGCAGGTGCCCGCTAGCGAGCAGATTTTGGCGGCTAGCGAGCAGTCAAGTCCCACATTGCTCAAAACAGCATTTCAGCTTCCCCCATCCCCCTATATATATGAGTGGTTAGTATAGCTTTTCCCTCACACCTCATACTCTCGCCTTATCAAAGTAGTGCTTTGGGCGTCCTTTATATTAAGAGGAACTCTGGTGGAGTGTGAGTCTGACACCTTGGGGATATCTCGGTCAGAGCAAATTCCCGACGGTGAGTGAAAAGACGTTTTTGCCCCTGTCAGCGTGCTGGTCGCTAGCGAGTGTGCCATCGCTAGCGAGAAGGTATTACTCGCTAGCGGAGGTTCAGTGCGCAGCCTAGTTCAAGTTTTGGTTTTCTTTTGTGCGGTCCTGATGGGTCTTTTGCACGCCAGGTGCAAACGCGGTGCCGATAGCTGGAGCCGAAGCTAGCGGTGCCTTCCAGTCTCAAAACTTTCCAGGTGAGTGGAGGTTTTAGGGTGGATGTGCCGTGATTGCCACATAGTAGCATTTGTATATTTTTATATGTTTATATGTTTACGTTTATGTTTATGTTTATACGTTTATATGTTTATATTTATGTTTATGTTTATAGTTATATTTATGTTTATGTTTATGTTTATGTTTATGTTTATGTTTATATGCATAGGTAAATAATATGATAGATAGATGACATGCTTAGGCAGTTAATATGATAGGTCTATAACGTGCTTAGGTAGATGATATGATTAGGAAAATAACCTGCTTGGATAGATCACATGCATCACATAGTAAGATAATATAACATAGTAACATAGCATAACCTAGCAAGATAACCTCACGTGATAAGATAACATGACATGGTAAGATAACATGATAAGATAATATAATCTAGTAATTAATATGATCTAGAAATTAATATCAAGTAATTAATACCACTTAGTGAGTTAATTATAACCTAATAATTAATTTAACCTAGTAAGATAATGTAACCTAGTAAAACACCATAACCTATTAGGGTAATATAACATAATAAGATAACGTAACTCATTAAGATAATATAACTTAGCAGAATAATGTGACCCAGTAAGATAACACGTCTTAGACAGATAATATACCTTAGACAGATGATATACCTTAGACAGATAATATCCCTTAGTAAGATAACGTACCTTAGTAGAAATGTTCCCTAAAGGATAACAGGTCTTAATAAAGGATATGCTCAGATAGATAAGTTCCCTAATAGATAACATAACAGGAAAGAGTGAATGGCTTCTAGGTCCCTTTGTATTGACGTTACAGCATTATGATGTTACGCGATATGACTATATTTATTATATGCGTTATGATTATTTCTATAAGCTTGAATGATTCATGCTATGATATGAAACATGTTAGAACCCTACGATTTATGATCAGAATGATAACATGCAGTGTATGAGTAGAATGGTTGTAGAATTGCGTGATGACTGTTTACGTAGTCTGCGAACCGTCGTAGTATGTATTTCAACGCTTTAGCCCGGATGTAGCTCCCGGTCGAGTTTAGCCGTGACATACTGCCACGAAGCGCCTCGAGTCCCACCCCAGATACAGTATGACTAGCCTCACATGCGTGGTTGTAGAGGTCCAGATCACAGGGCGGCTCGTGTTCCGTCATATGGCCGCACCCTAGTGGTAGCGAGCCCAGTTATCAGTTACAGCAGGGCGGCTCGTGTTCCGTCATTTATCAGTTATCAGTTCAGTATAGGGCGGCTCGTGTTCCGTCATTTATCAGTTCAGTATGGGGGCTCGAGTGCGGATATCTCCGGCGGTACGCGTCCGTCGTCAGAGAGGTGCAGCTACGTAGATAGGACAAGTATATGTGATTGATAACATGACAGTATGTGTTGCATGACATGCATGATACCCCATCACTGAGCTTGCGACTCACTCCCCGCATTTTGTTTCAGAATTCGGTCAGGAGGCGGACGAGGGACAGTTGATCCAGTAGAGGTCGGTTGCAGTTGATATCCTTGGTGAGCTCTGCCTCTTCCGTGGAGTCTTAGTAGTCTATGTTTAGTTTATATTTAGTTTATCTTTCACAGTCAAATCAATCATTTATAGTCTTGCTCCAGACTTTAGAGGCAGGATTCCTTTATTAGTTAAGTTATGTTTCAGTATAATGAACTAGTACGTAAGTTTCATTTTGATACAGTTATATATGATTATCAGTTAAACAGTTATTTTAGTTATTCTCAGTTATTCAGTTTAATTAATAGTTTGTGCATGTTGTTTAGCCCTTATGTTATGCCCTAGTAGCGTGTTCGTTGGGATAGAGCCCTTCACACGGACACCCCTCAGTAGCGGGGTGTTACAGTTGGTATCAGAGCCATAGGTGTCCCCCTAGAGTCAGGAGCTAGGAATCTTAAGTGTCACAACAACCATGCTAATGGAAGCGCGCCCATCGCCATGGAATGTAGTGCCACGAGAGGTTCATAGAAGTAAAATCAGATAGGTTCAGTAGTAGTCAGAGTCTTCTTTGAAATCCTTTTTCTGATATGTCTTATGGTTTGACCTCGCAAGGATCATGATTCCTCGTCATCGCTCTTCTCCTTCTTCCGGCTCCCGCTGCGGAGATAGGTGTATGCGAGACGCCATTTCCGATCTAGCAGATATAGTAGCTCTCCAGGCAAAGCAGACCGTGTTGGCATAACAAGCTGCTTTGGCGCACCAGGATGTATTGGCTCAACAGGTCACACAGACGCAGCAGACCGTTCAGGCCCAGCATGATGCCCCACGACAGACGTTGGAGAAGTTTGCTCGTGAGTCCAGGGAGAGGTTCGTCCCCACAAGCCTTCAAGACAAAGCATTGCAGACCTTCTTGAGCTTAAGGATGACTAGAGCCACGACAGTCTCCGAGTACGAAATGGAGTTCACTCGACTCGTCGGGGTCACTCAGTTCATTATGACCCCGAACGAGAGGGTGAGACGTTTCATCCAGGGTCTTCCAAGCCAGTACAGATTCGCTCTTAGGAGTTACCAGACATCCGAGAGGTATGCAGAGGTTCTGAATGCTGCCCTTTCATGTGAGACGATGAGTATGTATGCTCAGGCTAGAGGAAAGAAGAAAGCTAGGCACACAGGTTCATTCTCGGGCGGAGTAGCCCTAGCTCGCAGTCAGCATCAACAACAGCCTCAGGGGTTTCAGCCACTTAGGGCCACCTCCTCAGCGCCCGCCCCGATTCTCCCCGCAGCTTCACAAAGTCAAAGACAGAGTGAGATCAATCAGCCCACAACGTCACGTCAGCAAGGAGGGCCAGTCCCCTCCCACCCGCAGTGCCAGACTTGCAGTAAGTTTCACGTTGGGGTTTGTCGCAAGGGGATCAGTGGGTGCTACAGTTGTGGTCAAGAGGGCCATGGGTTCAGAGACTGCCCAGTAAGACGGCCAGCACCTAGCGAGGCCTCAGTGTAGATGACCGCCCCAGTGGTTCGGCGAGCTCAGGTTCAGACCCGTTCCTTGGCACCAGTCGGCAGAGGTGGTAGCGATGGAAGAACAAATAGCAAGGGACCCGACAGTAGAAGTCCCGGAAGTACAGGCCCCGGCGCAAGAGGACGACCCCGTCGCTTTGTGCTTACACGTCAGGAAGCTCCAGCAGTCAACCTCAATCTCTTAGGTAATGTTTTGATTAAAGATTGCGAAGCCCTAGCCTGGGTAATCCATGGCAACAATTATGCGTATGTCAGCTTTATGTTAAGATGGAATTTGGGGACCAAATTCTTAAAAGGAAGGGAGATTGTGATACCCCGTATCATAGTACCCCTTAGAAAGTGCTTTAATATTGTCTAAGTATGTCTAAGACGGGTTAGAAATGATGTTAAAACGTGTAAAATGAAGAAAGCACTGATGCTGTCAATAGGTGGCGGCTAGCGAGCAGATTATGGCGGCTAGCAAGCAGATTATGGCCGCTAGCGAGCAGGTGCCCGCTAGCGAGCAGATTTTGGCGGCTAGCGAGCAGTCAAGTCCCACATTGCTCAAAACAGCATTTCAGCTTCCCCCATCCCCCTATATATATGAGTGGTTAGTATAGCTTTTCCCTCACACCTCATACTCTCGCCTTATCAAAGCAGTGCTTTGGGCGTCCTTTATATTAAGAGGAACTCTGGTGGAGTGTGAGTCTGACACCTTGGGGATATCTCGGTAAGAGCAAATTCCCGACGGTGAGTGAAAAGACGTTTTTGCCCCTGTCAGCGTGCTGGTCGCTAGCGAGCTGTGAGTGCTCGCTGGCGAGTGTGCCATCGCTAGCGAGAAGGTATTACTCGCTAGCGGAGGTTCAGTGCGCAGCCTAGTTCAAGTTTTGGTTTTCTTTTGTGCGGTCCTGATGGGTCTTTTGCACGCCTGGTGCAAACGCGGTGCCGATAGCTGGAGCCGGAGCTAGCGGTGCCTTCCAGTCTCAGGACTTTCCAGGTGAGTGGAGGTTTTAGGGTGGATGTGCCGTGACTGCCACATAGTAGCATTTGTATATGTTTATATGTTTATATGTTTACATTTATGTTTATGTTTATACGTTTATATGTTTATATTTATGTTTATGTTTATAGTTATATTTATATTTATGTTTATATGCATAGGTAAATAATATGATAGATAGATGACATGCTTAAGCAGTTAATATGATAGGTCTATAACGTGCTTAGGTAGATGATATGATTAGGAAAATAACCTGCTTGGATAGATCACATGCATCACATAGTAAGATAATATAACATAGTAACATAGCATAACCTAGCAAGATAACCTCACGTGATAAGATAACATGACATGGTAAGATAACATGATAAGATAATATAATCTAGTAATTAATATGATCTAGAAATTAATATCAAGTAATTAATACCACTTAGTGAGTTAATTATAACCTAATAATTAATTTAACCTAGTGAGATAATGTAACCTAGTAAAACACCTTAACCTATTAGGGTAATATAACATAATAAGATAACGTAACTCATTAAGATAATATAACTTAGCAGAATAATGTGACCCAGTAAGATAACACATCTTAGACAGATAATATACCTTAGACAGATGATATACCTTAGACAGATAATATCCCTTAGTAAGATAACGTACCTTAGTAGAAATGTTCCCTAAAGGATAACAGGTCTTAATAGAGGATATGCTCAGATAGATAAGTTCCCTAATAGATAACATAACAGGAAAGAGTGAATGGCTTCTAGGTCCCTTTGTATTGACGTTACAGCATTATGATGTTACGCGATATGACTATATTTATTATATGCGTTATGATTATTTCTATAAGCTTGAATGATTCATGCTATGATATGAAACATGTTAGAACCCTACGATTTATGATCAGAATGATAACATGCAGTGTATGAGTAGAATGGTTGTAGAATTGCGTGATGACTGTTTACGTAGTCTGCGAACCGTCATAGTATGTATTTCAACGCTTTAGCCCGGATGTAGCTCCCGGTCGAGTTTAGCCGTGACATACTGCCACGAAGCGCCTCGAGTCCCACCCCAGATACAAATACAGTATGACTGGCCTCACCTGCGTGGTTGTAGAGGTCCAGATCACAGGGCGACTCGTATTCCGTCATATGGCCGCACCCTAGTGGTAGCGAGCCCAGTTATCAGTTACAGCAGGGCGGCTCGTGTTCCGTCATTTATCAGTTATCAGTTCAGTATAGGGCGGCTCGTGTTCCGTCATTTATCAGTTCAGTATGGGGGCTCGAGTGCGGATATCTCCGGCGGTACGCGTCCGTCGTCAGAGAGGTGCAGCTACGTAGATAGGACAAGTATATGTGATTGATAACATGACAATATGTGTTGCATGACATGCATGATACCTCATCACTGAGCTTGCGACTCACTCCCCGCATTTTGTTTCAGAGTTCGATCAGGAGGCGGACGAGGGACAGTTGATCTAGTAGAGGTCGGTTGCAGTTGATATCCTTGGTTAGCTCCGCCTTTTCCGTGGAGTCTTAGTAGTCTATGTTTAGTTTATATTTAGTTTATCTTTCACAGTCAAATCAATCATGTATAGTCTTGCTCCAGACTTTAGAGGCAGGATTCCTTTATTAGTTAAGTTATGTTTCAGTATAATGAACTAGTACGTAAGTTTCAGATTGATACAGTTATATATGATTATCAGTTAAACAGTTATTTTAGTTATTCTCAGTTATTCAGTTTAATTAATAGTTTATGCATGTTGTTTAGCCCTTATGTTATGCCCTAGTAGCGTGTTCGTTGGGATAGAGCCCTTCGCACGGACACCCCTCAGTAGCAGGGTGAAAATGAAAAAATAACACAAAATGCATTATTTTTCCTAAAAGTAACACATTTATCACTAAAGGTAGCACCTTTATTACTAAAATAACACAAGTTATCACTAAATAATCAAGATGCATTATTTTAGTCTAAAGGTAATACCTTTATCAATTAAAAAATGAATCTATTAACCACTGAAAAGTAACTAAACATACAAGAAAAACTCAATCTAATAACGGATAAAACCCAAACAACCAATTAAGAAAAACCCAATTAAAAAATAACTAAAAAATCAAGTCCAAAACACCTAATAGAAAGTATCCAAAAAAAGGACAGGAGAAAAAAAATAGGGAGAAAAAAAAAGTAATAATTAAAGGAGGAGGAAGAGGAAGAAGAAAAAAGAAAAGAAAAAAGAATATGAAAAAATTATAAACCTGATAGGTGGAAAAAAGAAATCTAAAGAATTAAAAGAAGAAATGAAAAAGAAATTGACAGAAAAGGAGAAAGAGAAAGAAGAATAAAAGAAAAGAAAGAAGAAGAGTGGGTGAAGAATGAGGAGGAAGAACAAGAAGAAGACGAAGATGAGTGAGTGAGTGGAGGATGATGAGAAGAAGGAGATGGAGGAGAAGAAGAAAAAAAAAGAATAGGAGAATGAAAAAGGGTACTACATGTGTGTTGTATGATTTGCTATTTTTTTTAACCTAGTGTTTGATACTGACAACATAGATAGTGTACAAAAAGTATTATTATTCTTAATTTTTCTAATATTTTTAACCGATATTCTTAAAATACTTGTTAAAGAAGGATAATGTTACATTACAATACAATTGTTTTGGAAGCTTAAAATACCATTGTTTTTCCAATGTCCCAGAAAATGACATGTGTTTTCACTTTTTATGTATAATGACTTGTTAGTCCTCACATAAAAATAAAACAAGTGGTAGAGAATTGAAAGAGGGAGGAAACCAACATACAACATTGAATTCAACTTTAGTAAATGGAGAGAGAGAATAGCAGGGGTCCCAAAGAAATGGAGAAACAAAAGACGTTTCCTATTCAGAAGTTGGCCCCGCGACGAGACTAAAGGGAAATACACTCGTCCTAGAGGGAGATTATGGAGATCGGGTAAGGGAGAGTTCACATATAATGAGATGAGGGTAGGGAATAAAAATAGAAACAATCAACAGAGGAGTCATGGAAGCTCAATAGTTTCTATTTTTGTGGATAATAATATCCCATGGAAATATGGGAAGAGTTGGTTGTGAAAAATGTTCAGGAAGTATGGGTGGATCTTGAATGTGTATGTCTCAAATCATAGAAGACCTAACTGTGATAAAACATTTGGTTTTCTCCGTTTTGGATCTGAAGAGGAGGCGGACAGAGCAATCAAGGGAACGAACGACTGGGAGGTGGAAGGTGAATATATCATCTCGAAGTTGGCTCGAAGAACCAACGTCCATAAGGAGTTATATAAAGTTTGGAGGAAAGTGAATAAAGTCCCCAATAAAAATCCAGAAGGAGGTAATGCTAATGTGAGTGACCCAAAAGAGTAAAGTCATAGTGAGAGGCTAACTTTGGAAGAAAGCCCCCAACCCCAAATTCATACACACTCTATTATTAGAGGAATTGTCAACGAAGATGCAGTAAGGTTGGGAAGGAAGTGTGTAGTCATTAAGGTAAGTGGTATGGTAGAAAGGGAGAATGTGTATGAAACAGTGAAGGCCTTAGAACCAGGAATCAAAAGTATACGTGCATTGGATGCGACACAATTTATGGATGAGTTTGAGGATGATGGAAGAATGAAAGATGTGATCATTTCTTTGAAGAGGACAAATTTCATTAGTATTGCTAAACCATGAGAGGAGAGGTCATATTATGAATACAAAGAAGCAATACTAAAATGCTATGGATTATCCATCCATGGTTGGGCAAAAGATAGCTTCAAAGTTATGGCAAAACCTTGGGGTGATTTTATTGAATTTGTAGCAGATGACGAACTTCAATCCTTTAAGATGAAGATCATTACTTCACAAGTGGAGGACATTAGAAGCTGGATTAACATTGAATTGAAGGGCAAGAACTTCAAAGTGTTTGTTATGGAAGTGGACGATGTGGAAAGTCTAAATTATGATAGTAATGATGAGAATATTGATGACACTTTCTCAACTAAGGAAATAGCTAGCCCGAATTACCATGTAAGCTCCAACTCTAAGGAACATGATGCTCTAGAGTGAAGGTAGTGAAACGTGAGAAGGGGTTGAATCACGTTCCAACTATAAATCCTATTTCTGAAAATTATTTAAAAATAAGATCAAGTCCAAGACTTTTCTTGCACAGTGGAAACGATTGTTAGTAAAATAAACAGAAACAAGCCTATAGGAAAGGCTTATATAGATCTTGATATATTTTGATTTTCAAGCTCTTATATGTGATAAAGGTTAAAACTTTAACCTTCAATACTTAGTCAAAATATGTTGATGTTTGCGCAAATGTATGTGTGAGTGTGCAATGCTAAATTGTTAAAACAATAAGATAAAGAGATAGAGAAGAGAATAGGTCACACACAGAATTTTCATACTGGTTCGGCAACGTCCTTACTTCAGTCCCAAGATACACCTGAGAGTTCACTAACACCGCCTTTGCACACCACAAGGGGCTTTGCCTACACCTTCAACCAAGGTGACTCACTGCCGTCTCACCCGAGAGGGACTTCACTTGCACCTCCAACCAAGGTGACTCACTGCCGTCTCACCCGAGAGGAACTTCAATCTTGCCTTTCACACCGAAGGACTTTTCTACCCTTACCTTAGTCTCACCAATGACTTTGCCTTACAAAAATAAGGACTTTGTACAAACGATAATGTTTATCACCAAACAAGAACTTATATGCAACTAAATTTGTCTCTTGATGACTTTTCTCTAAAAAATAACTAGCAAAGACTAGGATCAACAATAAAGCTCAACTTTTTGAGATGTACAACCTAAACCCAAATAAAAATGTAAACTTTAGAATTCTAGAGTCTAAACCTTCATCTTTCATATACTCAAAACAATATCAAAACTAGAGAATGAGGTTGAAGCTATGCAAGAAACTTTGGGGAACTCCTCCCTTGCACTTGTTGACTATATTAAAGAGCAAGTTTGGGTGCTGGCTCCCGACCTCAATCTCGGCCAAGTCGGGCTTCTTATGTAGATTGAGGATTTGAAGCTTGTGGTGCCCGAGCCAGGCTCCCTTGAGAATTCTCCGGTCTCTCCAACCGACAGCACCATCACCGCCACCGATGTCTGATTTTTTCCATTTTTACTTATTTGTAATTGATGTAGTAAATACTTTGAGTAGTCTTAGATTTGACTTCTATTTGCAATACTTTGATAGTTGTCAATTCTAGTTCCCATTTGGGGTTCATGCTGATTGTTACTTGAATTCCGATAGATATATGGAAAATATTATGCCCTTCATTTCTAAGTGTTTGCGTTTGTTATATGCTTCATTACTTGTAATTTTTACGATTTCGTTGTTTTATTTTGCCATCTCGGGCTTACTTACAATCATGTCGTTTCAACACGATCTTATAATTTTGTATTTCACCCTCTCAGACTCTTTTGTAATTGAGACATATAATATATTACAGTCTCATTATCAATCTTGGCCACCTCAGGCCTTCATGCAATTAAGTTGCTTGTATTTTATTACTTTCGTACTTTAGTGCGTTTGCCGAGTTATCACGTCATCACGTCAGGATTGCTTCCCTTAGTACTCAATGTACTTTTAAACTTTACGAAATAAATAATGAGTTTTTATAAACTTTAACGTCGGGATTTATAGAACAGTTCATTTATAGAACAGTTCATGTGAGTTGCCTCAGACGTTGGGATAACCAATAACACAATAGAGAAATCTTTTTCTAAAAGTTTCACTACTTTTGAAATTAAAATAAAATCATACATCCATTCATATATATGATATATATTTGAATAAATTTAACTTGATTGATATATGTATGATGAGAATATATATGTGAAAATATAATTTGATTCTATTTTATTGATGTTTTAGAGATGGGAAATCAAATGGCTATATGAATAACATGCTACAATTTTTTCATCCTTAAAAACTTGATTTTAGAATAATATATATGATATCATATATTAGATTCTATATCATCCACACAATAAATTCTCGTAAATTAACTTTCAGAATATCATTCTCTCTCTTTTTTTTTTTTTTTTGGTAATGTCAGAATATCATTCTCTAACATCAATTATTTCAACATCAACTCTTTTGTACTTGACTCTTACAACCTCAATTATTTCAAAAAGCAACCACACTAAAAACTAAACCAAAATCAAGCTTTCAATTAATTTTGTTGGTCCATGGACCATGATCAGGCTTTTCAATATACCAATTAATCTATCAATAAAAAAAAAAAAAAACTCAGTTCAGTTCGATAAACATTTTCATATGCAGAATGAGTGTTGTAAGAAAAACAAATCTTATAAAGACAGTGCTAATACAAGCTTGTGCAGACAATCCCTTGACCTCAGAAGGCTTCGGATGTATTATAAATCTAATACTTACTAAGTCATACAAACGAAAAAATTTAATTAAATGACCATGTAAGTTTTTTACAAACAGTTTATCAAAATTATAGATGCATGCTCACAATAATTTTTCACTCAAGCTAATCCATTTGATCACAATTACATAGTATTGTTGAATGCCACTGATTGAATTTTTCAAGTTTAGTCGATGTTAGGAGTCATGGCTCCACTGTAAGGCCTCAAATTTACCGTCAGAAATGTTTGTTTAGCAGTACAGTATCAAAACTCAAGACATATACATATTCAACAAGCATCAAAGAAAAACAAGACTAACCAAGCAGCAAGAAGTAACCATGGGGAGGAGGTGGTAATATTACCTGTGTTATTGGGCATTCAAAGAATCCTCTACCATTTTCTTTACATTTGTAGACGGATCAAGATTCAAGAGTTCATAAATTTTCACATACCAGCACAAGTGTACATCTCTAACCAAGCGGCTATTCAATTCACGTCAAGTAACCGCATATCTTCCTTTAACGGACCATACTCCGAAAACACAGGGAGGGATCGGTCTATTTGAATTGTCACTATTTGGTCATCAAGTAGATGACTGATGAGTGATGACTCTCCTTCACACTCATAGGAGGCCTAGCGTCTTGAGCTGCTGGACATGCTCCGGTGGGAGAGCTGGTGGAGACCAATCACTCCCTGTCTGCTCTCCGTCAACGTCTTCGACCACGTACTCCTATAATGAGAAGGTATAACATTTTTATAAAGAATTCAAGATGATGTCAAAATATTTCAAGGTGCCATCATGTTTACATCAAACATGCAGTTAACTTCATACAGACATAGCCAAAAAGATGCTAAATTTTCTTGATCACTGACAGTCACCCTACCATAACTAAAGTGTACCATAGGAACAAATGGTTGTAGCAGGGAACTGTATACAGCATACTCATGAAGGAGTGTGAGGGAGGATCAACATAGAAAATTGTTTTGTAACAAACAGGCACACGTGGCAGGTGGGACAGAGGAGTTTCGGCTAGAGTGAACTAGGAAGGGAGGGGAAGGAAGTAAGCCAACCAATTATTGACAGTTGAATGAGTTTAGGAAGGACAAAGCAGACCACTGTTACAAATCCCAATGATCAAGAAGCTCAGGAGCAGCAGGGAGAAATCAATGGAGAAATTACTCCTTTCAGATACACTTATAAAAAGAAAGGAAAGGAAATAGCTGAATGAAGGGGATTGGAAACCATAATTTTATGAGTTTGTTAAATGAGAATGAGAAAATAAATGGTAAAAGCAGAGAGCACTGATGGGTAGGAAAGAATTTGTGTAGAAATTGGGGGAGAGAATTGGCCTCTCGAGTGCCAAATATCCTTTCTAATATTGTCTTTCACATTTCAGCTTTATTTCAATAAAATACCTTCACAGAATAGGGAGATATCACACTGATACTTCCTCTTCAGTGACTTCTCACTTTAATCTCTTCTTCTACATTCTCTACTCTGTTCTGGTCTGGTTCTAGTTCATTTACAAGTGCAACAAGGAGTCTTACAACCCCTCAAAGAGTCAGCCATATCTCGGTATTTCTTTTTCAGCCAAACGAACTTTTACACAAATCCTCATCTGAATACTAATACCATAATATTTTATATCAGTAAAAGAGGCATATTATGTGATTCCTCTCAGTACGTTCCATATTCTGATTCCAGATTTATGCCAATCACTCTCTAGATTACAAGATCTATTTCAACTCCACCGAAGTAGCCACATCAAAAACAATGGATGTGATTCCAAGGTAAGCTAGCTGCTAAAATACATTTAACTTCGAAAAAATATCCAAAATGTTTTGAACCAATAAGGCTCTAATGCAAGAGCGTACAAACCAGTCAAAGCAGGAAAATTGTGGTTGAGAGTTTGAGACTATTGGCTATTCTTCCCTAATAGTAAGAAGTGTCCCTGTTAATATAGAATTTAAATGCTAAACAAAAACCAAGTGATGGCTAAATGAGCAAACTGAATATATCAGTGAGGTATTTAACTTGGCATTGGCTTAGTTGCATTGCAACAAAATGTTGACGGTTCACACTTCACAGCAAAGCACCAGTTGCACAAAAGATGGGGAACAAATTCATACCTTTGTTAACATCCTTTTTGCAAGTATGTGATAATGACGTTGCCATATCCGTTGTCCTACCATGGTAGCCACCAATACACTGTAAAATATCCCAATTACAGTGAAAAGTCCCAGAACAACCAAAGCCATTATGAATAATAATGGTAGCCCTGCTTCCCCAGCACCTCCCAAACATCCGCCACATTCAGTTGCCATGGTTCCACAACTCTCAAAGCATGCAGTGCAATCAGTCCACATACAAAGGGTGCCTGGCAAATGACAGTCTGCACAAACTCTGCAATGACAGCATTCAAAATGAAATCAACCTTAGAAAATAGAAGGTAGAAACTAATTATCACAAATAATGAATCACATTCTTGCTGCTTATATAGCCTACTTCAAATATACCATGTAACAGATTTCTCTCACTTGGAAAATGCAAGCATCAATAAGCTGAACTTATTATGCATTTGAAAAATCTGACTTTATATCTATTGCACCTAGTTATAATATAGTGTAAAATAAATGCCAAATATTACTCCCTAAGCATTGTTTTTGGAATCACTATTTTTTTAAAAAAAGGTCACTATAATTATGCCTCAGCAGACAATATGATTGTGTTTAAAGATGCCAAAGACACATAAATATGTAGAAGGGGGGTTTACTACCCAGGTTGACAGCAACAAAGGCATAGTTCTCTACAAGGCTGAGCCAAATCATTGCGAACTCTTCGATCATAACAAGTAATGAAGCACCCAGAGAGGCCAAGCAAGGCAAAAAACAATAAAGCACCTGCGTTTGACAATACAACACAAAATTAACACCAAAACTAGTATCTTTTTATATGTTCCTATGTGGATCAATCAAAATCTGAACTCAAGGCAAAACAACAAGGAAAAGAAAACAAGAGTTTGCAGAGAAGAACATTGTATAAGCATTTTGACGAACATAATTGTAACTTACCGCAAATGTAGTAAAAGCTCAGTTCACTATCAAAGCCCCAGAGAAGACGAAGCCAATACTGCTGGTAACCATCTATTAGATAAACCAAATAAGCAAGTGAAGTAATGATCTGTATACAAAGGAAATAAGGAACTCAGTCAGATCATCTATGTAAAATTCATAAAGTACAAATGAACAAGTACAAAAAATTGGAAATAATTCACCTACAAGTTGGACAGCCAGAAAAATAAACAAAATATCTCTGGTGACGAAAAATCGAAATTTCAAGGTTCGCCACTTCCTATCAGCAGCAACATGAACACGCAAATGATAAGGAGCCTTGCATGTAGTGCAGTGAGCAAAAGCAAACCCTTCCTGCAAGAATGTCAAGAAAAATCCATACAAACTTATTTCAGATATAACTAGATTATTTTTTGGTACAAGATATAATTAGATTAAATTCACAACAAAAAAAATTAATAGGAAGATAATTAGATGGATACAGAATAGCTTATTATTGTTATTATTATTGAAGAAAAGAAAAAGCAAAGTCATGTAGCTAATAAATCAAAGAGTAAATATATTATAAGGAAAATATTCTACAAGTAACATAACCTAGCAGCGCAAGGATAGTGTATCCCAAGCCATAAAGAGTAAACTTGGATTGGAAAACCAAATTAACTAAAATAAATAGGCAAACATGTACAGCTTTTTTCTCATTGAGAAGGGGAATGGGTGGCCAGGTATAAGAGAGATAAATGAGGGGAAGCAATAAAAAACAATCCTCACTAATGCCAACAAACATGCTATCAATTCGACAACAGACAGATAGACACAGATTAGAAGAATATCAAAAAACTATCATATTGATAAATGAGAACATAACATGGATCACTATTTAAATTCATTGGAAGAAAAATGTTAACTGACAACCAAAAATGACATTTAGCCAGTTTGATATACACAGTTCACTAGCAAGTAGGGTTGACATAAAATACTGGCTAGATGTAGATAAATTCCTCATCGTGGCTATAGTGTAACACAATTCAAAACAATGATAGTGACAATATCATTACCTTAACTGCTCGCCAATGGTCCAAACATTCTCGATGCACATATTTTGATGTACCTTTGCACTTACAAGGAGCAATGAAATCTCTACCTGAGGGGGCAAAAAGAGAAGTACATGGTAACTAATAAGAAATTAGATGTACCATGATACAAAGGTTGAGCTCAACAATGAAGCTTCCACAAATTTCAGCCATTCAATGTATAGCTGCAACATCCTAGTACACATAGAACCACAACAGGAAAACTAGTAATGCACTACGCACACAAGAGACTTTTTTATACATTGTTAGTATAAAGTATTTCACATCATTAACCAATCATATTTTACTGTATGTATAACTTTTGGTGCAGCTATTGTGAGAGTAAAACAATTTCACCGTTATTATGCAGAATTGGATGACTATGCAAAGCACTTCTATAATAAAATTGTTAATGATGCATTTGGTTTGAGAAAACAGCTTTCAACTTTCAATTTTCATTTTCAGTTTTTAATCAATTTCCTATTTTCAAGATTTTGAAAACGAAACAATCAAATTTAGAAATGAAAAGTAAATAACTGGATTTTGAAGTTTTCAATATTACCTTCACAAAACCGTGAAACGCAGGAAATGAAAACTAAAAATCTACTATCTGAAACCAAACACACTCTAAACCTTTTCCATTCAACTTCTAGTCAAATGATCCCGACAGCATTGACTTGTTCGAATTTCAACAATTCATTCACTCTTCCTAATTCCGTCTAATCGAGATCACAAGCAGCATAGTTTTGCCTTCCACTACTGAATACAGCAATCATCACGAAGCTTCAACTTATTAATTTTGCGAGGACATCATCAATTATTGGACCAAAAAGTAAAATAAAATCATTTACAGTTTAAACCGCATAAAATTCGAAATGAGCAATTCAATTTATCGATCGAATTAACTGAAATTTCGTTTCACTCATAAAAAAATGCAATAACCAGCCCTGGCCTGAAAATCTGGAAATGAAAATCGAAATAAAAAGTTGCAAAAGACAAAAGAGTAAAGCGAGAATTCACCATCACTTTCAAGACAAATACGGCACTGAATCTGTTCGGCGGGACCAGCTTCGAGATCAATCTCGGAAGGATCAGAGATAGGAATTGGAGGGACGAGAGGAGAAGACTCAGCGAGATCCGCCATCGGAAAATCAGATTCAAGAGGTTAGAAAATGATTGTGAGTGGTTTGAATTTAATCTGTGTTGAGGAGAATCATGAACTCATCGTCATCGTTAGAATAGAGGAGAAGAATCTCGATGATCCTCCTCTCTCTCTCTCTTTCTTTCTTTGTTACGCTCACTCGTGCCTGCGAATGCGAATTGAATTGAATTTGCTTAATTCGTCTGAGAAAATTATGAGAAAACGGTGAAACTGACGAATTCCCAAAACTAACCAGGGTGAACCGGTGAAGTGAGTAACGAACAGACTTTTCTTCTCTTCTGGGAGACGACAAATTATTTTCACGTTATGTGTCATCAACCCCTTGGCTAAAGTACTCAAATATTACGAGAGAGAGAGAGAGAGACTTTATCTCCCGTATACATCGAGTGGAAAATTTTTTCGGATTCCCGCTTATAGGAAATCGGCAGGCACACTGCCGCTTAGCTAATTGAAGGGAAATCGGCAGGCTGGGAGCCGATTTCCATAAAACAAAGCAAAATCGGCAGGCTGGGGGCCGATTTCCATGTTACCAAAATCCGTCCCTATAAATCAATTAGTGCAATCCTCATTTTTTCACCTTTCACCATTTATTAAATTTTCACGACTAGATAACTTTGGCAATATAACACGACTAGATGATGTGAAACACATTGGATGACATCTAAAGCATCACGTAAGTAATCAAATACCCTATTATTTCTAGTATAAGTTAGTTTTAATTATTAAATTTTTATTATTTAAGAACATTAATTAATTTTAGTATAAGTTAGTTTCAAGTGTAAATTAATTCTAAATTTTATATTAGTTAGTATGAATTATTAGTTAGTATGATATTAGTTTTTTTTTCTTAATATTTAGTAGCATCTATTAATATTTATATTAGAATAGTTTTAAAATTAATATTTATATAAGAATAGTTTTAATTAATATTTAGCATAGTTTTTCTTTCTTAATATTTAGTAGCATCTGTTAATATTTATATTAGTTAGTTTTAAAATTAATTAGAATAGTTTTAAAATTAATGTTTATATTAGAATAGTTTTAAAATTAATATTTATATTAGAATAGTTTTAAAATTAATATTTAGCATAGTTTTAGCATTACGTTACTTTTAATTTGACTGTTTCAATATTGGTTCGAAAATTAGATAAGTCTAATATTATTTACTTTTTATTTTATATAGATTCAATATTAGTTAGAATATTGGTTAATTTTAAGATGCAGTTAATTTTCTTAGTTATATATATTGAAATTGTTTGATTGCAGCCGCGTAGGACACTTAGGCCTAGGGCTAGTGTAGTATACCCTCCCCCAGATGAGCGTCTTAGGCCATACTTGGAGAGGGCCGGATTGTGGGAGGCTTCTCAGATCCGTCCTATCCCTACTGACATGGCTCTGGTGTCTGCCTTTGTGGAGCGGTGGAGACCAGAGACTCATACGTTCCATCTGCCGACTGGCGAGTGTACGATCACGTTGCAGGATGTGGCGTATCACTTGGGGGTATCAGTAGATGGACAGGCAGTGAGTGGGTGCACTCGGGACTGGCAGGAGCGTATTCACATGGATATTTGGGACTTGTGTGCAGAGTGTCTTGGTCAGATCCCGAATCCGATACCACAGGGACAGGGCACCAATGTCCTGATTACATGGTTGAGAGATACAGTGTTACCACTTCCAGATCATCCTACTGAGGCAGACTTGCTTCACTCTACTCGCGCCTATATTTTGTTGATGATTGCAGGGCTGCTTATGCCAGACACGTCGGACTCTCGTGTACACCTTAGATGGCTGCAGTTAGTGAGGGATCTGGACGAGTGTGGGCGGTATAGTTGGGGCTCAGTAGTTTTGTGCACATTGTACAGAGGTCTTTGTAGGGCGACCGACTACCGGGCCATGTCGATGTTTGGGTCCATGACATTACTACAGTCATGGATATGGTTCAGGGTGTCTAGATTACTTCCCGGCGTGGACTACGGGATCAAATTTCCACTTAGTAGGAGGTATATGTGTTACAATTTTTTTCAACAGTTCGTTAATGTTGAATGAATTTATCTGATGATAATAATGCATTTATTTATTATTGCAGGTGGGAGGGTTTCTATGTCCCTACTGAGGACAAGGAGCAGAAGTTGATCAGGATTAGAGCGCTGATTGATACACTACACTATCACGAGGTTAGTTTGCAATGTGAATTATGATATGAAAAATTTAAATTCATACTGATTTAACAATTTATTATCAGTACATTCTTTAAATGATTTTAATATATATGAGGTTTTGCAGTTCGAGTGGATGCCATATGCTGACCAGCGTGTTGTAGACGTCTTCCCGCACAGATTATTGGCGGAGTGTGTTGTCTGGACCTCTGTCACGAGCCTTATATGCTTTGCATTTATCGAGTGACATAGTCCTGATCGCGTTCTTAGACAGTTTGGCGGACAACAGCATTTGTTAGGCGTACCGTTGTGTATTGACGGGTTCCACCCGAGGGACGCACGTGGGAATACCACATGGTGGCCTGGAGAGTACCGATCATGGCACAACTTGTGGGATACACGACATGATCGACTGATTCAGATTGAGGATTTGTATAGCGCCCCTATAGTGTTACCCTCAGTCGAGTACTATGAGTGGTACCGGTTGTCTGGCAGACGATTTTTGTCAGACCAGCCTGGGGTGTACCATTTTGTCGATCCCTTGCCTGCAGGGGCTATTCCATATGTTCCACCAGTTCCAGTTCCACCTCTTCCTGATCACTATCCACTACCAGGTCGCAGAGGAGGAGGAGGATGTGGTGGCGGTCGGCGTGGTGGCGGTCCTGGGCGTGCTGGTCGTGAGCATGATGATGGTGATGGTGCTGATGGTGGTGGGCATGATGATGGTGGTGGTGCGGTTGTTGGTGAGGCTGCGTTTGCTGGGTGGGATGTGGTGGTTGGCCATGGAGGGGATGGAGATAGTGGTACAGGGTGGCGACGATGGGCCTCCGCCGTCTCACACGGACATGATGGTGGGACACATGGACCTGATATGAATGGTATGCCCTCGATAGGTGATTGCAGCACGTATGGAGGGTATGTTGGTGAGGGTAGTGGTAGCGGTAGTGGATCATGTTATCGTCCTGCTGCTAAAATGTTGCTTGCAATAACATCAATGTCTAGTTGTACGTGAATTTGCAGAACTGCAGATGTCATGCAAGAGTGATCACCAGTATAGCTCCTTATTTCCCATATCCCTAATCGAACACGGTAAGTGGCTCGAACACTCCAGTTACAGCCTCTACCAAATCTCTTGCACTTAACTAGATATTTCTTTGGATCAGATTCATAAACTTTGTACGCAACGCCTCGACCAATGCTATAATTCTTCAAAGCAAGAAGGACAGTTTCTTTGTTTGGAAACTGTTGTCCGACAATAATGTTTTTTTCCCCAGATACATCACCAGGAATAGCAAGCAAAGAAGAATCGGCTTCATTGACACCCCCCATTGCCTCCAAATTAAGAGTGCTGTAGTGCGCCACTTCTCCAACCTGTGATTGACCTTGAGGCTGTGAAACATTTTGACTATAAAAATGACATTGAGGTTCTGCCCGACCTATCACATCTATGTCATCATCATCATCATCTGGAACTGAATATTTTATTTTAAATTAATATGTAAATATTTTTTAAAGAAATAACCAAACATATCATATTCATAAGAATAAAAAATTTTAACATAATGTGTCTTAGATTAGTACCTTGATGTGGCTCTTGAGTGTTGTCATCATCAAAATCATCTTCGTTGTAGTTGTTCTCATGAAAAGGAGACTCATAATCATTCACATTACCTAAGAACCCCGCAACTTGTGACGGGCCAACCATTATATTTTCTTCAATCAATGGTTGTGCCCTCAACGCCATCAGAGGTTGCTCAGCAGCAACATCATCTGTGCCACGTGGGACAACTACAGGCGTTGGCGCAGATGCACCAAAACTGATATGTCTAATATTTGGCTCTCCCACAACAACATATAATTCTATAACATGTAAATTTGAAAATTGACAATGACAATCAAATATCATACTAACATCTTCATCCTTACTAATAACACAGCAACCATACCTTACTAAGCCGGCACGATCCACACACATGGGCATGCGATACAGCATCTCAGTGATGAATTTACCTTCCCCGTCTAATCTCCTTAGAATTTTTGCATGTAACTCCGCCAAGGAAATGTTGGACCTTCTAGGTAATGCAATTGGCTTATCATAGCAAAATCGCACATCTGGTTCGCGTATTACTTCACACGAATGATGAACCATTATTATAAATTTTTCACTCATCTCTGCAAGTTTTGTTTGTTTTTGGACAAAAAAAAAACTCAAATTTCAAAATAAAATTGTACTTGGAATTGCACTGCTGCATCTTATTTAAAGGCGCGCGGTTCACGAAACGGCAGGCAGTATACCTTCAAAGGAAATCGGCACACTGCCTGCCGATTTTGGGTAAGGAAATCGGCGGGGTGCGTGCCGATTTTGCTATCATGCAAATCGGCGGTGTGCCTGCCGATTTTGTATAAGAGAAATTCCGAAAAAAATTTCCATTCGGTGTATATGGGAGATAAACTCTCTCTCTCCTAATATTTGAGTATTTTAGCCTCAACCCCTTACCCAAATTTTAAAATAAAAATAGAGTTAAACCTAAAATTCATAATCCACTTTATATATGTGTGAATCAAATTAGTCCCCACTTTAACATTTGCTCAAAATAGTCCTTCACTTTACACTTTATGAATCGAGTTGGTCCTCTATCTTTTTTATGTTATAACTCCGTTAATTTCTGCCGATATGGATTGTTTATTGCTAACTTAGCAAGTAACATGTAATCATAGAAATTCATAACTCCTATAAGTTCTCCAATTTACTTGTTTTGAATCAAAATAGTTCTCTTTAAATAAGAGTGGATGATTATTTTGATTCAAAACAAGTAAAATGGATGACTAATATGAGTTATATGTATTCTCAAGGTTACATGTCACTTGCCAAATTGATATTAAACAGTCCATATTAGCAGAAGTTAACGAAGTTATAATAAAAAAATGTCAGAAGGATTAACTTGATTCACATATTACAAAGTGGAGGACTATTTTGAGCAAAAATTAAAGTGGAGAACTAATTTGATTTATATATACAAAATGGAGGACCAATTTGAGGTTTAACTCATAAAAATATGAGAAATATTTGGAGTACAGACCAAATTATACTGTATACAATATATATAAAATAAAATGCACAATATGTATCATATACCGTGTACAACATATATTTTCTATTGTGCTTAACACATGTCACATATTGCAACATCATCTTTTTTTGTAACATGTGATATATGATGTGCACATCATGTGATATATGGCGTACCTACCATATAATATTCGTTGTGCAATTTATATTGTATATGTTGTGCACAACTTGTTGACTGTTTTGGTTAGTTTTTGTTTGTACCTATAGCAATACTCTAAAAATATTGATTTTAATCTCTCCAAAATATATTAAAAATAAACTAGTAAGTTAAAATTTTAAAGTGTCAAATCAATCTCATAATTAATTAATAAAAAATTAAAATTTCAATACATATTCACACATCAATCAAATTGATACGATAATAATTGTATAAAAAAATTTACCATTAGAATTAGACCAACTCATTTATCCTCATAAAAAGTTAGGGTTAGATCAAAAAAAAATTGAACTGATTTGTTTACCCACACTTTTATATTTTATATTTTTATTTTAAGGATTTAATTAAGATACACTTACGGTGAAAACAAATTTTATATTGTCAATCAATCATTAGTTATCATATCAATTATGTATAATTACATTATACATTAATAAATTATTTTTTCCACTACTTGAAAAATTATGATATGTAGGGTACGCATGATTGGCTGCCAATTTGCAAATTTATGATACATATGTAGAATACTTTTACCCTACATATGTAGAATACTTTTACCCTACATTGCATCAAAATATATTCTTTCTTGCTTGCTTGCTTCTCTATCTCTTTCCCAACGGGTACGCATGGATGGCAGCCAATTTGTAGCACTTTTTGGAATAAAATCTTTGTCATTCCGGCCTCTCAAATTGAGGCTCGAATCAGTAAATTGCAAACTCAGTTACGTAACACCAAGAAAACATCTTCAATGTAATAATCTTATCTCTTAGACATAAAAAAGACTATGGATCAACTTACGGTCATCGATGAACCAATGAAAACGCGTCATCACATTCAAACCATTTTCGATGGTTTACCATAAGAATATAATTCTCTTATTGTTATTGTTTGTGTTGATCCTTGTCCTATATATGAGGTTGAAGCTCTCCTCATCAATATGGAAGAAAGAATTGAAAAGATCCACCAAGCACAAACCATACCATCTCAATCATCAATGCCTCAAGTGAATTATGCTCAAAATAATCGTCAGCAGTCGTTTAATTCCATTACTAGAGGTCGTTCATTTGGTCATCGCGGTCGTGGTCGAGGGTACTACAATCGCTCTGGTGGGTTTTCAAATCAGTCTTATGGTGTTCAATGCCAAATTTGGTCATCCTCCTTTGTATTGCTTTTGTCGATTCAACTTTAATTACACCCAATCTTCATATGCTAATCAACCTCTCATTCTATCTCAATACTACTCAATACAAAACCCCAAAATTATCTTGCATCAACCACTACAAACCCTAATCCCCCACCTTCTATTGTATCTTTTGTTGCCTCCCTTGCAAGTGCCCCTATCGTAGATCCTCTCTGGTACATCGATATTGGTGCCTCAAATCATATTACCCAAGATATCAACAACTTTGCACCAGCCACCCCATACATAGATTCCTCTCAAGTCATTGTTGGTAATGGAGTTAGTAATTCTATTACCAACATTGGTCATTCCTATCTCTACTCATCATTTACTATTAAACCTTTTCTACTAAAAGATCTTCTTCATTTACCATCTATCACTAAAAATTTATTTAATATCTACCAATTTACTAATGATAACAATGTTTTTGTTGAATTCCATGCCAACACATGTTTGGTCAAATGTCAGGACACCCGCAAAAATCCTTCTTCAGGCTAGCTAGCAATGAAATATATTTCTTTCCTCACAATTGTCCATTTTTCCATTAAAGTTTCGCCACTCCAGTGCTCCTCCATCATTAGAATTTTCCTGCAACTTTCTTTCATTCAACATTGTCTACTACAAATTATACTTCTGACACTAGTATCGTAACTCAATCTGTTTCTTGTAATAAAACTAATGTTTCCACTGATTTTGTGTCTGTATTCAAACTATGGCATGATTTTCTTTGACATGCTTCAAATAAAGCAATAAACAAGATTTTACATATATGCAATATTAAGTCCTCTTTGCTACTTTACCTGCTATTTGTGATGCTTGTTGTTTAAGTAAAGTGTGCCAATTACCCTTTCAAGATTCTCAAACCACATACACAGCTCCTTTACAACTTGTCTTCTCAGATATTAAGAATTTTTTCACTCTATTTTATTTTATCTAAGTTTTGTTTCACTTTGAAAGTTTATTGCCAATAATGTTTATCGTACAACAGAAATACGTCTAACTAGTATCCAACATGTGTTATACATAAGACGTAATGTGTTTCATACATACTGTGTTATACATATGACACACATTACGTATTATGTATAGCACACTTTGGATAGTAGTTGGACGTATTTCTATTGTACGAAAAACATTATACGTTTATTGCACTAGTGTTTTGAAGCATTAAAATTCTCTCTTTAATTCTTCACTTTTCAAGTTTATGCTTTATTTTCATGGGAATAATTTCCTAAGTCTCTAAGGATTAAGAGAATATTCTCATCACTTGATCAAACAAAATATTTATCTTACTTAGAATTATTATTATCGAAAATGAGATTATTAGCTCCAACAACCCTTTACCTTATTAATTGAGGGTTTTGAATGATAAAAATTCTAAGTGTTGGATAAAAGTTTTGATTGTGATGACTAATGGTTTACTTAGTGTGTTAATAGAATTCCTCGTTTAGTAAAGAATGAAGAAAATACATGGTCATCAAAGGACTAAGGAATAGCACCTATGAAAACAAGCAATGTTAAAAATTAAAGGCTTAAGAAATCAAGGGACCATGACACTTAAAAAGAATCAATGCTTAAAATAATCAAGGGACCAGGACAACCAAGGGACCAAGGAGGCGCAAGGACCATGGCATGGCATGCCAAGTCATGACTTTCCTTTTTGGGCATTATGGGGGCCAACTCTATATATACCCCCTCTCATTTGACATAAATCAAGAGAATTGTCCGAAAATGTTAAATTGTTGTAAAAAAGAATAATGAGTCTTTCAACAAGTTCTAGAGCTTCTTAAGATCAAAATCATTGTTAGTAATTAGAATTTGTTTGAATTTTGTTTCAACTTGTGAAATTTATCATAACATCCTAGTCTAGCTAGTTATCCCTAGAAGAGCAAGCAAGAGCAAAACTTAGTTTCACTCAGTTACTGTTTGATCTTAGAAACCAAATTTGTTTCAAATTGTGTTTGTACAAAGTTCTTCATTTTTGTGGAGGAAAAAGAGCTTAGTGGGACTAAGGCAAGGGTGGAAAGTCCTTCGGTTTAGAAGGCAATTTAAGTCCATCTTGTGTAGAGAATGCAATGAGTTACTTCAGTGAAAGGTGTAGTTAAAGTCTCAGTGATGTGTTGTGGCAAGAAAATCTTTCAAGTTCGAAGGTGGGGATTAACGAACTCCCAAGTGAAGCTTAGGGATTGGAGTAGGCACATTGTCGAACCAGTATAAATTTTATGTGTGTTATCCTCTATCCCTTTCCCTTATTTGATTAACTTGCAATTTCACACTATAAACACACATACATTGCGCCATACTCATCATCATCCAAGGGAGTCATAAAGCTCATTAGCTTAGACTTCTATCACATACGTGCACTTGAAAGCCAACGTGTTTTCAAACCTCACATAAGCCTTGAATATAGGCTCTGTCTTTGTTCATTCTCAATCTAACACTTCCATTGTCAAGACAAGTTTTAGCTTAATCAATTGTTTTAAGTAATTTTCAGAAAACAAGTTTTAAGTTTGTAGTGTGATTCAGCCCCCCCCCCCCCCCATCTTAGGCTACAACAACCTTCAACTGGAATTCTCTTCCCTCTCTCAGGATCTTATGTGTCTTTCTCATTACCTTCCTCTCTCATGCCTATGTTCTCGGGATCTATCTCTTCATTTCGACCTATCCCTTTGCTCCCGAGATTCGTCCTGTCTTTCCAACCTCTCTTGGTCTTTCTTATGTTCTCTTTCTATCCTTTTAAGGCGATGTTCTAGTTCCTTCACATAGTTATGGTCTTCTCGAAGCTTCTCATCCATCCTCTAATTTCAATGTTTTTCCCTCTTAAGTTATTCTTCCAAGGGGACGTATCTCACTATCTCCTGCTCGAGGTTCTATAACCTTGCATGTTGATCTCAAATCAGCTGCATTATCTGTCTGGCATCTAAGGTGGTGTATACTGCAACGTCTGTGGGTGCCACAACCGACTTAAGTGGCGCCCTATCTCCTGTTGGTACAGTGGCTATTATTTTCAGCTGATCGATTTCCTTCGATTGTGGTCAGGTTTCATTGGTTTCATCCACAGACTCGACGTGTCCTTCTGATGTACCATCCATTCTATATCTTGGCTCTCCTAGGTAGACTACTCGGGTTGTGGTCTTTGTTCTAGCCAATGTGTTGAAATAAATATCTTTGGTCCCTTAAGAGGTAAATCGGCCTTGAAGAGTTGTTGTGGGTCACCGACAACAGCACCAATATTTCGTACCTGAGTTTGATCTAGCAATTGTCGCCGAACTTGAACTCCATATGTCACTCTCTCCAAGTGCTGGGGTGCTTCCCCGCAAGGACTCTGAAACTTACAGTATATGAGAACTAAGCTGAAAGCATACATGTAGGTGAGAATGACATCCCTATTTATAGTGTTGGACTTCCAAATAGAATCTGAGTAACCAACTCTGGGAAAATCGGACCATAGCTGTTACGACTTCCTCGACTCGTATGGCTTCCATTATCCTCAAAATGGCTCTGATAATATCAGAACCTCACTTCCATTGGGTATTCCCCCCTATGTGTTGGCTCGGGTCAGATCTCATCTTTAAGTTAGGTCGGATTCCACGGTCCATTATTCTTGGATCCTGAGCCCGATCATGGTTTAACACATTAGCTTAATTTGATCATTCAATACTTTCATTCTCATTGGACCTCGGCCCACATCGGCTTCCCTTCTAGGTGCGTCCTTTCGAGGTACTTTGTTGGGCCCGAAATCCATCTCCATCTCGACCAATAATTCTTGGACCGTCTTTATTGGGTCGTTTTGTTGGGCTTTAACGCATGGGGTATGAACGATTTCTATTTTCATTTCTTGCTTTTATTTTAATTTTCAGAATTTTGTGAAAAAAAATACTACAAACAAAAAATAAAAATATTATTTTATTATTTTTATAAAATAAAAACATGAAATGAAAATAATAATCAAACAATACCTTATTTTTCCAAAATCACGAAAATTTGGACATGGAGCAAGCCAACTACCCGCGGGAATCAACTTGGACAATAAGAGTTCAGCCAAGACCCGATAGCGTGCCGGTGATATTTGGGCTTTAGTATTGTTTTATTGGGCTTCCAACGTCACTGGTTTAAAGTTTTGTTTGTATCTCTAAATATCGATTTAGATCTCTAGGCTGCGTTTATTTCTACCGACTCTGATGACAGAGTTAGTGGAGTCACCATGGTTAGTGTTACTGGAGTTATTGACACGGTGTCACAGTGACTCTATTTTCTATTTGATAAATAAACAGAGCCAGAGTCATTAATGTCTTGTATCATATTTGTTTTGATGATAAGACAAATGATGGTTAGGGTTAGAAATGATCGATGAGATTGTAATTTTGAAAAATGAATAAGGACATAATTGGAACAAAAATTCATTAAACCATCACCTGAATCTATGTCCACCAACCAATGACTCCGTGACTTTACTTTTGGAGTGGACAAAAACTAGGAAAATTTGTTCGATGAGTCAGAGTGACTATGTGTCTCTTTGATTGTGGCCCCAAAATTAAACAATTTACGGAGTCATTTTTTCTGACTTTGACCCAGAGTCGAGAAAACAAACAATATCCTAAAGTCTTATATTAAAAGTAAAGTGAGAAAGTTTTTACGTTTTAATTAATCAATAAGGTAAAAATGAATCTCGCTTTTAATTTGAATGAGTGAATAAGACTCATATTTTACTGTATCTAAAGTGAAAGAGGGTTCTTCTTCAAACATGATACACCTCTTTCTAGTGTTTTACATCACAAGGATGAAAGTAACAAGAGAGATTTTAAAAGAGGGAGTGATATTATTATCATACCAAAACCAAAGACAAGAGAGATTATTATATTTATTTATATTTATTATCTATTCTATTCTATTATATATCTATATCTTCTATACTATAAAAGGGATTGCCAAAAATATTATTATCTTTTGGTCTCTAAAATCTTCTATATATACTAAGGAGAATTGCTAAAAAGATGATTATCTTTTAGTCTCTAAAATTAAGTTTAAAAAAATTAAAAATAATGTTAACCACACCTGCATCTAGCTATAATTTCCACTATTTCAGTCCATCTCTCTCTTTTCATTTCTCTCTACAAAATCTTCCATTCTAATCCCATATAATCAAAAATAAAATTAATTTTAAACTATTAGGGTTAATTTAAAATTTATTTTTTAAACAAATAAAATTAAACTAGATAGTACAATTATATCAATTTCACACAAAAGTAAATAAAATAAAACATCTAAGAAAGTACGACTTGGCATACACTACATGCCAAGTAACTAATACATAATTATTGTAAGATAAATGTTGCTATGCTACGTAAAACTTGATTTTGTATCACGTTTTGTTTTTTGGCGTAAGGTTGTATCTTTTACATAAATTGTTATTAACCTATTATTTTCAACCATAAGTACGCTAGTTATTATAAGAGCATGGCTAGAGACACAAAAAAATCAGTCAAAACAGCCAACAAATAAGAATGTGGGCCACAATCACTCAGCCCATTAAAAATATACTCATGTTTAGAAGTGCTATTTGGGTCATAAAATATTAAATGGACTTTGTTGGCTGTTTTGGCTGATTTTTTATTGTGCCCCAAACATTTGTGTTATTATAATTATAATTAATATAAAAATATCTCATATAAAGTTTAAAAAAATGGTTGAAAATAAACTAACTATACGATAAATGTAACATACACATGTTAATACTATACAATCAGGAAAAAGCAGAATAATCAAGTATGCCAAATCATTAGGGTATTTATTTAACATTATTATAGATATACGTTGAGCATTTTTCTTGATGATAAAAATTATAAGAAATTCTCTTGGTGAACAAAACATTGTACCTCGAAAGTAGTTGAAACAAAATCCAAGAGCCAAATCTTTTTGATTTGAATAATATTATTTGTATATTTAATTTTCTCAAACATTTCAATATTTTATTCATAAAATATATCAATCACATTATTTTTATTATTTACTTTTTTATTTATTTTTTCATTTTATTTCTTATATAATTTAGATTTAATTAAGATGTACACATTATGTGAAATAAACATTATTTTCCTTTTAATTCTAAAGAGATAGACAAGTCACCCGACCAAGTTTTTTTTTATAATCAGGAGGTGTCCATTGTCGACAGCAATGTCTAGTCCCCCTCGTCCCGGGAGCTCACACCCCCTCGCCCCGGGAGCTCACACTAAACGATAAAGGGCTGGTCACAAGAAGCTTTCCATTTCCATGAGTTGGGGATCGAACCCCCAACCACATGATTAAGGGACAAAGTGAGCTACCACCATGCCACCCTTGTGGTTAGTCACCCGACAAAGTTGATAACGAAACTTCTCATTTTTCTCACATCAGACATTGCAAGTTGCGTCACGAACTAATTATTAAATTGATATATTTATTTTGCTTTTACTTTGTTTTTTTAAATTCATTTACGTAACCATTTTTGTAGCACACGAGTCAATGTGGTATATCTTCATCATCAATAGCATTGCATTTTCCCCTTTTGGAGAAAATTAAATTTAATCTAAACTAGTGTTAGCACTGTGTCTTCTTCATATAATCAAATTTATTGTACAACTAAAATTGATCCAACCAGCATCCAATTTATTAAATATAATTGTATGATTTGTTTGTTAATAGATCCCATCAATATATAATTACAAGTTGAATGGAAGTTGGAAAATTTTATATTGTACCTATACTATTACATGATACGTGTCTTACTTTTCTAATCCAATAATGTCAAAAGTTCTACGGTTTCTTTTGCCCCTTTTTATTAGCTGAATGGCTATTATATGCATTATGCTTTCAGAAAAGTGACAGATTTTAAATGGTTCTTCATCATTTTGAGGTTGGAAGCCTCTCCATCATCCATCATCTAATTAACCTAAAAGATTACAGAAAAAGTGATGTGGCTTTACACGTAAGTGAGATTTTTATTATATGATATTTTGTAATGGGTGAAACTAAATGTACAATAAGAAATCAGTTAAATCTTTTTGTGAAAAAATAAAGTTTTGAACTACAATTACTTAGCACTTTACAATCTTAATGACTATTTGAACAAAAAAATAAAGTCAAAATAGACTCATTAGTTGTGCTGACTAATTTACTATCGTACACAAAACATTAATATTTTTTAGAGTAAATACCCTATTTAGTCTCTCATGATTAATTTCGAGGACAATTTAGTCCCTCATGATTTGAGAGTGACAAAATAGTCTCTCAAGATTAATTTTATAGGACACATTAAATGAAAATTTAGTCCCTCCATTAAGTTTTTGTTAATTGAGTTGCACTGATGTGTATGACATATCACCTAAGTTACGTCATATTCATAACTTAGTTAACATAAACTTAACAGAAGGACTAAATTGTCACTTAAAGTGTTCTATAAAATTAATCTTGGAGAACTATTTTGTCACTTTCAAATCATAATGGACTAAATTGTCATCGAAATTAATCATGAAGGACTAAATAAGATATTCACTCTTAATATTACTATTACAATTAAAATTAAAAATCTCCATTAATTAATATCCATAAATGAAAACATTAAATTATATATAAAAAACAACTTACCAAAGAGAAAAAGGGGGCGGCGGTGGTGGCGGCGACATCCGGAATCTGTAAAGGAGAGAGAGGGTTAGAGGGGTAAAAAAATTTTGAGAAAATAAAACATCTAAACCGATTAAAGAGTATAGAACATTACCATGAACAAGATGGTGGTCTCCTCTCGGAGATTGGGCGGTCACCAGCGCCGAAAACGACCTTCAAAAGTGCGGCGGCGGTTGGGTGTGAGAGAGAGGGAGAGAGAGCAGAGAGAGAAAGGGTTCGCGAAATGGGGAAGAAGACATGCGCGCTCTCATCATATTCGCGATAAACCGACGGGCTTGTAAGGGGTTCCTAACGGAACGTTGTTTTGCGAAACGCACCGTATCTCACTTACTTAAAATCGATCAATTACCGACGGGCTCCAGATGGTGTTTAAAAATTTAAAAACCGACGAGCCATGGACGGGTATGAAAAATATATATATACCATCGTGACCTCGAAACAATGCATTTTGTACATAAAATCCCCGACGGGGAATGTAACGCCCAAGGGACATCATATTGTATATGCTCATTCCTGACGGCGTGTTGACGTAACAAACCCTAAACCCTAACCCTAACCCTAACAATACATTCTTAACGGGTTTGGGACTGCTATTACCGCAACTAAGTCCGACGGGGATAAGACGGTATATGAATTTAATGAAATTTTCCGACGGGGATCTAAGGACTAAAGTATCCCCGCAAAAATTTACTAATTTTTTGTCGGATTACCGACGGGGTGTAGATGGTAAAAAACGTGCCAATTTTTCCCGCCATTGCCCGGTTATTACCTATGGCTTTCTGACGAGGACTTCGATGATAAATTGAGGGTCTTTTGTAATCGTTCCTTCCCGTCTACGAACTGTCAAGATTCCCGACAGGGATTTAGTCGTCGGAAATCCCCGTCGGAATATTGCATGAATCTAGTAGTGAATATAAGATTACAATGTGTGGTAGGTTGATTGGAAAAATATTTCCAATCATATTTTAATCCTGGGAAGAAAAAAACTAATTTTTAATCTCATCTCATAGGTGGGAATCTTCTATTCTCATTGGAAGGAAAAATAATTTAGCTAAATAAAATATCAAAATTACCCCTCTAATAAGACTAATAAAGTACCTTTCGCTAATCCTAAAGAGTTCATTGTCAATTTTAGGTAAAATAGTTTATTATCTAGTTTAAGGAGTTCATTTTATAGTAAAAAATAAAATTCTTAATTTTTTTGTCCTTTTTGTAGTTAATAATTTTAAGTTGAAAATATTAATATTTTGAAATAAAATTATTAGGGATATTTTTGGAAAATTCTATAATATTCCTGGGAATATAAGTGTCGAACAAACACTGAAATGCTCATTCCCAGATATATTTTGTAATATTCCTCAAATTTCAATCCATTCACCAAACACTTCTAATATGTCATGTTTGGGAAAGTTAATCCCGAAAATATAATTCATGTGAATGTTATTCTTGGAATTAAAATTTTGAGTAAACCCCCAAACTAATCCCTGACAATTTTAGCATCGCGTCGGACAAGGTGGTCCTTGACAATCGAAAATACCATAACCGGTCCCTGACAATGTCAAAAGTCGGACATCATAAGGTCCATGGATGGAAAACATTAACGATGTTAGTGACAATTTCATTTTTAGACAAATTGGTTCCTAACAATTTTATTGTTGAAAAAACTGGTCCATAACTTTATTTGATTTTTTTATCATTTATCCTCTTTATTATATTATACATTTTTAAGCACTCTCATATCAACTCTATATATCTCTCATTTGATTACTACGACTCGTTTTTAATGCATTTATTTTACTATTTCTAAATGTTATTTATTAACTTTTACTTGTACAAATCTTCATATTTTAAATTATGTATATTAAAATTTATACTAATAATTAATATTAAATATAAAAATTAACTATTTTAAGTTATATAAAATTTAGAATAAAATAAATCTATTATCTTGTAAGTGGTTTAACATTTTCAATAAAAAAGAATGAAAGTTACTTTGTTTTTTTAAAGCAAATAAATTAAGAGGTGTGGTATATAAAATTATTTAAAAAAATTAACAAAAATATTTTTAGAAATACCAAAACAATTGTATTAAAGAGTGAGTAAAAATTTTCCAATAAAATATATATAGATTTGATTTAAGAATGTTTAGAGTGGAGTATATATGTTAATGAAAGTGATAAATAATAAAGAGTAAACCTCCAAACTGGTCCCTGACAATTTTATCGTTGGACAAAGTGAACCTTGACAATTGGAAATACCCTAATCGGTCCCTGACAATGTCAAACTTCGGATATGTAAGGTCCCTAGACGGAAAACGTTAACTGTGTTAATGACAATTTCATTTTTAGACAAATTGGTCCCCGTCAATTTTAATATTGAAAAAATTGGTCCACAATTTTATTTAAATTTTTTTAATCATTTATCCTCTTTATTATAATATACACTTTTAAGCACTCTCAAATCAACTTTATATATCTTCCCTTTGATTATTACCATTCATTTTTAATGTATTTATTTTACCATTCCCAAAAAGTCATTTATTAACTTTTACTTGTTTAAATCTTCATATTTTAAATTATGTGTATTAAAATTTATACTAATAATTAATATTAAATATAAAAATTAACCATTTACATTATATAAAATTTAGAATAAAATAAATCTATTATCTTGTAAGTAATTTAATATTTTCAATAAAAAAATGAAAAGTTACTTTATTTTTTTAAACAAGTAAATTAAGAGGTTTAGGTACCTAAAATTATTTTTAAAAAACTAATAATTTATTAAAAAAAATTTAGAAATACGAAAATAATTTCATTAAAGAGTAAGTGACAATTTTCAAATTATATATATATATATATATATATATATATATATATATATATTTGATTTAAGAATGTTTAGAGTTAAATATGTTAATGAAAGTGATAAAAGATAAAAGAATTTTAAAAATAATTACGGACTGATTTTTCAAATAATAAAATTGTTAGGGACCAATTTGTCTAAAATTAAAATTGTCGATAACACTGTTAGTTTTTCCGTCCAAGGACCTTACGATGTCTGACGTTTGACATTATTAGGGACCGGTTAGGGTATTTCCAATTGTCAAGGACCACTTTGTCCGATGCTGAAATTGTCAGGGACCAGTTTGGGGGTTTACTCAATAATAAAAGATAAAAGAATTTAAAAATAATTAGGGACTGATTTTTCTAACAATTAAATTGTTAGGGACTTATTTGTCTGAAAATGAAATTGTCATTAACACTGTTAATTTTTCCGTCCAGGGACCTTATGATGTCCGACTTTTTACATTGTTAGGGACCCGTTAAGGTATTTCCGATTGTCAAGGATCAACTAGTCCGATGCTAAAATTGTCAAGGACCAGGTTGAGGGTTTACTCCAAAAATTTAATCTCCCTGCCACATGTCCCCTTTAGAGCAACTTCAATAGGGGACCAATTTTGGTCCTCGTTTGAGCCCCACTTGTCATAAAAGTACCGCCACATGTACATTGCGTCATAAAAAAGAGAACGGGGACCAAGGAGGCACTCTCCTCTTCTGTAATAGGGACTAACTTGAGTCCCTATTGTGGTCCCACATGTTTAATTAATTAAATAAAGATAAATTAATATAGTTATTATTTATTTTTATAATGTGTTATGAGATGATTTTTTCAATATTTATAATTAAAAGAAACTTGTAATTAATTAATTAACCATCAAATGTTTTTCTTGTTTGCGGTCTTCAATTGCATCATCATTGAGATCGATAACATCTAAACCGTCATGGTTTGAAAATTCTGAATTTCGTGAACTTGGACCATAATTTATCGGTCCTTGACTAGATTGGTCATTTAAGCCACCAACACCAGCTGAGTTTGGTATGGAAACTCCAATTTGTGTCTGGAATGGTAAAGACAATGTGTCCATATTTGCAAATGATAGGTTAAACATGGCAGAGAATGGATGTTGAGTAGTTTGTGAATTTTGAGTTTGTGGAAATATAAAAAAATGACTATTGGAAGAAACTTGAAAATATAAATTATGAAGGTTTGAGGGTAAATTTTAGAAAAAATTTGGAATTTGCATTGGAAATTTTGGTTTGCATTTTGAGATGTTGAATTTTGAGAAAATTGGACATTTGGATTTGAAGGAAAATTTGAGGATTGCATGTTATTAAAAAAAATGGATTGAATGGATTAGGATCCATTTGTTGGAGAAAAAATATATGAGTAGAATTTATATGAGAGAAATTATGAAATGAGTGGAATGAATTGTGGAAATATAAGAATGATAATAATAACGTGTATTTATAGATAAAAATTTTAATTTTTCCCTTGATGATTAATGGTAACTTTTATTTGTACATTTTATTTTCTAAAAATATAATTTTTTTTTTGTCAAGTGTCACATTATAATTGACTGTTATCAGTCCCATTCAGAGGGACGCAATACCCTCGATTAGTGAGCCAGCCACCCGATCTTCAAATTGAAGTCCTTGCTCCAACGGTAGTCTCTCCCCTTGTTAGATCCACATTTGATCATTGACCAGGAAGCTATTAAGGATTCAAAATAATGGTAGTAAGAATATATGTTTTCTGAAAATATAATTTTAATTATTATCAAAGATTTAAGTATGATTAGGGAAATCTAAATTTTTTAAAAAAAAAAACAGACTGATTAGTTGTTTTCTAGAATCACATCACTGCATTTAATTTGTATGAAAAAGAAGAATGTGGTTGATGAAGAACTCATTGCTTGATGTGATGTGACTAATTAAACTAAACTGAGATTTATTGACGCAAGAAGAGCACATCATACTATGGAAGCATCCTTTAATTAAGAGCATTTTTATCTCATTATTTCCGGCATGCAAATTAAATCATTTTTCCTTTTTTTCTGAAACATTGCAAAAAAATTTATTATTATTACGCGAGCATATATATATTTATCTGTATTTATTATCAGTGTCTACTCATATTGATCGAATCATTAATACAATATAATGTAGTGCCTTTCACTCTCTAATCACATCCTTATATGATTTTTTAAATAGTAAATATAAATTTAATACAAATGCTCGTGGCACAACAAAAAATCAGTAAAAACAACTAACGAAACTCATTTAATATTTTATGGTCCAAATAGAACTTTTAATCATGAGTGTATTTTTAATGAGCTATGTGATTGTGGTCTAAATTCCCATTTGTTAACTGTTTTGACTGAATTTTTATTGTGTCTACAGTAATGCTCAATAATTACTCATATCTAGATATATGATTGAAGAAAAGATATTTTTTTTATTGTTTTATCAATTTTTTATGGCCCTTATTATTATGTCTCCTTTTTTTTTTTCCTAGGTATCCATTGGAGCGGTTCCGATGACTAATTTTCGTCGGTTTGTGTGTGTACCTCAAGGGTGGAACAGCTGGTCAAAGTCCTCTCTGCATACACACCGCTCCGGAATCAAATTCAAAATTAAATGCTTAAACAACTCAAACCGCTACCTATTGTGCTAGGGTTTGCTTACTATGTCCCCTATTTAATTTCCATAAACATACACAACTTGTGCTGAGAATCTAAATTCTTGCATAGCATAAATTTGTTGAAGCACCCAATACAATAACTAGTGGCAACACACTTTGGGAATTGCAATTGAGAATAAAACCACGAAATTGGGCCAGTGGGTATGTGTGTTTATGTGTTTGCGTGACGTATCATTTTGTCTATTAATTTAATTTAATTTATTCAAACAAACAAACAGGGAATAGTATATGAAAATGAAAATCACTAATGGGTCGACCAACCATTAATTCCAAAAATGTGCACCCACCACCATCATTCTTGTTTTTGTTGCTTTTATTATAATATAATAATATATACACATCATTCATACCCAGACCTAATTGTCATATACAATTATTTAAACTTATCCTGTCATATATCCTTTTTAAAATATTACAAATGTTTGAGAAATAATATATTTTTAATTAAAACAGTCAAAAAAAAGTTCATTTTAATATTTTATTATTTAAATAATATTTTTAATTATGAATATATTTTTAATAGATTGAATGATTATGACCTAAATTTTTATTTTTGACTGTTTTAACTATTATAATCTTGTATTCTTAGAAAATTTTTTAAAATATTATTAATTTCTTAGATGTCTTCTTTTCACTAGCTCATAATCCAATATCACCCATTTTTTTAATCCATTTGCTTATCTACTCGTCTTCTTTTTATTTATTTGTTTTATTTGACTAAATACTTTTTTATCCTGGTAGATATATTGAGGAACTTAAACTCTCATCATTCAGATTGTGTTTGGTTTTTCTTAATGTAGGGTTAGAGTTAGGAAATAAGTGAAAAATTGATTTTGTCAAGTATTTATTAGTGTGAGGATCACAATGACTAAGTGAATAAAATTGTCAATTTTTTATTTATTTTAATTTTGGAGTCTTTATGTATTATTGGAAGGGAGTCATTTTGTGTTTGAAGGGAAGCACAAATATGTGAGAGTGTATTCAAAGCCAATTTTAAAATCACTATGACTATGACTCCTATAAAATTAACTTCATAACTCTTTTCCCTCCATATTTAAAATTACTACCGAAAACAAACGCTACTAAGTTAATTATTTAGAGGTGGTAAAACTAGTGGAACTTATTCGCTCAATCTGCCTACCAGTCACATCATTTTTTAATCGAGTAAATTGTAATTTTCAATAAAATGGATTAATTCGTAATAGTGTTTAGAAGAGCAAATTGTGATTGAACCCATTAAAATTAATTCATCAACTAATCACCTTTTATTATTAGAATAATATTGATCGTATAATATAAATACGTTCAATTAATATGTATATATATAATATGAAATATGTGTTATAACACACATTTTATATATAATACACGCACATTGGATACTAGTTGAATGTATTTCTATTGTACTTATCCGGATGTGTTACTATTTTCAATCCACATATATGCTGTGGACTTTAATTGAACAAACTACAAAGTGTGCAATACGCTTTGTCCATCCTATCACAATTTCTATATCCACTTACCCTTCACTTTGGTTATTTTTTTTAAGCAATTAAGTATAAATGTATAATATCTTGTAATTATATCTTATTTTTTTTTCTTCAAGTGTAAATAACATCAAAATTTTCAAAAACATATAGCATAATTAATATGTTCTATACATTTTATTTTTGCAGTAACTAGATCTAACACCATGATATTATCTCTTTAAGAAAAATTCTTCAAGTGTAAATAACATAAAACTTTTAAAAGCATATAATGTAAAATATATGTATACTATATATATTTACAATAAAAAGTAAAAATATAAATAAAAAATAATATAAATCCTTTAATTTATTGAATTTATAAGTTTTTTTACTGTATTTGTTGATTCATGGAAAAATATATAACATAATTATTGTTAACTTCTCTACTCTAAAAATTATATTTATTACCATAACTTATGATATTTAATATAATATTTTATTTTTTTGCCCCTTCATAAGTTTTGTAGATCCGCCCACATTGTGTACTTTTTTTTTTTTGTATAAAGAGGTCAATTTGTCTGATCTATTAAATTGTGAGAGGTTAACTAATTAATTTGTTGTCGGTATATTTTTCTAAATTAAATAAAATAATCAAAAATTAAGATGAATTATTACTCTTTATTTTATAATTTGTGTTGCTCCAAAAGATCTAAATATAGAACATAAAATATATTTATTGTACAATTTATTGCTTGTACATACATTATTTTATTAATCCAAAGACTCGTATTATCTTTCTCTTCATTTTCTTCATTTTTTTGCTCTCTCTTCTTCTTCCTTTTCTTCTTTCTTTACTATTCTTACATACTCACACATTCTCATTCACTCTAATCTTCTTCTATTTTTTTATTCTTCAGCATAGTCATAATGAATAGTCATATTCCATTATTATATTTTCTTTATTCTTCATCATCGTCCACTTCATTCTTCCTCCATTATCAAGTTTTTTTTTTCTTGTCATCCATAATTTACAGTTCTTCTTCTAATTTTTTTATTTTTTTTCATCTACTAAATTTTTTATATTCATCATTCTAATTTATTTTCACATAGTTACACTTGCAAACACTCTTCGTCGTTGAATATATTTTTATTCATAAGTAAACACATTATCATTCATTGGTGAAAACATTATTTAGTTATAAGTGAAAATACAACTTAATTGTTGATGAACACATTATTTCAATAATGAAAATATTTTGTATTCATGACAGAACATATTGTTGTTCATCAATATACATATAACTTACTCAATAACTATGAACACATACTTATACATTGATAATAAACATATAATTTATTCATCTGTGATCATATTATTTTATTTATTGATGAACATATTGTATTTGTTCAATCCACAATCTTAGCTTCATATCATCAAAGATGATAAAATTCATTAGTTTGAGATGTTTTTTAAATAATTACATTCATTTTTTATATTTAAGTGTGTCCATTTAACATGTTAAATATATTCGTTAATGTACACGTACTGTTCATGTGCGGACATGTGAGAGTGACTGAGTGAGCACATAAAATGTACATTTTTTCAATTTTTTTACTATTCCTCTAATTATATATACGATAGATATTGTGTTATATATCTATTAGCATAAAAATTTTGTATTAAGACACTTATTAAGATTACTTCAAATGAAAAGAAATATGAAGATTTAAATTTTTATGATAGACCTTGCATAAATGATATAAAAATATCAATTTCTAAACTAAATATTTTTATTTTTACTTTAACAAGTGTATGTGTCTTTTCAAGTATCCTAGTATATTTATTAGCAAAACGTAAAATTTAATTACACTTGCTCAGTTTGGTGATGACGCAATTATATCTTGCAATCGCACGAGTTGATGCTGTTGTTTCATTGTTCCAACAAGTACTACATAGTCGCCGCATAGGCTCCATTCATTTGGCTGTGTCTTTTCCTATACACGAATGGGTTTGTTCTATTCTTTGCAAATATTTTATGAATTAAAACTTTAAGGGCTTGGCTAATCCCTAATGAGTACCGGATAATCTTTAAGAACTAAAAAGATATATTTTTATATAAAAAGGGGTAGATTCTGTTCCCAATATTTTTATTGGGTATCGGTACCAAATTGTATATTTAACCTATTAATATATTCTAAAGTAAATATAATTTGGTATCAACGGAGCACGGTGGTCGCGGTCGCCAGTGGCGAATCTAGAAAGTTTTAATAGTGGGGGCGAAAATATTACATTGTTAATATATATAAATACAAGATGATGTTTGTTGAATTTTTTTATAGTGTGGGGGCAAAATATATACACTTATATATATTTTAATGAAAAATAAAAAAAACTAGTGGGGGCATAAGCCCCATAAGCTTCTAAATAGCCCTGGTGGTCTCAGCCTTTGTGTCTCATTCTCAATCACACCTCTTCTTCGTCTCTCTCTTGAATAATGTGTTGTCTCTATCTCTAGTGACATGTTATAGATTGAATTTTTTTCAAAAATTGATAAAGTTGGAGAATATCATTATAAATTAAATTAATTTTTGAAGATTACTTACTTAAAAAGTTACCAGTTATATAAATTTAAAAAATTTAGATTAATTTTATCTATAAACTATGACACATACATATATTGGGTATCAGTACCCTATATTTTCTTGGGTACCGAATCAAAATCCATATAAAAAATAAAAATATTTAAATTTTTAAGCATTCTATATATTAAATATTTAAAATATTTTAACATTCTTTCATTTTGGAAGTCTTAGAGGATATTTATTAGCAAAACTCAATCTTCAATATTTTAACAATGATAATAATCATAGTATATAAACGAAGAAAAAGGGTATATATATATATATATATACAATATGTCTACAACGTATATTAAAATTACATTCATTATATTATTATATTCATCGTATAAAAGACTGACATGACATGCACAATAATCAATATGTGCACTTCCCTCACAAATAATTCATGTTTGGTGTGTGTAATAATAATTTATGTTTGATGTGTGCAATAATTTATATATAATGTGTTTTGTACATTTGTTGTTTGCAATATGGTGTATCTAGTGTGTGCAATTGGATCATTTAAGTCAAAAATTCAATTTTATTATCTTTCATTCTAATTTACAAATTGTTTGACATAACTCACTATTTTTTTCTTTTTTCTATTTAATTTGAATTTATTATATATTTTTTCAATACATTATATATGTCTTTGTGAAAATTAAAAGAAAAAAATTGTTTGAAAGTAAATAATATTTCTTCGATTAAAAAGGAAATATTTATTTTGAAATAAAATTCAATGATGTGTTTGGTGTGAGTAATAAATTATGTATGATGTGTGCAAAAATTAAAGATATATTTGAGAGTGTGTGTAATTCTTTATATTTGATGTGTACAAAACTCTATGTTGTGTGTATGCAGAACTATATATTTAATGTGTGTAAAGAATAATATTTAGTGTGTACAAATTATTTATTATTGGTACTATAAACATTGAAAGTATGTACAAATGACTGAATTGTTTTCGATCCTGAATAGAAAATCATCTTAATAATGAAGAGCAAAACTCACCTTGTTAAAAAGTAGTTTTTTTGGAAATTGATTCAAAATAAACAATTGAAATTAGAGATACAAATAAAAAAAAGATGACTTTAATCACAATTTGAAAAGAAAAATCTATATATGTTTTTTAAAATTTTGAAGAGAGTAATGTGGTGTCAAGATGCATATAGTTTTAAAAAGCATAGAGTGTGTTAGTGAAAACTAAAAAGGAAACTTTTTCTTTTATTTATATATATCAACAATGCTACATGTACACCGTTTATTAGCCACTTTCAGCCACCAACCACTTTTTAAGGTGGGCCCCACAAAAATATTAGTGACAAACCATATACATTTAATATAGGTGACTGATGGTGGCAGTATTTTGATGTACAAGAAGCATTGTTGTATATATATATATATATATCCCATAGTTTTAGGAAGATTAATTGAAGATTCCACACTCAATATGATAGGACACGCACCTTTCCTTTTTATTTTAGTGTTAAGCTTGGCTGAAGGGTGAGGAACATCTTTTGAACAGTAGTTTCTTAAAACTCTTTTCACGATTAGCATGGACCATAGACTAAAACTTGGACTTACTACAATTACAATTGAGTCTAAATCCATCCTCAACCTTAAACTCGCTAAAGTAGTCAAGATATTCCCATCATCAAGTGTAATTATAAAAAAAATTATAAATAACCTACAACTAGAAACCTAAGAATAAAAATCAAGGCACATATTAGAAATAAGGGATTAATACAATGCTTCTCTCAAACTATGTTAGGAGCATTTTAGAATGAAGTCCTCTTCTCTTTGCTCACACTACTCTTACTCTCAAAGTGATTGGGACATGTAGAAGCTCATTCTTCCCTTATTAAGCTAAGGATTTTGCTAACTTGTACAATAAGAAACCAATAATGTTTGACGTACAACAGAAATACGTCCAACTTGTATTTAATGTGTGCTATCCATCTTACAGGATGTGTGTTATATGTATATGTGCTATACGTATAGCACACGTCCTGTAACATGGATAGTACACGTTGGATACAAGTTTGACATATTTCTGTTGTACATCAAGTATTATTGATAAGAAACTAGTTGATTAATTAAAAAAAAAAGTAAATATTGTATAAGATATGGATTACATTTTTAAGTTTTCAACACATGCAATCCATCCACTTATTTTAAAGGAGTAATATTATTTGTTTATTATTATATTCAAACATTCTATTTATAATTAAGGGTAATATGGACTCTTCAAATGAGTATCCCATGTAGATATTCAAAAAAAATTTGGCATCAAGGATCATTATTTTGGCATCACGATATTATTATTTGGCATCAAAATATGAATGTCGATATGAGACACTCATTTGGAGAGTCAATGTATCGTTTTCCATTCATAGAATATGTGTGTTATCACTTTTATTATTTATTTTTTCTTTCAAATATTCATTCTCTTTTTGATAATTTTTATTCACATATTTTGGATGTTAAATGGATGTACGGACATAATTTTCCATTTGGAATCCTTATGTTTTTGCTTCTTTAACCAATAGTGCTTTTTAACTTAGCTTGTTAGAGAAACCTTTTTAGGTAACAGTATATATTATAATCGATGTGAATTAAATTATTTGAGGAATGATTTGGTATAGGCTTTATAAAATATGTTGATTGAGTTGTACACATACATCTTGTAATTTGTAGATCTCTTTTCTGGCTACATAAAATATGCGCAGATATTGGCTAGCTAGGGAAGATAATTAGTACATAACTTAGTGTATCTTTTGAAACTGAAAAATTAAACTTATTTCAGTAATTACTTATTTATACAATCGCTTTTTTATATAATCGCTTATTTAAGGATAAATTTATATTTGGATAGTTTAGTTGAAAATTAAAGTAACTTTAAGTTAATCTATGATGTTTGGATTGTTTAAAAATAATCGCTTTTTAATAGTTAATTACTAAAATGGATATAAAATGATTTATTAGTTATGAAGGAATTTAATAATAACTAATAGGGATAGATTGTATATTTCCTATTAGACATTGATAGAAAAGTTATTTTTTTGAAAAATAAGCTTCAAATTATAACTTAACTTATTTTGTACCCTAATATCGTTTTTTTATCAAATTCAATAACTTAAATTATTATGTAAGTTCAACCAAACGTAATAGATTTTTTTCTAACAATTAAAAAAAAAAACTATTTTGAGAGTGTTTCCTAACATGCACTTACTGTTTTAAATTATGTAATAATTAATAAGTAGAATTCTAATTAAAATATATATTTTTAAGATGATGCATGCTTTTGAATAACACAATATTCCAACAACCCAAAATATAAAAAACAAGAGTAATTAAGAAAGAGTTTAATTTCAATCCATTGTCAATGTAAAGTAATTGTATACGGACATTTAATCATTGATTGACACATCAGTAAAAGTCTTTAACTTAACAATTCACTAACTAAAAAGTCTCACAAATCAATGGATGTGATTGACTGACTTTTTATACTATCAGTATATCATAATTAAACTCATTAAGAAATATCTCTAAACCTAAATCCATGGTTCTGAAAAATTGGACTGGACCGACCCATCGGACCGGTCGAGCCATAAACCGGTATAACATCTAATCCGATTTCAGCCTTAAAACCGCTTTTGACAGAACCACATTTAAATCGCTTCGAATTCCCGGTTAACCAGTGAACCGGCCAAAAATCAGACACTTGACGGTCTTGAGCGACCAAAAATTTAGCCAAAACATAAACAAACTTCACTGCTCTCCCTCTCAAGATTCTTAGATCTGCTTCTACCTCTCACCAAACTCGATAGAGAAGAAAAAGAACGTGTGATCGGGAAGTGAAGAGACGTCATGGCTGGGGTTAGAGAGGGAGGCACAGAGGAAGGAAGGCGGTCGCGAAACTGACGACTATTAGAGTGGAAAGGAGACAGATCAAGGGCGAAGGAAGGAACGACAATCACGATGGCTGGCTTCGATGGTTGCAGTTCCTAGAGGCGACGATTATGGAGGTCCATATGAGGGGCGAGCTCTGGTGGTGGCTATGGCTCCCGCTGCTTCCAATGTGTGGCTTGTCTTTTGTGCCACTTGGATGAGCAATTTAAAGGAAGCAAAACTTCCTTTATCCACCGTAATGCAAGTTGGAATGCAGTTTGCATTTATTGCACACGGTTTGGATCCTCTATAAATAGAGGCTTAAGCAAACCGTGGAGATGCATCAGACAAAAGGAGAAACTAGTATTTGACTTCTGGTTTAGTGAGATATAGTAGAGAGTGTATATAATAAATTCTAAGAGTGTAGTGAGTAAATATACACTAGAGATTTGGGTACAATTTCTAGGTCTCATTAGGATACACTATATTGTAATTATCTTTAGATATAGTGGATCATTTTCAGAGTTTGGCCTGTGATTTTTACCTCATTATTTGGGAGTTTTTCGCGTTAAATATTGATGTCTATTTTCTCTCTTCCTTGTTCTATTTATTTATTAACTAGGATAATTTCTTAGTATGCTCTGTGGTTGCAGCTCTGTCTGATCTTCCACATCAGGACTAAATTATTTCTAGTTATTAGTGTCTAGAGGGTCTCACGTAAAGTGTCAAACACATGTTTTATTTTATCCTGTTACTCTCCATAAATTTGGACGTGCTTTCGATGTTGTATACGAGGTACTATTGACATATATGGTACTATTCACATATACGATTACTATTCAAAAGCACTGTTCACCGGAACTATTCACGATACTGTTCATAGGTAATATTCACTGAGCACTATTCACAGGTGCTGTTCAAGGAGTGCTATTCCAGTATTTGTGTGGTGGGTTCTCTCCCTAACTAGTGGTATCAAAGCCACTTGGTTTCAAATCCAAGATGTCAATGCCAAAATTTGAAGTGGAGAAATTTGACGGTTCCAACGAATTCAAATTATGGAAGTTGAAGGTGGAGGCATTGCTGGAACAACAAGGTCTTGTAATGGCGTTTGAGGGAAAAGAAAAATTGGCAGCATCAGTAGTTGCTGACGAGCAGGATGATGTGATGCGTAAAGCACAGAGTATAGTACAGTTGAGCCTTGCAGATAATGTTCTACGAGAGGTTATGAATGAAAAGACCGTTGATTCTCTATGCAAGGCATTGGAGAAAAGATATGTTGTAAAGACGCTGTCAAACAAGCTATATCAAAGGAAGAGATTGTACACATTCAAATATTCAAGAAATAAATCAATGCAAGATCACACAGACGACTTTAATCGGATGATAGTCGATGTTGGAGCTGTCTTTATAACAGTAGACGACGTTGATCAAGCCTTGATCTTATTGACTTCATTACCTCTGTCCTATGATAATTTCTGTGATACCATACTATATGGTAGATCTGCCATCACAATGCAAAATGTCAAAGACGCACTAATGATGAAAGAGCAACATAAGTTAGTTTCAGAACCTGGTGCTGATAATCATGCAGAAGGGTTGTTCTTGAGAGGGCGTAGTCAAGAAAGAGAATCGGGAAGCTCAAATATAAGCAGATCAAATTCCCGAAATCACAAAACTGTAAAGTGTTTTCATTGTCACCATGAAGGGCATATTAGAAGAAATTTCCCACAAAGAAAGGAGAAATCAGAAGATTCTTCCAACATAGCAGCAAGTTATGATGATAGTGATGCTGGTTCAGCCTTGACAGTACTCACTAATGACTCCGGAGATGAGTGGATACTGGATTCAGGTGCATCTTTTCACATGACACCAAATTGAAACTTTTTCTCTTCTTATAAAAAGTGGGAAGGAAAAGTTAGATTGGGTGATAACAGAAGAATTTCAATTCTTGGTGAAGGAGATGTCCGAGTCAGATTACATGATGGTACAAAAAGCACGTTTCAAGCTTGGCATGTTCCAAGACTGGGTAGAAATCTGATCTCGTTGAGTGCCATAGACAATCATGGGTACAAGTTCTTTGGTGAGGGTGGTATCTTGAAGGTGACCAAAGGCTCGATGGTGGTGGTGAAAGGGAAGCTGCAGGCCGGCGGGATCTATCTATTGCAAGGAAGAACAGTTGATGGAACTATTGTCGTTCTATCCTCTGAAAGAAGTGATGATGCTACACGATTGTGGCAGATGCGGGTTGGTCATATGAGTGAGAAAGGAATGTCCATACTTGCTAAGAAAGGCTTGTTGAAAGGCCTGAAGAATTGCAAACTTGGTTTCTGTGAAAATTGTGTATTTGGAAAACAGAAACGTGTAAAGTTTAGTTCTGGCAAACACAACATCAATGGGATATTGGAGTATGCTCATTCAGATGTTTGGGGTCCAACCACTGTTAATTCATTGGGTGGAGCTCGATATTTTCTTACGTTGATAGATGATTATTCCAGAAGAGTCTGAATTTATTTCTTGAAGAAAAAAGATGAAGTGTTCGACAAATTCAAGCAATGGAAAGCCATGGTCGAGAAGCAAACTGTAACACCCCGATTTTTATTAAGTTCTAATTAAGTGAAATTAAGGGTAATTGACCTTGGTTAGAATTTAATTAAGTCTGGGTGGACAAGTTTCTTTTAGTAAATCATTATATGTTATGTGATCTAAGTGTATGTATATGTGTTATATGATTTATGTGTGTGTTCATCATGTGCTATGTGATTTAGGTGTATGTTCATGTGTATTCATTTTATGTTGGGTGATTTAGGTGCATATATATGTTTAAATTGATGTTTAGATGATGCATGATGTAAGGAATGATGTATGAATGTTTATAGCACGAGTTGGGACGTTTTTGAGGTGCTTTGAGGCTATTTGGTAGCCTTGTAATCGATTACCACGGGATGGTAATCGATTACACCCCTTTGGTCTTCATATCTGGGCATTTTTGTTGTTGGTAATCTATTATATCCTGTCTGTAATCGATTACCGTAATCGATTACCATTTCGTGGTAATCGATTACGACGTGCGCAAAGTGCGTTTTTAGTGCGTTTTAAGTGTCGTTCGGGCCCCACGATGACTCTAAACCATATATAACTGAGCCACCACATCAGAAACCCTAATCCTCAATTCAGAAACACTCCAAACACTCTCTCTAATCCTTGTGCCTCCATTGTTCTTCCTCTCTCTCAAGAACTCAAAGTCATAACCATTCCAAATCAGGAAACTCACATCAAACCTTACCCGTTCACAAAACCGATCACATATTTGTAATCCTCACACAAAGATACAACCTTCTACCGATTCTAATTCATCAATAGGATTCATATTCTTCACCGCACCGTTCGTGGATCTAGAGAGAGAAAGCTAGAACGAGGGTTTCACCGGGGAAGGATCTTCTCTACATTTTTATTTGAGTTTCTTCAAGAGGTAGGGGTTAGGCATTCTAAATGTCGTGTAATTGCATGTATGTTGATGAATTGATGAAGTTTTGAATGATGTTTGTTGTTTTTCCCATTAGGGTTCATGAAAGGGTTAATTTATGAAATTGGTTTTGAAAAAGAACGGGGTTTTATGAATTGAAAGGTGTTTTAAACGTATTTTTCATGTTTGATATTGGTATGACAATGTATTCTATCGATTGAGATGATGTTAGATTCATATTTTGGCCAATGACTATTGAAAATCGTGTTTTTGGAACTCTAGAATCGTATTTCACGACTCCGTAATCGATTACACGGGTTCGTAATCGATTACGATGTCTGAATTTCCAATCGCGAGAAAACGCTGCCCTCTGGTAATCGATTACAGAGCTGCGTAATCGATTACAGTAATCGATTACCAGTCCGTGTAATCAATTACAGTAATCGATTACCAGCCCTTGTAATCGATTACGACAGTGCTGTTTGTGCGAAAATGAACTGTTTTGACCCTTTATGCACCCTAATGCGTTCTACAACCAGTATAGATGATATGTATGAGTTAATTATGGTTTGTATGCGAGTTTAGATGCTGTTTGAATGATGTTATGTTGATATGAGTTGATTGCATGAGATATATGATGTTATTATATGTTTATATGAGTTATGTGTTGTATGTGTATGTTATGTGTTGTGAACTGAGACGTCACTGGGTGGCGCATGTATGTTGTTAAGACGTCACGGGGTGGCGCATACTCATTGTTTGAGACGTCACCGGGTGGCGCGTAGTTAATAAAGACGTCACTGGGTGGCGCAAAAATACATAGTAGTCTTCGGCTTGTGATTGAGAGGCTGTAGGGGGTTGGCATCCTCGGCGCTACAGGTCCTTCACTTGCAGTTGGTGAATATCCCCCTTTTCCCCATTTCGTTAGGATGAGCTCATGCCTAGGGGTCGGTGCAGCGGAGGTTACAGGAGGGTGGATAGGCCAAAAGAGATAATAAAGGGATAATAAAGAGATAAAATGTTATGAAAGTGTATTACAGTAACGTTTAAGTAAACGTAGTATGATGTATGATTAAGTTTCCTTATATGACCAGATGGCACGTAGAGCACACACACGAAAGATATACTTATGTATAATGTATGTATGATGTAAAATGAACAAGAGGCACTTAGGTTAGTCGTTCCGGGAAAAATGGCTTTTGAACTTATAACTGAAATTGAATTCATTCATGCTACACCTATTTAATTAATAAACCCGGAGCGGCTACCCTATTGAGTTACTTCCCAGTACTCACCCCATGTTTTTCCTACCCTTTTAGAGGAGCAGACAGAGCAGGATGTCGGAGCACACGAGGAGTCTGTGCAGACATAGTTTATGATATAGTTCCTTAGATATCAGAGACATATTTTATTTCATTATCAGATGTTATGATTTTTATGCTTCCGCTACGTTTGTTCATTCATTATGTTTTCTGAGTCCGGACCTTTGTTAGCCGGCAGCTATTTATTTACTCGTATTTATGGTGGAGTCTCATAGGTCAAAGTTTTTGGCTTATGGGGTGAGACCTAGTATTTATTTCATGTTTGTTACTTGATGGGAGTTATTTATATGACGAGGTATTTTTAGTAGATGTTTGTATCGCTTATATTATCGTTGTATTTACGCGCAAGGCCCTTATTTTCTATTCCGCGAATGTTTACGAAAAATCTACTCCCGCTTATTTTCCGCGTATTATATTTTAAATATAAAGATAAAACATGATAACAGGAGGTAACCCTTATGAAATGGCCTAAAATGACTTAAGCGTTAAGGGCTATCTAGTAGGGTGTTACACAAACCGGCCAGTCAGTCAAGCGACTGAGAACTGACAATGGCGGAGAATTTTGCAATAATGAATTTGCGAAGTTCTGCAGAAATGCCGGTATAGTGAGGCACCATACTATACCTGGAACACCACAACAAAATGGAGTTGAAGAACAAATGAACATAACACTTCTAGAGCGTGCGAGATGCATGTGAATCCACGTTGGACTTCCCAAATCATTTTGGGCTGAGGCAATCAATACAGTTGCATACTTGATAAACCGATCTCCATCAACTACTATTGATATGAAGATTCCATAAGAGGTATGGTCCGATCGACCCGTAAACTATTTTGATTTGAAGATATTTGGTTTCCTTGCATATGCCCATGTTAGTGATGGTAAACTTGAGGCAAGGGCAAGAAGGTGTATATTTCTAGGGTATGCACAAAGGGTGAAAGACTGTAGACCATGGTGTACGGAGAAAGCATGTTCACCCAAAATCATAGTCAGTTGTGATGCCATTTTTTATGAGACGGCAATGTTAAATCAGAAGGTGGGATCTATATTAGATGACGCATGAACAAATCGTGGTGCTCAGAAGCAGGTGGAGCTAGAGATTGACTGTGGGAAGTCAAAATAAGAAGCAGAAGAAAGTCAGCTGAGTACTTTAGGTATTGCTCAACCTCAAGTAGAACATAAAGATGAACTTGAAAATGCAGATGCTGGTGAAGATTCCATAGAATCATAACCATACAGTATTGCCACTAGCAGAGAAAAGTGACAAATTCGAAAACCTCATAGATATTTGAATTTTGTTGCTTGTGCAATTGACTCATCAAACGAAGACCCTATAGCCTTTGCATTGGCTATGGCAGATGGTACACTTGGAGATGAATCGTGTACCTATCGTGAAGCAATTGAAAGCAAGGAGTCAAGAGAGTGGCTGAAAGCAATGAATGAAGATATTGAATCTCTTCAGAAAAATCAGACAAGGGAGCTGGTACAACTTCCAAAGGGGAAAAGAGTAGTTGGCTGCAAATGGGTCTACAAGAGGAAAGAAGGAATCCCTGATATTGAACCTCCAAGGTTCAAGGCAAGACTGGTAGCAAAGGGCTATACTCAGAAGGAGGGCGTTGACTTCCATGAAGTATTCTCTTCGGGGTGAAACATAGCTCAATTCGAATCCTATTAACTATTGTGAGTACATTTGACTTGGAGCTTGAACAACTTGATGAGAAGACGACATTCTTACATAGTGAGCTAGAGGAACAAATCTACATGAGTCAACCGGAAGGGTTCGTAATTCCTGATAAGGAGGACCATGTGTTCCTGTTGAAGAAGTCATTGTACAACTTGAAGCAATCCCCAAGGCAGTGGTACAAAAGGTTTGATGCATTTATGATTGGTACAAGATATAATAGAAACCAATATGATAAATTGCATATACTCGAAGGAGCTTTCAGATGGTTCGAGGATTTATTTGTTGTTGTATGTGGATGATATGCTGATTGTAACTCGAAACAAAGCTGAAATCAATATATTGAAAACTCAGTTGGTGAAGGAGTTCGAGATGAAGGACTTAGGTGCGGCAAGAAAGATTCTTGGAATGGAGATTCGTCGGGAGAGACATTGTGGAAGGCTGTGTCTGACACAACAAAACTATATCATGAAAGTGTTGCAACGCTTCAACATGGACCAATCCTAACCAGTTAGCACTTAGCTGCACATTTTAAACTTTCTTTAAAAGAATGTCTGAGAACTGAGAAGGACGTGGAGCAGATGTCTCCTATACCTTACACTAGTGCAGTTGGCAGTCTCATGTATATCATGGTGTACACTAGGCCAGATATTTCACACGTTGTAAGTGTGGTGAGCAGATTTATGAGCAATCCAAGAAAGGTTCACTAGGAAGCTGTGAAATGGATCATGCGATACTTGAAAGGTTCAACCGATGTCTGTTTGGTGTTTGAAGGTCAGAAGGATCGAGGAGTTGTAGGCTATGTTGATTCAGATTATGCAAGTGATTTGGATAAAATGAGGTCATTGACAGGTAATACCTTTATAGTCTTTGGATGTACTATAAGCTGGAAGGCGACATTGCAATCTACAATGGAATTGTCATCTACTAAGGATGAGTATATGGCTTTGACTGAGATTGTTAAAGAGAGTATCTGGGTGCACGGTCTTTTGGATAGTTTTGGATTGAATCAAAATGTACCAGTTGTACATTGTGATAGTCAAAGCGCCATTCACTTGGCTAAAAATTCAGTCTATCATGAAAGAAATAAGCACATTGACGTGAGATTTCATTTTGTCAGAGAAAGTGTCAGCAGTGGCACTGTTGCAGTTCAGAAGATACCTACAGTTGAAAACCCAATAGATATGATGACGAAACTGTTTTCGATTGATAATTTCAAGTATTGTCTGAACTTGATCAATATTTGCAAAGGTTGAAGTACGTTACAAAACACAAGCCAAGGTAGAGAATTGTTAGTCAAACATCGTGACTTGTCTTTTGTGCCACTTGGATGAGCAATTTGAAGGAAGCAAAACTTCCTGCATCCACCGTAATGCAAGCTAGAATGCAGTGTGCATTTATTGCACACGGTTTGGATCGTTTACAAATAGACGCTTAAGCAAACCGTGGAGATGCATCAGGAAGAAGCAAAAACTAGTATTTGGCTTCTGGTTTAATGAGATATATTAGAGAGAGTGTGTAATAAATTTCAAGAGTGTAGTGAGTAAATATACACTGGAGATTTGAGTACATTTTCTAGGTCTCCCTAGGATATACTATATTGTAATTATCTTTAAGTATAGTGGATCATTTTCAGAGTTTGGCCAGTGGTTTTTACCTTATTATTTAGGGGTTTTCCACATTAAATATTAGTGTCTACTTTCTCTCTTCCTTGTTATATTTATTTATTAACTAAGATAATTTCTTAGTATGCTTTGTGGTTGCAGCTCTGTCTGATCTTCCACACCAGAACTGAATTATTTCTAGTTATTAGTGTCTAGCATGTCTCACATAAAGTGTCAAACACGTGTTTTATTTTATACTATTACTCTCCACAAATTTGGACATGCTTTCGCTGTTGTATACGGGGTACTATTCACATATACGAGACTATTCATATATACAGTTACTATTCACAACTACTGTTCAAAAGTACTATTCACCGAACACTATTCACATGTGTTGTTCACGGAGTGATGTTCCAGTAGATGTGTGGTGGGTTCTCTCCCTAATATATGTGATGGATAGGGAAGAAGAAGAAGCAAAGGGGTACGGTGCTGTGATAGAAAAGAGAAAAGAAAAATTAGGGTTTTTTTGTTGATTTCAAACTTGGGCCTTAAGGCTGCATTTGGTTATGGAGACGGAGACATGGGACAGAGTACAAATTTATTTGTATCATGTTTGGTTTGCTGAGACGGAGACAATTTTGTCTCAATCCGTGTTTTCTGTACCTCCATATACCTGGAACGCAAAAACGGAGACGGAGACAAAAATATTTTTATAATAATACCCTTGTTTGGTGGTGGTTGAATGGTGGTCCAGTGGCAGCAGGTGGTGGTCCGGCAGGCGGGCGGCGATGGTCCGGCGGTGGTCAGTGGTGACTGGCGGTGGTCCGACGATGGTCATTGGTGGCTGGTGGTTTGGTGAAAGTCAATAATGTCATTTTATTTTTATGTCCATTGTCTCCATCCATACAAACAAACACGATACTGAGACGGTTATTTTTTTCTGTATTGTCTCTGTCTCTCCGTCTCCGTCCACTCTTGCATCCAAACGCAGCCTAAATGACAAAGCTTAGAGATAAAAGCCTTGTGTGTAATTAGGTATTGCATTTTTTATTTTTATATTTTATCATGCCCTAACTTCAAATACTCAGTTAAACATTTAAATTTTTTAACTTCTCTCTCAACTAGTTCGATATCCAGTCCAATTTTTAGAATTTTGCTTAAATTATATATATATATATATATATATATATATATATATATATATATATATATATATAATGCTATTTGTATACCAACACCACATTCATCAACAACCACTCTCATAAGTAAAAAATCTAACCAAACAAATAGAAAAACTCACTTAAATAAATGAAAAAAATCCAAACAAATTATAAAAAAATAATCTTAATGACAGTTAAAAATTCACTAAATAATCAAATAAATTCAGTATAAGTATGACAAAAAATAGAAAAATAGCATAAAATATATTATTTTTCTCTTAAAGGTATATATCACATTTATTATTAAATTGTCGCTAAAATAATACATATTAATACTAAAAATTGATAAAATGCATTATTTAGTTGATTTTTAGCTGTTATTAAAATTTATTTTTTATTATTTAATTTGATTGAGTTTTTCTATTTATTTGAGTGAGTTTTTTATTTGTTTTAATTGGATTTTTTTACTTTTAATAGTGGTGGCCGATCAAAGTGGTGGACAAAGCATTATTATTATTATTATTATTATTATTATTATATATATATATATATATATATATATATATATATATATATATTGGTTTGCACTTTGCATTTTTTATTTATTTTTTTACTTAGCTTGTTGAAAGAAAATAAAGTTTTATTGGATATCCCATCTTGTCACGAGAACTCAACAAAGAGGAAAAGTGAATAAAAGAAATGGTGGAACTTGGGGAATGTTTGGCCTAGAGTTGTCGTTTTAGGTCTATATATATATATATATATATATGCAGATATGACTAGAAGCAAAAAGAGCACGATTAGATTTAGATTCCAAAGTTAGGGAATAGGGTTTACCTTTAAGTGTTAGGCAAAGTTAAACTTGCATTAAAAATGGGAGGAGGACTGTATCAACTTTTTACTAAACTAATGAATTCAAATTGTGATTTATTATAGTTTGAGAAGCTAACATATATATATATATATATATATATATATATATATATATATATATATATATATATATATATATATGATCTATGATGAATTGCATAATTATTTAAAGAATAATAATGTTACATGTATGTATATATATCATAAAATCAGATACTATTTACAATAATTTAATTTTTTTTAAAAGTATTAATCTAATTTTTAAAATATTAGATTAATATATAATATTAAAAGTTAGATTAATAATTTTAAAAAATTGAGTTATTGTATATAGTGTTTGACTGATTTTATATTAAAAAAACACTTGAATTATCATTAGACAAATTGATAAAAAGACTATTCTTTTTTTTATAAAGCAAATATTCTTTTATTATTTTTACAATGGTAAAAGACTTTTGATGTTTGTGCACTTGATAATATAAAATTTTTTTATATTATAACCAATAAAATTTAATCAAAATGACAAAATATGGTTAGTACGTATGAGAGTAAATTTTCTATCATATAATTTATCATTATAATCAAATTTTACTGGTGACCAACTATGTAAATTATTTTACTCCATCAATGTATGAAAATTAAATTCACACTATAACATTATTCTTTGATTTTAACAAATTTTATTATGACATCATATCATAGTGTACAAAGTAAAGTATTTAAATATGCATGATAATGTTCTGAGAAATAATATAATTCTGTTATTTGGTATTCAATCTTTGTGTTCTCTTGATATTTGGATATTGTAAAATACTCTTATTTATACACAAAAGTGATTGGAGCTAAACTGGATTTGTCTTTGGAGTTTTGAGCTCAAGCTATCCCTGATCATTAAGCAATTGAGAAGTTCAAAAACTCCTTTAATTTTTCTTCTTTTTCACCGGCTTCTTTTTAGATATAAAGTTAGTAATAAAACTAAAACATTGTTGGACGAAACCAAAATCATAATGAGAACTTCTATATGGTCGGACCAGTCTAGAATCCTGTAAGTTCACGGAACCAACCAACCAACCATACTTTTGTCACTTCCCATCCACTCCCTCTTGAGCCCTTCAGAATTTGCGAAATAAAATATTTTATCAAGGTTTTGAAAATCGGACGGGACATTAAACCGGACGAGGGAGCGGTTCAGAGGTTTAGAGGTTTAGAGGTTTAACCGGTTCGACCGGAGGTTCAACAGGATATAATAAAATACGTATAAAATATATATTTATCTATAAATATATACATATATAATGAATTATATGCTATAGAAAAATTAAAGTGCATGAAAAATATTAATAAAAATAGAAATTTATAGCATTTGATAAATTTAGAGGTTTAATAGTCCTTAATTTTAATAATTAAAGTGTATTATATATTAAATTTTATTATAAAATAGTTATTAAATTTTTAAAAATTAAAATCTTTATTTTTATATAAGTTGACCGGTTCAACCGGTTTTTACCGATTCTTCTTTTTTTTGACTGGTTTTCAGAATCCTGATTTTTAAGGTCAACTCGGATCTGACAGGGATCCAGTTCCTGATTTAACCGGTCGGATCGGCCGGTCCGATCCAGTTTTCATAACAGTGTATTTTATATTTAAATTCAGCTAGTTGTAAGGTAAAACAAAGTAAAAGGTTAATTAATTATCATCAAATTATTTGATGAGATAAACAAGCAGTATTTAAGCGGTTAGAGTTATTGTTTTGTATTTAAGTACTGAGGGTTTGATCCTCATTTAGGGAAATTTTTTTTCTATTTTACTTTTATTCTTAAACTCAATCATGGATAAGTTTTATTTTTATATTATGAGAATCTTTTTAAATATATAAAAAATACTTTTAATCTCATTTATTATTTTGATGTTATATTTATTTCGTTTAGTAGTAAGAGATGATTTTAAAAATGATAAATTTTATCTTTAGAAGTATTACTATGTACGAATTAAACACATGAACAAATTAAATCATGCTTGAAAATATTGTATAAGATTCTCAAAATTTAGTATACAAACCAAACGCACAAATAATGCATTCTTGTAATTAAAAAACTAAAAATGATTCACAAGTTTACAATTCGAAAAAATACATTTTCAATCTACGAACCAAATGATCCCTGGTTAAAGAAAACTTAAAAAATCTAGGTCAAATATCTTATTTATTAATGATAAATATCTTGATTGTGAACTAAAAATAATTGATAAGATCTAATTATTGATCCAAAAATAATTTACTAACTCTTTAAAGATCTTAATCCAAGTATGTTTTTCATTAAGATCTATATACAGTTAGTGAATACAATCAAGCAAAGGGTGCACCATAAAAAACCATAAAAGTCACACAAGTATCCCTTAGGAAGGGAACTGAAATAATGTATGATTTTGTTTAGTAGTGTCGTCCCAACATGATCTGAAAGGCCAATATATATAACAAACACAAAAAAAGGTGTGTGTGGTTAGAAGGAATCCTAATTATTAAAATATCAATTGAAAAGAAAAAAGGACAGAGGCATGTAGATTATAATGAATTAATTAATTAACACAAATACTTGGAGAACAACAAAAAAAATCAGTCAAAATAACAAATAAAACTCATTTAACATTTTATGGCTCAAATAACATTTTAATCATAAGTATATTTTTAATAAACTTGATGATTATGACCCAAATTCCTATTTATTGACTGTTTTGACTGATTTTTTTATTATTTCTCTAACAATGCTAATTAATTAATTGAGTGAGTTTTGAACCGTTTTTGTCTCCACAGGCAAGTTTGTGCGCGCTGCATAGCGTGCCATTGTGGTGCTTTTTAATTTATTATTGTGTGCCAAATATTCGTTCATGTAAAATTTATTAATAGTTAAAATAGTTTTTTTAAAAATGAAAATTTAAAATATATCTTTTTTAAATTAAAATGTAAGACAAAATTGATCTTTAAAAAAAATTAGACAAATCAGTTCCTCAAGATTTATAAAAATGGTCATATTAGTCTCTACCAATTAAAGACGATGTTAGACAAATTAATTCTCCCATTATGAATTAATTTGACAATTTTCATGAATCTTGAATGACTAATTTGTCTAATTTTTTCTTGAAGGATCAATTTTGTCCGACGCTTTAATTTGGAAGTGATGTATTTTGAATTTCTACTTTGACCATTGATAAATTTTGTAGGAAAAATTTGAGTATTTTATATTGTATATGTGAGTATGCATGCATTATCATAAATATGGATTTTAATAGGATTTTTTTTCTTTAATCTTACTTATAATAGTTTTCTTCTTTTGACAAACATAAGATTAAGCGAAGAGAAGAGAAGGATGGACAAAGATGTTTTTGTATAAGAAAATATTTATGAAGTATATATGTGTAGATGTGGGGCCTTCTATATATATATATATGATGTCTGTACTTTTAAAAGTTTTAATTTATTATCATTTTCCTTGACCGTGTCATATTATATATTTTAAATTCCATTAAAAATGAGTTAGTCAATCTCTTTTAATTGTTATAATGTCATTTTCATATCATTTGAATCTATGTTAATATTAAAATTAATGGGTTTTTACATCAATTCAAGTATTATAGTTTAGTTGCATAAACAAGTTTAGACAAACACGATAATAACAATTAATATTGTTGTAATTAGAATTGTACATGGGATAAAAATTCCATGTTATTTATTAATTAATGAATTAGTAAGAGTGATCATGCATGAAGCCATGTGGGCGAAAAAGAGTTTTCATGTGTGCAGTTGATGGTGTGTGATAGTGATTAATGAGCAACTCATTTTAATTTCTAAAATTGCATGTACAAATTGTTTGAGATCATCGCAACGAATTACTTTTGAATATATATAATAGGTAACCAAATTAATATATTTTCATATTAAAAGAACAAAAATGCCTTTTTCTTAAATTGTCCTATTTCGTTCATGTCAATCATTGGTATTAAAATTTAGTAGATATTTAAAATTTCAAGACAAAATATATAAATTAGTTCCTACGAAATATTTTATTGGACAAAATAATCCCTTCAGAATAAAAAATTTAAAATACATCTATTTTAAATTAAAATGTCGGACAAATTAGTCCTCCAAAAAAATTAGACAAATTAGTCCCTCAAGATTTATGAAAATGGTCAAAATGGTCCATGCAATGAGAGGATTAATTTGTCCAAAATCTTTAATTGGTAAGGACTAATTTGACCATTTTCATGAATCTTGAGGGATTAATTTGTTTAATTTTTTTTGGATGATCAATTTTTCTGACATTTTAATTTGAGATGGATGTATTTTAAATTTTTTATCCGGGAGAAACTACTTTGTTTGATAAGAAATTTGTAGTGAATAATTTTAGTATTTTGTCAAATTTTAAACACAAATGCTTGAGGATAAAAAAAACAGTCAAAACAGCCAACAAAACCCATTTAGCATTTTATGGCCCAAATAACATTTTAATCATGAGTATATTTTTAATGGGCTGAGTGATTGTGGTCCAAATTTCTATTTATTGACTATTTTGGCTGGTTTTTTTGTTGTGCTCCTAATAATGCTCAATTTTAAATGCTATACTAAATGTTAATTTTTTTAATGACGAAAAGGTGATTGGTTTAGAGAAGTGCATAAGATTTGGGACATACGAATATGTCCTTTTATCCCTACTGAATAAGATATATACGTGCAATTTTTGATATAAGTATTTTCAAAATAACAATAACAATAATCTATCCGGGGAAAAGTAATCTAAGATTGTATTTGTATGCATGTAAAGTGTGGTTTATTTTTAGCTTTTAGACTTTTAGTTATTACTAGATGCTTGATTTATTAGGCACAAATGCTTTTAGCATATATATCTATTGTGGAGGATAGGTCAATGATTCATACTAAAATAAAATGTATGTATAGTAGGATGCATCGAATCATTAGCTTAGCCTACCACAAGTAATTTGCATCTTGAAGTGTTCGTTATTATTCGAATTCCTTAGCCTAACACATATCTAGAAAGTCAAGTAAACTCTTAGTTCTAATTGCAAATTATAGTTTCATTAAGTTTAAGTGTGAGCTTATATCGATTAATAATAATTATATATATAGTGTACCCTTTTGTCGTCATCCAATCATACGTTATTATGTCAGTCATGATTTTGTTTTCTCTCTCTCATATCACTACCTAAAAAGTCATATAAACGGATCATTTTAATTGTATGACAGACAGTACATCTTTTCATATCCTCTCAAATTAATTATCTGCTAAAACTAAAATATTGGATTTTGAAAAAAGAATGATTGTAGCATTTAAATAATGAGTTTAATATATTATAATACATTGGTAGTATAAAATATTTTACATTATCAGCTAATCATATTCATTGGTTTATGTAATTTTTTAGTTAGTGGATGATTGAGTTAAAAACATTTATTAATGTATAAATCTATAATTAAATATCTTAAAATTACTTTCGGTGAATTAAATTAAACTCTTAAATAATTGGAATACTTACTTTTACATTCGTATTTTGATAATGACATAATGTCATGGAAAGAAATAGTATAGTACTGCGTGATATCTGATAACAGACAAATGTTAGGCAGCGTGTATACTGTAATTTAATACAACAAACAAAATAATTAATTAAAATTAAAACAATACTGCTAAGTGTACAATGAAAAACTAGTCAATACAACTAATAAATTTATTTTAATTTTAGTTTTTGTCCAAATAATAATTGAGATTGTAATGAGAGTAATTATAACCCAAAATCTCATTTATTTAGCATCACCCAAATTAAAATAATTAAGTTTAGTGTCAAATCTCGTGCCCAGAATGCTACTCTACAGTCTACACCACCTTGATTAATAAAAACTTTTACATCTTCGTGAACCACGATTAATATGTACGCATTTTATAAATTTGTATATACTCATTTTATATTTTAAATGAGTGATGCTAAATGTACAATAAAAAACCAGTTCAACCAGCTAATAAATGAGATTTTGGGTCACAACTACTTAGCCCATTACAATTTGAATGTTTATTTGGACTCAAACCAAAGCTAAAATGGACCTATTGTTTACATTAGCGGTTTTTTCACCCATAAAAAACAAAAAAAATCAATATCATCACATATATACATTTAGTATCAATATCTACACAGATGTCCTGTTTTTTGTGTTTCTCTCTGATTTTCGCCCATGGGGCGAAAATGGCTTCATTTTCGTCCTGGGGGCGAAAATGAGTTAAAATGGGCGAAATGACTATTTTCGCCCCCCGGTGTCTATAAAATACACATTTGACCATTTTAGAACTTATACATACACTCTTACACAATCCTACATCACATTATGGCAGAAAATAATTACTATCATTATTGAAAATTAATAATTTAAGAAATCTAATTTCAATAAAACTAATATTCTATTAAAAACTAAATTCTAATTACCAAAACTAAATTCAATAAATATTCTATTGAAAAAAAATAATTACCTACAACTGTAAAATCTAAAAATAAAATAATTAACTACAACTTATATAAAAATAAAGATTTTAATTTTTTAAAATTTAATAACTATTTTATAATAAAATTTGATATATAATACACTTTAATTATTAAAATTAAGGACTATTAAACCTCTAAATTTATCAAATGCTATAAATTTCTATTTTTATTGATATTTTTCATGCACTTTAATTTTTCTATAGCATATAATTCATTATATATGTATATATTTATAGATAAATATATATTTTATACGTATTTTATTATATCCGGTTGAACCTCCGGTCGAACCGGTTAAACCTCTAAACCTCTTAATCACTCTCTCGTCCGGTTTAATGTTCGATCCGGTTTTCAGAACCTTGGTAAAATCTAATTACAAAAATGAAGTTGTAATGTAATTAGATTTTACAGTTGTAGGTAATTACTTTTTTTCAATAAAATATTTATTGAATTTAGTTTTGGTAATTAGAATTTAGTTTTTAATAGAATATTAGTTTTATTGAAATTAGATTTCTTAAATTATTAATTTTCAATAATGATAGTAATTATTTTCTGCCATAATGTGATGTAGGATTGTGTAAGAGTGTGTATGAGTTCTGAAATGGTCGAATGTGTATTTTATAGACACCGGGGGGTGAAAATAGTCATTTCGCCCATTTTAACTCATTTTCGCCCCCCGGGCGAAAATGAAGCCATTTTCGCCCCCCGCGAAAATCAGAGAGAAACACCAAAAACAGGACATCTGTGTAGATATTGATACTAAGTGTATATATGTGATGATATTGGTTTTTCATGATTCATCTAGCATTATTGTTTTAAATTTAATGTTACAATTTAAATAAGTAATTATTCTTAATTTATAAAATACACGTTGAATATATTTCAGAAGAACCATTATCCAAAAAATTATTGTTTGACTAATCATTTAAAACTCATCATCTTTTGTTGTCTTTATACTCTATAATAATCTAGGTACCGTATTAGACGCAGATTTCTACTAAAGTTTATCATTTACGAAGATTAACCTCACGTAGTGGCTTATATAATAAAAATAACAAAGACATTCTTATATAATAAAAATAAGAAAAATACCTGAAAAATAAAACAAATAAATTGTGATTTAATGGAGTCTAGTTAATCTATATATACTAGCTACTCGATAGACACTTCTGTGCCTGTCAAATTACTTTTTTTATTTTTTTGATAAATATTTTATAAAATAATATTATTTAATTTAATTTTATTGATAACTTTTTTATAAAATAATACTATTTAAATTAATTAAAATTCTCTCAAATTTTGATTTTAATTCATTAAAATATTAATATAAAATATGAATAGAAAGAAAGAGAGAATATTTATGATAGAAATTACAGATGGTAGTTACTTTTAAATTTTTTTAATTTTTCTTCATTTTTGTTTAATCTATTTTAAGAGACAAAAAAGTAACCAACTTTTTGGATATTCTCTTTATATAAGTAGTATAGATATTTCCAGTGATTATTTTCCGGTGGCCGGGAAATGACGTCATAATGGAGGTGGTGTAGGGAAACAGACATAGTTCGCTGATCCACCTGGTGCGCACATTAGTAGTGGAAACATGACGAAGACTGCGACACATCGCTTCGCATAGCTGAGTATTTGACTCTCTGTAGCTCAACACTTCCAAACACTAACACACACAGCACAAAAATAATTACAAACGCCACAAACACTACAGTACCTTTTTTTATTTTTATTTCATGTCCCAATAAATGTAACATTATAAACCCGGGTGCAGGCTTATTCTCGCTTATCCAAGTGTCGATGGTTCGATTCTTGCCTTGCATATAAAAAAACTTTAAAATTTCGGGTCAGTTGTCCGATCCTCCGAGGTGCCTACAAGCCAACGAGAGATTAGTCGGTCCACAATGGATAACCGATCATAAAAAAAAATGTAACATTATAATATGCCAATTATAAGGTCCATTTTTAAAAATGGTGGGTCTCTCTACATATCCCCATTTTTTATTATTCTTTATTTATTTAATAAAAAATGGAAGTTGGAGGCTCTGTATTGAAAGCCTCGTCTTCACAACGCAATGATGGAAGAAGGTTTTTGAGTTCTTTTGTTCTTTCTTTCTTCCGTGGTACTTACCTGCTCAATGAACACTTAAGTGGGTAAAAAAAAAAGGCTACATACCCTTCTCTCACTTATCAAAGTAGCTTTCTAAGGTTCGGCTTTTTTTTTTTTGTAGTTTTTACTTGTTTTTATTATACCCCTTTTAAAGTTTTTAAGTTTTCTGTTCTTTTTCTTTTCTTAAAGTTTTTCTTTTTTTTCATATAAATAACTGTAATTCGTTTAAACCGAGGAAGGAAGTGAGTACGGATCAAACTCTGTTTTTGTAGAGTTTCCAATTGGATATGGTTGTTAAGACATAGGTAGATATAGATATTTATTGGTCTTTGCTATAAGCTTTTGTTTTCTTCTATGATTCTTCTCCAAGTTCTTCTCAACTCTTTTTGTTGTCCTTGAAAAGAAAAGGGTATGTATTGGATTTGGATTTGGTTTCCTATGTAAGCCAAAAAATGATGATGTTTTGGTTTTTTTCCTTTTCTGGATTGGAAATAATTAGTACTGTGGAATCTTTTGCATAGGGTGGTCTTGTCTATAGCTGATATGAAGGAAGAAACTAAAAGTTGCATTGGTTAAAAGAATTGTGTGGTTTTGACTTTTTGTGCTTGTGTTATCTGGTGATTCTTCTTGAAATCAAGGTTTCTGCATGTTTTACTATTCATAGTTAGATATTAAATTAAGGGTTCCACTCTTTGTTTGTCTCATTTTACTCCTTCTGGTACTACTCAAGTTGTAATAATGGTTTGTACTTGATCCCTCTCCTTGATTCTGCGATTCGGGAACTCGGTTTTCTGCTACCTTTTTCTTGTTTTCTTCTCTTCATGGAGGAACACCCTTAATCATAAATTTCTCATCTTCATCAATAGTAGGTCTTTTAGTCCTTGAGCTGCATAGCTTACTCTTCTCAGGCACCAAGCCACCGTTTGTGCCGTGCAATGTTTTAGTTAGGATTTAAGGTTGGTCTTGTCCACCATATGTAGCTCTATCAGGAGCAATGTTTTCACTGTATATTGAAGACATATGGTTTTCAACAATTGAGTAGTATTTTAGAAGAGTTCGGGTTTTTGTGTTTAAATGATTACTATTCCTTAAAATGCATCCATCCTTTGCATTCTTGTTATCAAGCTGTGTAATTTTTTATTGTGAATTGGTTATATCATATACATGGAGGATTCTTAATGGTCTTAACAATCAAATTGGCATTATTTGTGTCGTATGGTTCCTTGTGATGAACGCCATTTGATGATGTTGCATACACTATGATTTGTACTTGGTGGTGTAAGATTGATTGAGATTTAATGAAAATTTCCCCCTTTTTTCTTTGCAGCCGTTTGCTATACACGCATGTGTTGAATGCTGATTGAATTGCTGCGTTGATCAGTCCAAAGAGCATGAATTCACCGTCCACGCAGTTTGTTCCCGCCAGAAGGATGGGTGTCTATGATCCTATCCACCAGATTAATATGTGGGGAGACGGCTTCAAAAGTAACGTTAGTTTAAGTCCATCGATTCCCTTAATTGATGAGACAGATATGAAGTTCGATAGTCAGGTGCAACTTTACAAAATTTGTGCTTTGTTTTCATGGTAAATGAGGATGCCTATCGTGCCTACTGACCAAATTCATTTATTCTGTTTATTACCTAGTCAGAGGATGTTTCTCACGGTATGCTCGGAACAAATAACAACTACGACCAAGAAGCTAATAAACCTACTGATAAGGTAATATGTTATGCAAACACATTGCTTTTCTCCCCTCCATTGCCCTCAAACCGAAGAAAGGAAAATAAAGGTTATGTTTTGGTACTTATTAATATTTTTATGTCTGGCATGTATTAGTTCATACTCTTTTTATCTTGGCCTACATTAGGCATAAAAAAATTAGTATTAAAAATAGGAATGTAACTTGTTTATACATGCAGATACAAAGACGTCTTGCACAAAATCGAGAGGCTGCTCGCAAGAGTCGTTTACGGAAGAAGGTTTGAATGGTTCTGCATCGATAGATATGTCACACATGCAAATTTGTGTTTGGCTTTCACTCACTAATGTTGATGAAGCTTCTGATATTGCCTTGCAGGCCTATGTGCAGCAGTTAGAATCAAGTCGTTTGAAGTTGATGCAGTTAGAGCAAGAGCTTGACCGTGCAAGACAGCAGGTATGAGGAAGATGAGTGTATATACTTTCAGTTTCTCTTGTTGATCATTTTACATAAACCAATATCTTCTTTCTTTCCCCTCTCCTTTTTTGATATCTTGAGCCGACGACGCTGCAGGGAATGTATATAGGTGGCGGGTTGGATTCTAATCAGCTAGGATTTGGTGGACCTATTAATTCAGGTTGGCTCGTTGTTATGCTACTACTGCTAGATATTTATTTGTCATTGCACTTCAATTTTTTGTGTCCCTTTTTATTCCATGTCTTGGTTATTTATCGTTTTCATTTTTTCGAAGTCGAGTATATTCTGTGGTTAAATCAGTTTTTGTTAACTGCCCCTAAATCTCTTTTATACTAAATCAACACCGCAGTACTTGTTTTAGTATCTTCCCTATCAAAATATTTAGATTGGTTGTATCTTAGTCCCCTGGCAGCAATCATAACCATTTTTTTTAAATCCAATTCATTCTTTTTCGAGTAATTCTACATGTACACCATAAAATCAGCCACCATGCGTAATAATCCAACATTTTAAAACTAGTAATCCAACTTTTAAAAATGTTGGATTAATGTGTAATAATAAAAGTTGGATTACTAGTTTCAAAATGTTAGATTATTACGCATGGTGGCTGATTTTGTGGTGTACACAAATCATTTCTCTTCTTTTTCTTCCAAGTATCGAGAAGATCAAAGAAAGTTCAATGCCCAACCTTGTGCATGTTGACAGAGTTACGTGTATCTATTTGACTTTGATATCAACTGACAAACTAGATTATGTAGTCCCATTGATAAAAATTGCATAACTTTTTTTTGTTTGTCTTGTTACACTGCTTTGATGTTGTAAAATACCATTGATCTTAAGTTGTCATTAAGTTCAGAAATTTTCATGGTGCCTATGCCTAGTTCATTTGGTAGATGTGATATTTTTCATAGGTTTCATCAAGTTTTTTTTCTTGATTTCATTATACTCCTTTTTCCAATTAGTTATTGCATTCTAAAAATAGCCAAATTTGCAGGAATTGCAACTTTTGAGATGGAGTATGGACACTGGGTAGAAGAGCAAAATAGACAAATCCTAGAGCTGAGAACTGCTTTGAATGCTCATATTGGCGACATGGAGCTCAGGGTACTTGTAGACGGTATAATGAACCACTATTCCGAAATCTTTCGCATGAAATCTGCTGCTGCAAAAGCAGATGTTTTCTATGTCATGTCCGGTATGTGGAAAACGACGGCGGAGAGATTTTTCTTGTGGATCGGAGGCTTTCGTCCCTCTGAGCTTCTAAAGGTGATGATTCATATCTAATGAATGAAAGAATTTGAAAATTGTATTCATAACAAGTGATTATTGGGTCTTGCTTAATAGTTTCTTCTAGTGACTACTTGAGAGATAGAATAGAGGGTATGTGAAACTTCATTCATTCATTATAATTTTGCATAGACAAGATCTAGTGAAATGCTTATTTCACTTGAATTGGATACCACCAAGTTTGGTACCGCCGTACCGGAGTGAAAACATAGATCTAATCCGTGAAAGTTTTTCTGCCGTTCTTACCCCATACCAAACTTGCCCTCACTGTCAATGATGGTCCTAGAGAGTAGGGTCTAGCAAGAGGGCCTATAAATTTAGAATTTGTCTATATTTCTTCCATTGTTCATGATTTGACTCTTCACACCTGCATTTCGAATTTTTAGAAGGCCCTCATTAAGTTCCTCGATTAACTTAAAGATTATTTTTTTCTATATATTCAACTGTGGTGTAATATACGCTTGTAATGCTGATGCATATCAACAAACTTTATATTAATTGCAGGTTCTTCTTCCTCTGATTGAACCTTTGACAGAGCAACAACGGTTGGATGTCTGTAACCTCGGGCAATCATGTCAGCAAGCAGAAGACGCCCTCTCACAAGGTATGGAGAAATTACAGCAAACACTCGCTGACAGTGTAGCAGCCGGACAACTCGTTGAAGGAAGTTATATTCCGCAGATGGCTTCAGCCATCGAGAAATTGGAAGCACTGGTGAGCTTTGTGAATCAGGTAATGTACCTCGCTTTCTTTTCTTGGTAGCCATTACTTCTTGATTCAACAAAATTTCCCTTTCTACAACATGCTGTTTTGGAAGTTGAGGCTGTTTGGTTTGCGTTTTCATTTTCTGTTTTCTCTGTTTTCAAAATTTTGTGAAGGAATTACTGAAAATAGAGAAAACAATAAAATCACGTTTTCTCTGTTTTCAGTATTTCCTTCACAAAATTTTGAAAACAGAAAAAATAGAAAATGAAAACGCAAACCAAACGGCCTCTAAACTTCTCTCTCAACAGCATGCTTAGTTAAAGTACTTTCAACTATCACACGTGTGTACTTGTTTCCCTTGATTCCATTGATTAAAGTCGAGTTCGAGTCTTATTGATAATAAAAACTAATGTTAGGAGAGTTTGGGCAAATTAATTGGTTTAGACTAGCGGTGTGTTTGGTTTGAGAGTAGAAATAAGGGTAAAATTTACCTAAATGAGTTCTATGTGTTATTTTACACATAAACTCATTCGAGTAAATTTTACTACACTTTTACCCTTTAACCAAACACACCCTTAAAAGAAAAGTTTTAGCTTCATATTAGAATTTTTACCATGCTTTATGCGAAACAGGCTGACCATCTTCGGCAAGAAACCTTGCAGCAGATGTCTCGAATACTCACAATCCGTCAGGCCGCTCGATGCTTGCTTGCCTTGGGCGAATATTTCCAACGCCTGAGAGCCTTGAGCTCGCTCTGGTCAAATCGCCCCCGCGAACCTGCTTAGTACTCAACATCATCATCATAAGAGTGCAAACTTGTAAGAATAACTGTGATGTGATGAATATGGCCAAGTTTCTTTGGCACAAGCCATCAAAACCATGCAATCATATGTGTGGTAGAGGCTGCACACAATTTTCCAGCAGTCTTTTGCAGTTATATATGGAGAAGTTGTAAATATGACTGCTCATTTTATGTATACGAGTTTGTAAATAAATTAATTTTGGAATCATGGTGTATATTGGATTGTTTGCAAAATCAAATATTATTAATAATCTGTAATGAGTATGAGTGGAAATTGGTAATGTAAAATGTGTATAATAAATAATAATATTATGAAGTTGTGTGTTTTTTTGGAAATTAATATACCCTCTTTGTTGGTATGGACATGATAGTTTACTTTCTTTGACTGTTGCACAAGGATCCAACAATGTTTGTCGTACAATATAAATATGTCCAATTAGTATCCAACGTGTGCTATTACATAATACATAATGTGTGTTATATGTATAACACACGTACGTATAACGCACATTTTGTATCATGTATAGTACACGTTGGATGCTAGTTAGATGTATTTCTGTTGTATGACAAACATTATTGCATTTAAATAGCATTAGATAAATGTTGGTGCTTCTGAAAGTGTATTGAATTATTTGAAATTAATATAACATTTCATAGACATGATGCATAACATATGAAATTTTAATTATATTAATATTTTTTTAAAATAAAAATTATATGATTGATGTAAGATTTATGGTCAATTGATACTCATGAGTGGTCGAATTTCACTTGTGCTAGTACAAATTAGACACCAATCTGTTGAGCAGCGAAAGTAGAAATATATCAAATCTCTCAAGAGAGGCAACGAAGAAAGGATAGCAAAAAAGGAGATCATATTAAATCCGGTGAAATTGCAAATCATTGTTACAAATATTTGAACAACTCTTAAGACTACACATATAATAGATGGCTCTTGGAGAATGTCTGATACTACCAAACAAATATTCATTTGTTACACGAAGCTAGCTATACATCAATTTTTTTTTTTTTTTGACAAATCCGAGTAGTATAGTTAATTTAGTGAATCCTCTGTGTGAGAGATGCTGTTGGGGTTTTTTTGTTGTCTTGTGCAGCAATAAAATAAGAAATCTTCTAGTGAAAGTTGTCGAGATCTAAAACCTATTGGAGACAGCATAGACGAAGGTTATTTTGTAAATTTTCACTCTTTAGACCTCTCATTAAAAACCGGTAAAGGACTATTTTGTAAAAAAATTATGAGGCGCAATGTTAGAGACAAACCATATAAGGCGCAATCTATCCTGAGCCCAAAGCTTTTCTTCATTGCCCCTGCATCTTCATGGCTGAACTAGTTTCAGTTACTAAAGAGTAAAGACTTAATGGTACATTTTGAAGTCATACATGGTACATTTTTTCATTTTGATGAATGTGCCACATTCAAAACCACCTAAATACTAAAGCCATCGTTCTCTAAAAAGAATTATCGTCAAAGAAGACAATGATATGTTATTATGTTCATTGCATACATAAAAGCAGAATCTTTGAACAAAAACATTGGCTACATTAATTGGTAATCATACAACTGGGGTAAACAAGTACCATTTGTGTCAGAACTTTAACTCATACCACTTAATTGTACTTATTATATAGTTCACAAAATCAATAGTCACACACCAAAAGTAAAGATTCAAAAAGTAAATGAGTACTGCTACATGCTACAGGTACGATCAATATTAGCTAAGTAGTTAACGTAATTAATATAATAAAGTATAAAGTTATTAAAATTTTTCACTTTCTTAAAAATAAATATCTCTTGTATAATATTTAATAGATTGACCGATGATTGATGATTATATTTGATTATTATAAGAAGAGTTTTCCAAAGTAAAATGGGATATGGGATTTTTCCCCCAATAAAACCCAAAAATGCATTAATTCTACAAACAAGCAAAGAGAAACAATAATTCCAACGTTGTCTTGTTTTTGGGTTTCTTAGGGAAAATCGTAGGAGTCCCACGATTTCACCCGAAATGAACTGAAATCGTAGGACCCCTACGATTTTAGGCTGAATTGGCTTGAAATCGTAGGGGTCCTACGATTTCAGTTCATTTCGGGTGAAATCGTGGGACTCCTACGATTTCTGTTATAAAAGTGTTTATAAAAGACCATCCCCCGACCATTGTTTGACATACAACCATGGCTGAAAATTCACACTATGCACTCATACATCACCAAGGATCAATTGAAACTAATAGTCGGGGTAGTGTAATTTTCAAATCACCCAGTACTATTGGTTTCATTCTTAATGAATCAGTTACTTTTGCTGAGCTGGAGAGTCAATTGGTTGAAGAATTAAGAGTTGAAAACGTGAAAAAAACCACTCAATTGTTCTATCGAGTTCCAGTTACAATTGGTCTTGGTAGGGTGGAGTTTGGATGTCAGCAATTGCGGGACGATAGGGATATTCGTAGAATGTTTTTCTCTCACAATACTTTTCCAGAAATTAGAGCTATAGAGCTATTTGTCGTGTTAGAAGACACGATCAGCTCACACGGACCCGTACCAAATCCTGCACGTGCATCACCTTCCGTGGCTCCTGCAAATGTTACTGGAGGAGATACCGGTTCTGATGAAGAAGATGATAATGATATCGCAGACATAGCAGGTAAGTATAATTTATTAATTTGATATGTTTTTTTTTTTTGTATAAAAATATGTTATGAAATTATTTTATAATGTAGAAAATTGATAGGTGGTTACCATAAATTAATTTGAATTGTTTTATTAATTTGAATTGTTTTATGTTAGGAAATGATTTTCTTACATAGAAAATTAATAGGTGGTTAGCGTAAATTAATTTTAATTGTAGCAATAGTTTAATTGTATTTTTTTATTTAATATTGTATATATAGTACCATAAATTTATAATTTGAAATGTTTTATAGAAATATGTTAGGAAATGATTTTATTACGTAGAAAATTAATAGGTGGTTAGCATAATTTAATTTTAATTGTAGCAATAGTTTAGTTTAATTCTATTTTAGGAAATTATTTTATTACGTAGAAAATAAATATAGGTTATTAGCATAATTTAATTTTAATTGTAGCAATAGTTTAGTTTAATTCTATTTTTTTATTTCATATTGTATATATAGGAGGTACATAGGAGTTAATAAATGTTGATAAAATTATAATAATAATATTATTAGATTAATTATTTTTTTTTTGTTTTATGTATTATCTATTGAATGTCTATATTTATAGGGGATGAACACATTGATCTTGCAATTCAAATTGCACAACCAGTGAATGTTGAACCTTCTCCAGTTCAGAATAATCTTCAGTTCCAACACATAGATTATGTTGCTGATGAAGGAGTCGATATTAGGGGAGATGATGATGATGATGATTTGCAGGCTGAGGATGTTTTATTACAACAACTGAGTGATGAAGAGGTTGTTGCAGAGGCTGATGTTCTCCCACAGTCTCAGCCTGTGCAATCACAAGCACGTGGTGGACATGTGCACCAGTCTAGGACCGCAAGTATGATGCGTGGTGTCCCTGAACATTACACCAATTTGAATTTGGATGCAGAGACCCCCCATAGTTCTACACAACCTTCAGTAGAATCTGGGACTTCAAATGGGGAGACTGAATTTTTCGTTGGTCAGATTTTTCCAGACAAGGAATCAGCAGTGTATGCGTGAAGAATTATAGTATAAAGAGGCGTGTTCAATACAAGGTCCGGGAATCTGACCACATTAAATATCATGGAGATGTGTAAAGTTTGGTGATGGATGCAATTGGAGCATACGTGTGAGCTATAGGAAAAAAGAAGCAATTGGGAGGTCCGAAAGTACACTGCACCACATACTTGTGTCTTTGAACAAATCTTGCAGGTTCACCCTCAGCTGGACAGCGCAGTGGTATGTGATTTAATTTTTCCTATGGTCAAGAATGACCCTAATGTTCCAATAAGAGTTTTGCAAGGTGCAGTGGAGTCAAGATTCAATTTCAAAATATCATATAAGAGAGCTTGGCTTGCGAAACAGAGAGCAATTGCAAAAATATATGGAGATTGGGAACAGTCATACAATGAACTCCCTAGGTGGTTGTTGGGTGTTCAACAGTTCATGCCAGGTACAATATATTTTGTGCGTGTGTTTTGCGATTTAAGTTACATATTTGATATTTGTTGGGTATTCTGATGAATTGCTAATGTTACAAAAATGCATATTGCTTTTCCTTAGGTACCATATTTTCATTGCAGACTAAACCTTATTATGTGGATAATTTGGTTGATCGTAGTTGTGTAATGTTTCACCGTGTATTCTGGACTTATCCTTCATGCATAGAAGCATTCAAGTGGTGCAAGCCTTTTATATCTATTGATGGGACCCATCTCTATGGCAAATATCACGGGATGTTGTTGATGACAATTGCCCAAGATGGGAATTCAAACATATTGCCTGTTGCGTTTGCCTTGGTTGAAGGAGAAACACGGGAAGCATGGTCATTTTTTCTGACTTTATTACGACAGCATGTCACCCCACAGGATGGTATTTTGGTTATTTTTTACCGACACGGTGCTATAAAATCTGCTTTGAATGCAGAAGGAAGTGGATGGCAACCTCCGAGAGCATATCATGCTTATTGCATTCAACACATTGTGGCTAACTTTGCGCTGCAATTTAAGAACAAAGATGCAAAGAGAATACTGACCAATGCTGCATACGCAAAGTCTGAGCGAGATTTTTTATATTACTTCTCACAATTGAGGGATGAGAGTGCAGCTATGTGTACTTGGGTGAACCGTATTCCTCAGTCTAAGTGGGCGCAATATGCTGATGAAGGTCGCAGGTATAACATTTATTAATAAGGAATATTGTTGCATTGTTTTCGTTATTTTTACTGAATATGTCATCAACATTCTTCAAATGTCACAGGTTTGGACACATGACTACAAATCTTTCTGAATGCATCAATGCTATAATGAAGGGAACCCGTAATCTGCCTATCACTGCTATTGTCCAAGCGACATATTATCGTTTGGCACATTTATTTGTCAAAAAAGGAAGAGAAGCACAAGGACAGATTGCGGGTGGTCATAGGTGGTCACAACATCTTTTGAGGGCGATCCAGGAGTCTAGCCAGAAGATCGGTCGTATGACAGTGACTGCTCTGACCAGAGATAATGTTTCTTTTATGGTGTCTGAGATCGAGACTGGTCACACTTATAGGGTCAACCTTCATAACAGAACATGTGATTGTGGGGGTTTTCAGGCGCTACATTATCCTTGTTGTCACGCTTTAGCTGCATGTGCTGATGCTCGTGTGCAGTGGGGTACCTATACCCACCAATGTTACAGCATGGATTGGGTGTTTAATGTGTATCGACACGAGTTTACTGCCATTCCCGATCAATATTTCTGGCCACAGTACGATGGTGCATACATCCGGCCAGATCCAGCTCTTCGTAGGGCAATAGAAGGACGTCCTGTATCCACCAGGATTCGAAACGGCATGGACGAGACAGAGGAAAATCATCCAAAACGTTGTGGGATATGCAGAAATCCTAGTCATACTCGCAAGACATGCCCAACTCTGCGGGCATCATCTTCTGCTGGTCCTTCTTAGATGACTTGTGATATTTGTCCACTGTGGTTGTTGATACTTCTTATTGATGTTTGTATGCAGTTTTACTTTTTATTTGTTGTCTATTATTCCTTTTGCTCTACATTTAATCGAAGTTTAATGTAGATATTAAACCATAGAAATTAAATACATTAATTCGAATATAACGTACAATTTAAAAAACTAGCGATAGAACCGAAATTAAAAAAACGGAATAAACCATATTTTAGGACGAAACATACAACTAAGTTAGTCGTCAGCTAAACTATTGTCTCCTTCATCTCCTTCAGAGTCGTACGAGACTTCAACCTCATTTTCGTCAAATATCTCAACGTCAAATGTATTTTCTTCATCATAGTGGAGTCATACCGTGTAACCATAACACATTGAAAAATGTTGTACAAAATCCTTCCAACCGTCTGTGAACCATACCTTGTCACCTCTTTTTGCACATTTTATTTGCCATTCTTTTCCGGACGGAGTTTTCAATTTGATTCGACTAGGTAATCATCTTCGATATTTTTGTGCAAATGACGGTGTAAGTTCCTACAAATTAACACAAATTTTCAAATGTTTAACTGAATTTTGTATTTAATTAATATATGAAAAAATACTTACAGTTTTTTCTTCAGTTTTCGATCTTATCCATACCACCGTTACATTGTAAGGAATAGGTTCTATGGGGGGAGAAAAATTCATGATTAATAGTGAAGTGTGCAATCCTAACATCTGAGTTGTGTTATTTATAAAAGTAGTACTTAATTGAAATCGTAGGATTGCTGCGATTTCTTAACGTTTTGTATGCATTGAAATCGTAGGATTGCTGCGATTACTTAATTGGTAACGTTTTGTGTGCATTAAAATAAAAATAAAAATACAAAAAGTAAACATATAATAAAATTAATACAAATACAAATACAAATATGTAAAGTCTCTAATAGTCTCTAATGAAAGGTACTAAAATAAAAATAAAATACAAATACAATAAGTTTGTAACCCAAATAAATACAAATACATATAAAACAAAATAAAAATCAATCGCCTCTATCCCTCGTCGGATGTGGTACAATATGTGAGCCCGTGAGACAGGTACGCCGCCTGATCTGGCGCCTAGGTCGACCCTGATCAGGTGGCTGTCGCTGTGGCTGTGGCTGTCGCTGTGGCTCTGGCTCTGGCTGTGGCTGTGGCTGTAGCTGTGGCTGTGGCTCTGGATGTGGTGGCGGTCCATGTAACGCAGATGCAGGTGTACCAGACATAATATCAAACAATGCCTGGTTCAGGTCCAACTGAGCACCTCGTGCAGGGGTACTAACATCGCCACCGCTATGGAGCTGTCGACAAAGATATGCATCAAACATATCAAGATCATCATCAGTGATAGATATACCAATATCGTCCACTGACTCCATCGTCGGCCTATAACAATCACCGTCTCCCCCTGCTGCAGCCTGCGAGCTCGATCCAGGTGCATCGCGCGAGCTCTGCCCAGGACCACTCCTCCAATCTGACGATAATCCAGCAAAACACATAGATCCTCCAGCAGCTACCCTAGACTCAAAGTGCATCTCTGTCTGCGTATCCGGTGCGACATGCGACTGCTGGGGCAACTGGGACTGCGATGGTATCTGGGTACTAGTCCAGGACTGCGGCCGAGTCTGCGACTGCGTCTGAGTCTGGGTCTGGCGCAGAATAAAGTAGTCACCCACATCCGCAGTCCCAATAGGGTACTGGCGTCTGCTCTGACGTGTGCCCGTCCGTGCTCTCGTGCGTGCACGTCTCCTATCAGGGGCTGCTGGTGGGTGTGGAATATGAGGACCTGCACCAAGGCTAACTCCATCAGGCAACCCTGGAGGGACCTCGTCTGGGCCAGGGGGACCTCCGCCTAGATATCTAAACGGACTCAAGGACCACCACTGAAGATACTCTGCTGAAGGACGATAATCATGTGTCATCATCCCAGTGAACACACGATCGTATCGATCTCCCCATATATCATAATAATCTCTGTGCTCCCTCGGCCACCATCTCGAGGGACGTCCTCTCCCATCAATGCCATGAACGCGGCTGAGGTCAGCCGGAGAAGATGGGATATGCTGCATCATGTAGAACTGCCTCAACACACGATCAGGCTGATGATACTCTACTATCTCGAACGAAAGCAAGGGAATAACTGAACGAAACAACACAAAGTGTTGCTGGACATGATCCGGAACAATCTGCATCACGTCCATGTCAGAATATGGTGTCCATCGGAACTGCACAAATGTTTCACTTAACATTAGATTAATGACGACGAAGAATATGGCACAATGTTACATACAAACATATGAACAAACATTGAAACAATGTGACACTTACCCCATCCATAGAGATGAAATCCAGTATCCGTCGATACTGCACCAACCGTGCACTGTTATCTCCGCGAGATGACCGGAGACCGCCCCACCTAAGCAACTCAAACATATATACACAATTACATAGTTAGGACAATACTGAGTACTACATTAAATTAGATATAATATAATGAAACAAAGATTGTACCTCCCAGCGAGCGGAAAGAAAAGATCATCAAAATGTGCCGGTCGTAGTGAGGGGATGCGATAGTACGCCCAAGAAACAAGCAGTGACAAGCAAGAACCAGTGTCAGTCACTGTGTACTTCGTCGCTCGACACATAGTCCTATACAAACAGGCAAGAACAGGGCCTCCCCAACACATCTGACCACATCTCCTGAAATCCTCGAGCAAAGGTAGAAATTTCAGGTGAACACGAGCACTAGACTTATCGGGGAACAGAAAGCCCCCGATAAGTCTCATAATGTAAGCTCTGGCATGCCACTCGATCACCACCAGAGATGCTGAAGGAACTAACTGCGACTCTGGAAACTCTGTCTCGAACCAAGGAATACTAACAGAACTCACGTCACGCTCCTCAACAGGGGGGATAACACCGAGTAGAGACTGACAATAATCCCAGATGTCGCGGCCCTGGTGGTGTTCCGGCCAATGACCGATGCAACCAGAAACTGGCTCCCCATCAATACGTAAACCCAGCTGCACTGCTACATCCTCCAGAGTGATGGTAGCCTCACCATATGGTAGGTGGAAGGTATGAGTCTCTGGATGCCAACGCTCAACCAAAGCGCTAACCAGACCGTAGTCACAGTCGAATGTACGATGACATAACTGTGCTACCTCCCAAAAACCGGTTGTGCGTAAATGATACTCTAATAAAGGGTGCGGCGTAGGTGCGCCACAAGATCTAACTCGTAGTACACGTGGAGGCTAACGAATAAAATTAAAAAATTAAAATTAATAAAATCTACAAAACATTAGAAAATTAAAATATAATTGAAAATCTAACTAATCCTAAAAGAACTAAAATAAAATTTCTTAATCCTAAACTATATTATTTATTATTAACAGCTAAATTATTTATTATTAATAATTAAATTCAATTAATAATAACTAAAGCATATTATTAACAGCTAAATTAAATTTATAAAAACTAAAGAATTATTTTATTAATAGTTAATATAACTAAAACATAATATTACTATTAACAGTTAAATTAAATTAATAATCACTAAAAATAAATTATTAGTAGTTAAATTAAATTAATAATAACTAAAGCATAAATTATTAATAGTTAAATTATAATAATAATAATAACTAAAGCATAAATTATTAATAGTTAAATTATATTAATAATAACTAAAGCAATTCATTATTAACAATTGTATTATATTAATAATAACTAAAGCATAAATTATTAAAAGTTAAATTAAATTAATAATTACTAAACCATATTATATATTATTAACAATTAAATTCAATTAATAATAACTAAAGCATATTATTAACAGCTAAACCCTAAACCCTAAACCCTAAACTAAATTTATAAAAACTAAAGAATTATTTTATTAACAGTTAATATAACTAAAACATAATATTACTATTAACAGTTAAATTAAATTAATAATCACTAAAAATAAATTATTAATAGTTAAATTAAATTAATAATAACTAAAGCATAAATTATTAATAGTTAAATTATAATAATAATAACTAAAGCATAAATTATTAATAGTTAAATTATAATAATAATAACTAAAGCATAAATTATTAATAGTTAAATTATATTAAAACTAAAGCAATTCATTATTAACAATTGTATTATATTAATAATAACTAAAGCATAAATTATTAAAAGTTAAATTAAATTAATAATTACTAAACCATATTATATATTATTAACAATTAAATTCAATTAATAATAACTAGAGCATATTATTAACAACTAAACCCTAAACCCTAAACTAAATTTATAAAAACTAAAGAATTATTTTATTAACAGTTAATATAACTAAAACATAATATTACTATTAACAGTTAAATTAATAATCACTAAAGCATATTATTATTAACATATAAATTAAAAATAACTAACCACAGCCGTTAATTTCCGTGCAATATGAAACGGTGACGTAACTCCGAAATTTTCTTGTGCCATCGGGAACTACTAGTATCAACTCAAATTAAATTTCTCAAAGAAATTAGAGAGAGAGAGGCGGAAGTTGAAGAGAGAGAAGCAGAAGAATTGAAGAGAGAGAAAGGGAAATGCGAGTGAAATCGTAGGAATGGGGGCCTTATATAGCACTTTGAAATCGTAGGATTCCTACGATTTCAATGGAAATGATTTGAGCTGAAATTGTAGGATCCCTACGATTTCTAGAGACGTTTTGCAATGTGCTGAAATCGTAGGATCCCTACGATTTCTAGAGACAAAACGAGTTGAACTGAAATCGTAGGATCCCTACGATTTTCCCTAAGAAACCCCAAAACAGGAGAACGTTGGAATTATTGTTTCTCTTTGCTTGTTTGTAGAATTAATGCATTTTAGGGTTTTATTAGAGGAAAAAATCCTGGGATATGGGGTGATGGAAAAACAGAATATGTTCATGACTCATTCACTGCCTTTGACTCTTAATGAGTCTCAGATTAGATTAAGTTTCAGGATTAGTGAATACTTTATTGAGGCATTGTTTGTTTGATATTAGGGTCAGTGATTCAAATCCATTCAGCAATAGTCACTGGAAACCATAATACTAATAATAACAATTAAAAGAACACTTCTATTAGGCCAAAAAAAAGAACTAATATTTTAGCAAATCAGCGCCTATGATATATTATTGTGTTGTTACTTTCTGATGTCTAAAATGGTTCTTCTATGCATTTTTCTTTTACATGAAGAAGCTGAGCAGAAGGAGCATTCTCCTTTTTGAGTCATGAGTTCCCAAATGATCATAACAAGAGAAATGTTATTTGTTATCTCAAGTTGAATATTGTGCCGACAAACTATCTTTTCACCGTTAAAAGAGGTGTGGACCCCACTTAATTCGGATTTCACATCTCATTCAACGATAGATGATAGTGCGTCAACCAGTAATGCTTGTTGTATATCGAAATTACATCAAACAAGTATCCAACGTCGTGCTATATGCCATACATAATGTGTTATACTTATAGCACACATTATGTATGACATATAGCACACGTTAGATATTCGATAAATATATTTTTTATGTACAACAAGCATTACCGGTGCACCAACAAGTGTCTCACAACCTGTGAGTTCAAATAACAATACTCAAATGTATAGTTATCTAATGAACCAAGAGAGGAAACATTATAACCAATGTAAAGCTTAATTAACAAAGATGAGATTTGGAGGCAAAAACTTCCAATGAATTACATCTCAAAAGCCTGCAGGTAAACCACCTTTTCTTGGATCACTCACTGCCACAAGCTTTCCACTATATTTGTTTCTCACTGAAGAGTCAATATCTTGGACAACAAATTGGCAAATAGTCCCGGTGGAAAGGCTCTGTAGGACATGACCCTTTTTCCTAAGGGCTTCCCTTATATCAGCAGGGAGTTCAATGTGGTCACCAGTCACAGTTGTCCAATTCTCATAGGTAACCACGTTTGGTAGCAGCTGAACAAACAAGACAAGTTTCTCAATTAAGTTATGTAATGATTAAGTATGCAATAATGCTGGTCGTACGACAGAAATACGTCCAACAAGTACCCAACGTGTGCTATATATGTTATGGGATGTGTGCTATACGTACGTGTACTATACAAATAACACACATCTCATAACATGTATAGCACACGTTGGATACTTGTTGGACGTATTTCCATTGTACGACAAGCATTATTAACGTATGCCCTCGTAATCACGAAAGAGATACTCCCATGTTCACTAATAACTGTCACTTTGACAAAGTGGTTCATTAAAAAATCAACTATCTTTCTGTTCAAATACATTAATTTTTTAATGAACCAATTTTGTCAATGTGACAATTATTAGTACACGGAGGTATTGATCTCAAAAAGGGGAATAAATTCTGAACATTAGCATGCTACAATATGTTATATTTTTCTGATTATTAGCAGAAAAAGCATAATTCACGATAGAATGCAATGACGTCGTTTAATCCATGTAGCCGACCCCACATAGTGGGATAAGACTTGTTGTTGTTGTTGTATTAGCAGAAAAAACATGTAACAAGTTAAAGTACAATACCTGATGATAGAACCTTGGAGACAATACAGAAGAAAGAGGATCCATTCCTTTGACAAAGTGATTCAAAAGAACCTCTGTGGTTCCTGCAATGATCATAGCTCCTCCACTTGCACCTGCCACAGCTTTAAGTTTCCCATCCTGTATAAACAAGAGCAGGAATTATTCCAAGGAAACAATAGAAAAATCTTTGATGCTAAACTTTTTTATGTGCAAGATACTCCTTATAGTTATACTGATAGTATTGTTTACTAAAATCTTCTCTTGGTTAAGCTCAATTAGGAAAATCATTGACATCAGTTATCAATTCTAGTACACTGGAACAAAATGTATAGCTCAATTTTGGGAAGTAAAATCTTGGAAAAGGAGTACCTTCAGGATAATAGTTGGTGTCATGGATGATAACGGCCGCTTCCCGGGCGCGATGAAATTGGCAGGAGCTGGAGGTGGAACATCCTCGGAAACATTTCTAGGTATGGAAAAATCATCCATCTCATTGTTCAGTACTATTCCTGTGCTTGGTGAAAGGATCTTTGCACCGAAATATGCATTTATGGTGGTCGTCATGGAAACGGCATTGCGATCAATATCTATGATGGATAAATGACTAGTTCCATGATCATTGATCTGATTCCACCTGTAAAGAGGCAAAGAATTCTCAGAATATTTGAGATTCCATATCTTGAGACAAATTGGTTTACTTAGGAGACATGCAAGTTATGAATGGTTAATTGTCAATGGATTTGATGCATTTTTCTTAGCCTTCACTCAAAAGCTGAAATGATCACCAACACATTTAGACTTAAGGTTTTGAATAAAAGTTAAACATAGCTTCTAAAATGTATAAAAAATTAGCACAAACATGAAGCTTTATTGGGCCGAAAAATGGAAAATGCTAAATGTACATAGTACATTAGCCCTCCACTCATTTTCCACCTCATTCAAATGTTAGCAACTTTGATGAATATGTTTGCAACTTGCCAACATATTTATCAAAGTTGCTAACTTTTGAATGGGTGGAAAATGGGTAAAAGGGTACCGTGCTATGTACCAATAGCACTCCCCCTCAAAAATATAGTTGAGAACTTCAGTTTTGTGGTAAATTAACATGTGAAAAGAAATTTACCTGCCACCATAATGGCTGGGACCAAAAGTCTTGTTATCATTGATGTCTTTCTTTAGCACTTTAGCAAACTTATGAGAAAGCATATCAGAAAGAACTGCAGTTATATTTACAAAATCAGGATCGCCGAGATTCATTCTTACGGCGAAAACATGTTTCAAAGCCTCGATTTCTCGATGCACACCGAGAGAGCCCGAAAGGCCTGAAGGGAGATCATATTGAGATAGAATGTTCAGCAGCTGTAACAGAACATGAGATAGGCTAAATCCTTATACAATGCAAATAAAGACATAACAGGAAAAGAAAATTTGACAGAACACCAATTAGCAAATACATTTATTGACTTACAAGCATCATTGGAGGTCCACCTGAAGGAGGAGGCATGCCAAGGATCTGTAATCCAAGAACATCTATTGATATTGGTTCCTTCTGTTTAATAGTGTAGCTTTTAAGGTCTTTCATGGTTAATATACCTCCAGCTTTCTGAACATCTCTAACTAAATTAAGGCCAATCAAACCACCATAGAAGGCTTGTGGACCGAACTCGGATATTGCAGCTAGTGTGTCTGCTAGTCTCTTATTGTAGCATATGTCGCTGGCATTCAGGAGTTTCCCATTTGCTGCGAATATGCTTCGAAGGCCCTCGTCTCCCAATATATCTGACTCTGTCTTTTCCATCTGCATTCTGAGGTATGGTGATATCTTAAACCCTTGGCGAGCGAGAATCTCAGCCGGCTTTACAAGTCTCTTCCATGGAAGCCTCCCGTGTTGTTTCCACGCCTCGTGAAGGCCAGCAAGTTCTCCTGGGACCGCGACAGAGAGGCCACTCTTTCCCTTCAAAGTAGTATTTCCTTTATACATATCCTACAAATTAGATTTGGAGTTTTGGACATATTATCATATCACAATGAAAACTTATTTCAACAATTCCATTACAGAAATCGTAAGATTCAAGAAATCAAAATAAGCATATAGCTTGCATTAGCATTATTATGTGATAACTGAAAAATCATGTAACATAACAAATTAACAATGAATGGAATTGGAAACTACATATGCAATGAAATTTCTTGGTTCAGATGGATAGGAATGGAAAATGTTTATCGTACAACTATTGATCCAACTAACCTCCAACTTATTAAACATCCATCTGCATATAATCACAAGTTGGATGGAAGTTGGATGATATTTATGTTGTACCTATACTATTACCGGGTAGGAATTCACCTGGGAAGCGAGAATTGGAGCGGTTTCTCGCATATCAAAGGCCTTAGCGGATCCATTAGCCAACCTGAGAAGCATGAAAGAGCCACCACCAAGGCCACTTGAAGCCGGACTCACGACCCCCAAACAAAGAGCAGCAGCCACTGCTGCGTCCACGGCATGCCCTCCTTCCCTGAGAGCCTCCATCCCGATCCTTGAACACCGACGATCATCGGTTGCAACGGCTCCATTTTTAGCAAAGATGGCCTCGTTTCTCAATTTTGTGTGTCCATTGGTGGCGTCAAGGCTCCAATCAGCGGCCGCCAAATCCAAAACAACAAGGAAAGCAATGGAAAGCCATAGAAACAGAACAGCAGCAACTGATAATATATATATACCAAAGAATCATCAAAATTTAATATCATCTAAATCCACCACACACAAAAAAAAAATTCCATTTCAATTAACAGAGATTATGATCCCATATACCAATTAGGTTTAATTTAACTGAACCAGTCAATTATATTGATGTCGATTAGCTAGCCTATCGTAATGTTTGTTTTCAGTGACTGAGTCAATGGAGTTAAGAGTCACAGGAGTCAGAGTCATGATGACTCCAAAATTGGCTCCGAACACATCCTCACATATTTGTGTCTCTCTTCCAGCACATGGTGATTCAAAAATTTGGAGTGAACAAAAAATTGACAATTTTGTTCACACCCTCATACCAAACACTTGACAAAGTCAATTTTTCACTGACTCGACTCTGATCCAGTCAGACAAAACAAACGCAACCTAACAGTACATGTTTGATCAAGGAAATTCAGTGATCAGAGTAGTTTTTCTTTTTGACATAGAAAATTGGCATGCATGTCACTGGAGACAATTGATGACAATTGTAGTAGTATTATCGTGTTTTAGAACACATAAACCTTAGTTTCTCGTTCATGAAAGACAATAATAGCAATAATGATAATAAATAATAAATAACATTGTTGGAGAAAAGAGTGAAGAGAACATAATATGAGATAATCGAAATTGTAACAGAAAGAGTGACAGGAAGGAAAGTGGAGACATATGATAAGAAGGGCTATATAGGTTGCTGACCTGTAGACGAAGAAAGGCGAGTCATTGATTCTAAAAAGCTCAGCCTTCAGGCTTCAGTTGCAGTAAGGAGCGTTGATGCCAACGACCTTATATAACACAAACATCATTCATTTAAGGATTTAGTTTTGATGGCCACTAAAATAGTTCAATAATAATTCTCAAATACTTTCAACAAATATCCAACGACGTGTGTTATTCATGGAATGTATGCTATTTGTATAGCACACATCTCATATCATGTATAACACACGTTGAATACATGTTTGACGTATTTCTGTTGTACGACAAACATTATTGAAAAAAGTTTTACATGGTTAATCTACAATAATAATGATATTTATACATACACTTTCTTTTATAATCATTTCCACTCACTTCTTCACATTTGGATTTTGATGTGACATCACTTTACAACTTATACTTCTTTTCTCCACCATTAGATCAAAACATATGTATGTTATACATACCATTTGACATGTACCAATAGCATTACTCGTTAATCAATTATGAACCACCATATTAATTATAATTATAAGAGTTTATTTTCTTTCACTATCTAAAGAGTTAACAAAATTGAGTACTGTGATGGAGTGTTGTGATTTGTTGACCATGTAAAGCTATGTATTAAATTAAACTTTTTTTTATATATTTTTTTAACACTACAAAATTTTGTTATCACTGGATAATAATTTAACTTTTTAAAATTATTAATTTCAACTTTTAATATTATATATTAATTTAATATTTTAAAAATATCCAACATTTTAAAAGTTAGTAATAGTTTAAAAAGTTGAATTGTTATATATAATGACTAATAGTGACTAATTTTATGAAGTACATGTAATAGCATTCAGAAGATATAAGTTAAATTTCTATTTTCTTTTAGATTTTAACTAATGTAAATGCACCTGATTGGAGGAGGAATGCTATATGTGCAACATCCATTCACACTATAAGCTTTATTGTGGACTTTAACCACTATATAAAAAGAAATTAAACTACTTTTCATATCATGTTGCACTTAATTGGATATTAATGGAGGAATGTTAGATGTATAATAAAATTAATATACAATATCTATTTGCACTATTGAATTTTAACATCAATTCACTTTTATATTTTAACTCTTAAAATTTAATGATAAAGATAAATATTATACAAGTAATATACAACTTTTTATTATACATCAATTAATTTACAATGACAATATAAAACTATTTTACCCTAAAAATGTATAATTCTTTAATGTAAGTTATTTTTAGACTATTTATGTAAAAATAAGTAATATACATGTCTATGAATATGTGATAGATATATGTTCATGTGAAAAATGTATTTTATTCATTATAAATTAATTAAGATTAGTTTTTTTAATTGATAATATAAAATAATTTTACAATTAACATTGTTTGGGTGGCGGATAATGAGAGGAAGAGAAGTGGAATGATATGAAGATATTGAAACTCATAGGCATTGATTCCCTTTTAATTAAATTTACTTTATTATCCTTATTATTTATATTTAACGGGTATATTTTAACTTAAATCATATAAAATTAATATGTGACAATAATTAATAAAATGAGTTAAACAAATGACAAGATACATATTTGTACAAAAATAATTTATATTATATATAAATAAATAAATGAGAAAGGTAGAATGTGTGACATAGATTTTTACAAAATAATTTTTTTTTATGAAAATAAACAAATATTATATTTTAGATTCACAATTTTCAAATGAAAATCTTTTTTTTAAAATTATTTTGAACTTTTTAAAATGTTAAATATATTGTAGAATTTGTAAATATATTGAATTTACTTAAGCAGAGGGTAAAATTGTAAAAATATTTTATAAGACTCTTTGAAACTTCTATTCCCTTCCCCTTGTCAATTGTAAACTTAAGAAAAAAAGTTGATTCAAACCATTTAAAACTCCCCATTCCATTTTCTTCTATTTTCCTTTGATAAATTTCATTTTTTTTCCTCCAAGGGGAAAACTTCTTTAGTGCCCTATTGGTATCCAAGGGAAAACCAAAGTTAGTTATTTTAAAAATTAAAAAAGTTAAAATATAATTTTGTCATTTTCAACACTTTCTCCTAATTATATTAATTATTATTATTATTATTATTATTGGTAAATATTTTCTTAATGTTGATTTTTAATATATATTTAGACTTTATTCTTATCATATTCATCATGATAATGTCAAAAGAACTTCTTTTCTATCATTGCAAAGCTATAAAGTCAGATACTTTTACATATCTATTCGTTAAGGTATCCAAAGGAAAAATATTCATTTAATTTTTTTTTATATTAAGGACCCCACATAAGTATTTTAAAGTATTTATTAACAAAATTTCATATATATAAAAAATTTAGTTTTAATGCAAAAATAATGCAAAAATATTTAACATTATCATTTAGTCAAAATTCTTTAATTGTATGACTTTTAAATAATTAGTAATTGAGTCAACTATCATAACTGAAATAACATTAATAAAATTATTAATTAAATATATAAAATAACTTCACATTGTCAATGTATTTAAATTATATCTATGTATCCATTTATATTTAATATAAGAGTTAGTATACTTAAACTTTTAAATAATTTTTGATGAATTTAAAATTATATCAACTCAACTGTTAAATCTAAAGTTCTTATCAAATAGATAAAATACGTAAATTAAAATTTTATACAATTGAAAAATAATTTGATACTTTATCATACTTATCAAATAGATCAAATACATAAAGTTTTATACAATTGAAAAACAATTTGATACTTTATTATATATCCCTTCAACTTCACAGTAGATAATATGTTTTTGAAAAGATACATAAATATCAATTATTAAAATATATGCTTATTATCGTTCAATTTTTATGAAATTTGATATGCATAATTCTTAACATAATATCACATGAGTTAACGGTTGAATCGATCAAACTTAATTTTTATGAAAAATAAATAATTAAAAAAAATATAAATGCATAATATTTATACCAGGTGTAAGCCTACGTTTCTTTATCTGTAAAAAAAAAAAAAAAGTTTCTTTATTATATATATCTACACTTTGACACCCTACGAAATATCGTTATTCTCACATAACCAATGATCACAATTTGATCTTGATTGATTTTTAAAAAATTGAATTTCTAGTTTTCTACGATATGTTATTCATTTATAACCATAAATCATTACTAGGTACATTATTTACTATTTAAATTTTAATTGATGATTCGATGCTCGATGTTCTTTTAATTGATGCCCCTCCATTGCTGTGATAGGACAAGACGTAAAAGGAAGAGATTGGCCAAGTTAAAAAGCATCATCTCTCTTATAAATTAATTGTTCAAGCAAAATGCTAACAAGTGCGATATGAGATAATAAAAGAAAGATATTTAAATTGATAAAATATAATTTTATGACTTTTAAAGAAATAGATTCAATATAATATTTTAAATCTTATTAATTTAAATCTTAAGTAAAAATTATTGTTCAAACTTATTTTTAATTTCTTTTAATCTTATATGATATTCTTTATTTTAAGCACATTGGGGCTAGAGTAGCCCAAGGGAACATAAACTATACACTAGAAAAGCAAGGGTGGCAAACTCCTCTGAAGCCAGCCTCATAATTGAGAAAAATAAAACTAGACACTTTTACATAAAGAAAAATTTTAAATCTACATATAGTACCATACTCCTTCACTAATTTTTCATCTTATTCAAATGTTGGTAATTTTGATTAATATATTTATAACTTGTCAATATATTCATCAAAGTTGTCAATATTTAAATGACTGTAGAGGTATTGTACTATGTGTTAGAATGTTATGGATTTAATGTAAATATAAACATGTGCTATTATAAAGTTTAGCATAATATTAAAGTGATCTGATAAAGTTTAAATTATTATTAGTGTATGAACATAAACAAATTATTAAGTGAATATGGACTTTTTATATGTGTAGATATCATTTGAGCCCAGTTACTATAATTCTATGATGGATTGAATTAGAAAACTAGGATTATGTGAAGGTGTGTGTTTGCACGAGAAGGGGAGTTAAATCGTGTTGTGAATTTTTCAATCTCTTTTTCAAAACAAGTTTTTTGAAAAACTTGGACTTAGATGATATTCCTTCTAAATGACGGCGGAAGACTTTTTTTAGAAGGGAATGCTTCTGAGAAGCTTTGCCTTCTAAGAGAGTTGCCTTATAAGAAATTATAGAGATTTTTTAAATTTAGTTCAAAAACGTTTTAACTTAAGATTGATTAAGTTAAGAGTTTGATTTAGAAGACTTAGATTTCACATAGATAATTCGTAAGTTTATTTTTCAATATATGAATTGTTTAGAGCAAGAGAGAAAAACACATAAGAATTTTATACTGGTTCGGCTTAATCTTAGCCTACTCTAGTCCTCAACCATCACTTTAGAGTTCCTTAGAATAAAAATCACCATTGCACTCCTATTTATTTAACAAATCTAGTCATTAGAAACTCTTCATGACTTCAGACTCTTCTCAATCCCTCACTCTTGTTTCTTCATAACGTCACCCACTGCCTGACCTCAACCTCAAGGTTCACCAACCGCCTCACCTCGTCTGTCTTTGGCTCTCTATCAGCGCCTCATCACTGCCCCACCTTCTCTCTTCACGAAGCCTCACGAATCGCAAGGGGCTGTTGTCGCCTCATGTCGCATTGTTGTCACCTCACATCCTCTCTTCACGAATCGTCAAATAGCAAATTGTCGTGAGCTTATCTTGTCACAATCACATATTGGTTCTGGCCTATATAATGTCCATTCTTAGTTCTCCATCTGTTCTTTCTTCATTTTTAACACCAATATATATAATAATTGTGATTGTTGTTAACATTTGTGATTTCTGAGTTATAGTTCTCTTCTGGTAGTTAATTTTGAATTATGTTCTGGTTCCGTTCTGATTCATTATGGTTCCGTGTTAACTTATGTTAATTTGTGTTAATTTAAGTTAATGTATGCTTTGATTTGATTGGACTTGAATTGACTATGTGTGTTTATGAGTTATAAATTTATAATGAACTTATGATACATTTCTTTCAATTCTATGGAATGGATTTATGTTACCTTTCTTTATATTCTATATTTTATAATATAATTTTTAAATATATTTTAATAGGTATGTAAACTCGTACGAGTTTACGAGTCGAGTCTACTAGTCTAGTTCATGGAGCCTCCACGAATTTACTTAGACTCTCGAGTTTGATTATTTGCAAATGAATATTTGTTAAAAAAGTATGCAATAATTTCAACAATGGAATGATGGAAATGTTTGGTAAAGGATGCAAGTTTGGGGATGTAATTTTTTTTACCTAAGATAAGAATGCATTTCACTTATTAAAAAAAAAAAGCATACAAAAGTCTAGTCTCATGTACAACATTACAATGCAAGTATTAACAGCTAGGATATCCCAACATCACTACTAATGGCAGAAATGAAAAATAATTAAGAATTATTGTTTGAATGTCAAAACTCTTCTGGTTGAATTCATATAATATATAAACTTATTTTACAATTTTATCTTTGTGTCTATTATTTTCATTATGATTTCTAACACCTTCACAAATTGTGATTCATGGCTTTCCATTTGTGCCAAAGCATCGTTGCCAATTATTATTATTATTATTATTATTATTATTATTATTGTTATTATTGTTGTTATTATTATTACTAGCACCTTATTGAGTACTTCATGCTCATTAAACTATATTTTTATTTTTTAATTAATTTTAAGTTAATTTAATAATTATATAAATTAAAATTAAATATATAATTACTGAAAATGAGATAATGAGAAAATAACTATTATTTATTTTATTATTTTTAATATTTTTAAATATATAACTACCTTAATAAGTATTAACATCAAAAGGTAGTTATTTTAGAAAATTTTCTTTATACAGAAGTATAAATGAGCCAATTTCAATCTCTACTCTCTTCTGTAAATTCAATTCACCAATTAATAAAATTGATTAACATTATAATTTTAAATCAATTATCTTCACAAGTCATTTCATGTGATATAGTAAGAGTAAAGATTTATTTAGGTCTCTTCTATTTGCCTATTCAATTTTAATCTTTGAAATTTTTAAAAAATAATAATTTAATTTTTAAAACTGAATTTTAAATTTTAACAAGACTCCTTGTAAGACTCTTCCAACCATAAAATAAGATAAAAAAGAAAAGTGATGAAAGGGACACGTGTTCTATCAAATTGGGACCAATCCCTTTCCAATTACAACAATGCTTCTTGTACACCAAAATGCTGTCATCATCAGCCACCCATAATAAATACATATGGTTTATCACTATTATTTTTGTGGATCCCACCTTAAAAAGTAATTGGTGGCTAAAAATGGCTGAAAAATAGTGTACACGTAGCATTGTTGTTCCAATTATTAAGTGGGTTGTCATATGAAAAATAAAAAGCTAAGCCAAGGTAGGCGGAGTTGTATCAATCCTCTTAACATATGTGGTAGGTATATGATGCTTAAAGTACGTAGTACCACACACAAAAAAAATTATTAATATTTTTTCATATAAATTATAGCAATTATGGGACGAGATAAGGTAAAGTAATACCACACATGTTCATACAACCTCATTATATATAAAATTTTTTTATGGTTATCTAATATTTTACACAAATGCTTGGGACACAACAAAAAATCAATCAAAACAGCCAATAAAACTCATTTAACATTTTATGGTCCAAATAGCACTTTTAATCATGAGTATATTTTTAATGAGTTGGATGATTGTGACCCAAATTCCTATTTATTGACTATTTTAACTGATATTTTATTATACCTTTGACAATGCTCAATATTTTATGATTCATAAAAATAGATACCAACGCTTTTCATGTCATGAAAGTGTTGCTATCCAACGAAGTCCTCTATTCCAATGATCTTCCATCAAGGTTAGAAGTGTACCTGCAAGATATTTTGACGATCAAGTTAGTTGATAAGTATATGAGATATATGATGATAGTAGTTAGACAATTAGATATCTAAATAGTGGAAATAAAATTTCTTTATAGAGAAACATGTATTCATTTTTCCATCCTTTATGGGACGGTTAGAGTTTTTCAAATAATCGTTTCTATCCTTTTTAGATTATAGGTGAACATGGTTATCTAAATGTTGATTATATTAGGTTACCCATGAATTATTTTGAACTTTGTTAGGGGTATAATATTATACCAGCCAAAAAATAGGATTTTTAATATAAATTATTAAGCTCATTAAAAAAAACACACATAACTAAAAATATTATTTGGACCAAAAGTATTAAAATAGATTTTATTGGCTATTTTGGCTAAAAATTATTATTACCAAAAAATTTGTGGACTACTTTATTTGGCCTTCTCTTTCTTAGGCGAGGCCCGTAACAATATATTATATTTCTTTTTTTATAATGGATTGCGAAAAATATTTTTTCCTTCTTTAAGTTTTTGTGTTTCATGATGAATTAAAAAATATATGTAAAACTTAAAAAAATTATTAATTAAAAAATATATGTAAAACTCAAAAATTATTAACTAAAAAATATTATAGAAGACTGATTTTTTTTAATAAAATAAATAGAAGACTAATTTTTATATATCTTAATGTTTTTTGGTCAAGGATATCCTCTATCTCAAAAAATATATTAGATATATATTATTGTTTTTGTCAGACAAAGAGCTAGTCCATTGTAACAAAAGAATCCAGTAATAGGTGATCCATTATAAGCCCAGTCTTATAAATAAAACTCAATTCATTTGTACTGTGAATTCAACCCAAACTGTTTCCTTTTCAAATCTTTTTTTAAAAAGCGCGCTTTCTTAAAGAACCCATTTTTTCTCCATAAATACATACTTTTCAGCCAAAACAGTCAACAAAGTTCATTTAATATTTTATGAGCCAAATAACATTTTAATCATGAAACACAAAATCGAACCCAACAAGGAGCCTCAAATCCAAGCGCAGCATCTTCAATTCATGGAACACAAAATCGAAGGTATAATAACACGTTTGTGAAATGTAATTAGCTATAGAATTTGCGTCCAACTCAAATTAATTAATTTAATTTTATATTCTTTTTGGTGTGTGGTAGTGGAGCGTCAAATTGTTGCAATTAGGGCAGTTCGGGACGTGGAGATCGAGCGATTGTTGACAGAATTGCGTTTGGTTCGGTCGCGTTTCGACGAGGAGCAGCTGCAGAAGCCCGTTCTGCAGATCTTCGAGGAAACGCTACCGAATCTCTGTGTTATGAGCGAGGAAGGGAACAAGAGGTTTGATGTGAGGTGGAAAGAGAGAGGAGGTAGAATATCCATGAGGTGTTATGGTGATGGAAGAGACGATGATGCTCACGTTTCTTTTCTGCAGAGGGTTTCCATGGCTTCCATTCCTCCATTGGGTGCATTTGAATACTATAGCAATGCAGGTTAGTATTTGGATCTAGGGCTTAAATTATAGGTTAATTAAAGATTCTGAACTCACCAACGTGATTTCTTCAACTTACCAAACCACATATTTGTTCCATCAATGAGGGATTAAATTTATATTACTCTGTGTAATTTGATGGTTTCAGGAGTTAAGTTACCACAGGATTTTACCTATAGCTATATGCATACAGGATTTATTGTTGATTTGTTGTTGTTGTTTATCATTTTTAGAGTAAATAATCTTCTCCTAAGGTGATGGCTAAGAGTACAACATCGAAAATTTGGCGGGGGATTCTTAAGGTTTGGAGGAAGGTCCTTGTAATATTATTTGGAAAGCTGGTAATGGCCGATCAATTCGTTTTTGGGATCATCATTTCATTGGGTACCGTGTATCCATAATTTATCTGACTTTGCTCTGGTGGGTCTTAGCAATGATGATATGGCTGCTAAAGTTTGTGATTTTTTTGATGCTAATGGTGATTGGAACTGGCCTGATTTGTCTAGAATTCTCCCTTATGATTGTTTGGATATTTTCAGATCTATGGTCAAGCCGGATGAGGACCTGGGAGACGACGTAGTCTGTTGGTTTCCTAATCCTACTGGCTCTTTCTCAGTAAAATCAGCTTATGATGTACTTCTAGATACTGGGAAGAACAATTTTGATGGTCTTTTTGATAGGATATGGAAGCTTGATGTGCCCCAGCGTCTTAGAGCCTTTGTTTGGTTGGTCTCCAATGAGGCACTGTTTACTAATTGTGCCAGAAAACACAGACATATGACTCTTGATTCTTTATGTGCTATTTGTGGTTCTTTTGACGAATCAGTGCTCCACACTCTTCGTGATTGTTTTGTCGCGAGAGGTTTGTGGAAGAGCATCGTACTTAAATCTCTTCAATCTAACTTCTTCTCTCAAGCTCTTATTCCTTGAGTTTCTAGGAATTTGGTGGATAGATCTCCTCTTTCTTATGAGGCCCCTTGGTCTCTTGTCTTTGTTACGGCTTGTAGCTCCTTGTGGCAGATTTGGAATAAATTTATTTTTGAGAATAAAGCCCCAACTAGAAAGGAAGTTCTTGCGCGTGTGCTGAATTTCTCACAGGATTATTTTCTGGCCATGGCTTCGGCGAAGCAAGCTAGGGAGCAAATTCGTGATTGGAATGTCACCATGGTTAATTGGACTCCTCATACAGGTTGGATTAAACTTAATGTTGATGGCTCTGTTTCCAATTCTGGAAAGGCTGCTTGTGGAGGGATTTTTCGGGATTCGAGCGGGTGGTTTGTTCATGATAGAGTGCAATGACGTCGTTTGATTCATGCAGCCGTCTCCACATAGTAGGATAAGACGACTTGTTGTTTGTTGTTGTTGTTGAGCGGACGGTTTGTTAGAGCTTTTAGTGCCAACCTTGGAAACTGTTCTATCACCACTGCAGAGCTTTGGGGTGCTTGTTTGGGGCTTCGTTTTGCCGCAGATTAGAACTTTCATCAGGTGGTTCTTGAGATGGATTCTAAAGTGGCGGTTTCTTTCATAAACGAGGGTGCTAACATGAACCATCCTGTTTCATATGATAAAATCTATTCAGAAGGAGCATGATCGTATTACTGAGTGTAGAGTTCTTCATGTGTTTCGTGAAGCAAACTCTTGTGCTGATAGGTTGGCGAATTATGGTAGTCACGGCACACGTCCCCGATGGGTGCCGTGACTATGGTCTTGGTGTGTCTACCAGTGCTCCTGTAGTGTTCATGGAGTTTTCAGCCTTCATCTCTTTGGAATTTTTAGCTGATATTTCCAGTGTTAGCTTTTCCTGTATTGTAGGCAGTTAGTTCTTTTGTTTTTCTCTAGCCTTTGGCCCCAATGTCTACAGAAAAAAGAGTAAATAGTCTTCTTGGCTGTAGTATTTTCAATCTGACGTCAATTTGGTTTTAACCGAATTGTTTACATCAATTTAGTTCAAACAATTATAATTTAAACGTCAATTGAGTTATAATATTTTAATTCAAACAATTTTTCTTCTGTGCATTTTGATTAATGGTATTCAGTAACACCCTTTGTCCTTATATTTGAATAACTTACGCAGGACTTGCAAAGGGCTCTGAGTTTATTGTGTCATAAAATGTAAGGGTAGCACTAATGTTGCATATCTATTCTTATTTGCAACATGGTCTGAACTCTGAAGTATCCATGAATCTAAAAATAAAAGAAGTGTTGCTCTTCCTTAATTTATGATTCTTTTATATACAGATGGAAGAGAACACAGACTTAAATTACTCCTGTCTACATGATCTTTATTCTGGGATAACTAACTTCAACAGCTTATAACTAACTAACCAATTCTAATTTCTAACTATTGATAACAATATACTGTATTTAATGAGCATTGCTAGAGGAACAACAAAAAATTAGCCAAAACAACCAAGTTGTGCACAACATATATAATATAAATTGCACAACGATTATTACATGGTGTGCATACCATATATTACATGATGTGCACAACATATATCACATATTGCAAAGAAAGATGATGTTGCAATGTGTGATATGTTGTGCACAATAGATGATATACGTTGTGCACTACATGTGATATATGTTGTGCATTTTATATTATATATATGTTGTGTACAACTTGTTGGCTGTTTTGACTGATTTTTTGTTGTGTCCAAATTATTTCTCGTATTTAATTAATAATGACTGAATGTCTATTGCATAGGTTTTGGAGGAGCCATCTGAAGCTCAGACAGTCGCAATGCATGAAGCTCTACAGACTCCCGGTGTATGCGCGTCTTCTTCCTTGTTTTTTTCTAATAATTTACTTATGAACTCTGGTATTTGTTGCTGAGGATGTTCAAATGATTTTGAACTCAAAAATGCTATTGGTACATATAATTATAACATCCACTTCTTTTCCACCTCATAAAAGTGTTGGCAACTTTGATGTTGACAACTTACTAATATATTTATAAAGTTGTCAACTTTTTATTGAGTGGAAAAGAGGTTGATGGTACTATTGTATGTACCAATAGCACACCTCTTTTGAACTCTTATGGTGTGTTTGGTTTGAGGGTGTCAAATAATAATAAAATTTATTCGAATGAGTTTCATATGTTATTTATTACACAAGCTCATCTAAGTAAATTTTATTGTCACTTCTATCCCTCAACCAAACACAACCCTAGGTTGTGTAATTGCGGATAAAAATCGGATGAAAATTTTATTTTTCATTGATGAGTTCTATATGCAATTTTACACATGCAATACATCCATAAAAAATTTCACCATATTTTTTATCTAACTGGGAGTAAAAATAGGGAGAGAAATTCCATAGATAGTTGCATATGTAAAATTACACATTCAACTCATATAGAGATTTTCCCCCCTCTATTTTTTACTATACTACCCATTCAATCATACCTTTAAAGTCAATAGGTGAACAAATAATTGATTTTTGCATGTTTCCTTTTGCAGGTTACTGGTCACAGGTTGTCGGTTGGGATGACACCCAAACCAAAACACTCAGGCTGCCCAAACCTGGAGAGATGCTTCTCTCTGTCCACGGATCACCCTTTGGTGTTTACTGTTTACAAGGAAAATAACATGGAATGGAAACAATACATGGTATCAAAAAGAATATTATAGGTTTTAGCTGAAACTTTTTCTGCATTATCTGTACTAATATATAAAATTGATACCAAGATGTAATCGTAATTTTAGTATACACAGTCATTCGGACAGTTTTTTACGATTTGTTATTCTTTTTTTCACTAACCTCACCTTAATTAAATCCATTATTCATTCTAAGTGGTTGTTTAGATGTTATTATTTATTTTACAAATTTTCGAGTAACAATAATTTTTCAGTCAAAATAGTCAATAAAGTCCATTTCAACACTTTTGGTCCAAACAATCACTCTTAATTATGTGTATTTTTCTTAATGGGCTTAGTAATTTAAGCCCAAAATCCTATTTTTGGCTGTTTTGACTGGTAAATCCATAGCAAAACTCTATTTATTTAAAATAAGATCTTTTTCAATTAAAAAATGATCTTATTGAATTTTTTGATATGTTTGGCTGTTAATTGTTAGTAAAAGTATAATCACCAGACAAAGTAAAAAAAAATCTTATTTGAGAAGTTATAATTTTTATCTTTTGAAAAAAGACATTTCTTATAATATAAAAAAGATGTTTACGAATAAATAAATATCTTTTATAATTACATCTAAATATAAATTAGTTTTATATCCTAACGTAAAATTATGTTTACTTTTTTTAGAAGACCTTAATTAAAAATATCAATTAAAAAAAAATCTATTCTTATAAGAACATCCAAATAAATCCTAAATTTCCCTATTTCTTTCCCTCTCTCTTTCCCTACCCCATTAAACATAATAATTATTTTTCATTATCTCAAATAAAAAATAATAAACATATAAAATTAAAATCAAATAAAAATAATAAAAATACATCTCGATGATCACAAGTCGCTAGTCTTGGTTTCTACATAACATGAAAAATGAAGAGGAGGTGGCAACTCCTTCTGTCTAACGTCTGATTACTTTTCCTGTAACTTCATAGCGCCTTCCTCAGTTTTTCCCTTTTGATTATGCAATTTTCTTATTTTACACTCGATGAAAATCATGCAATAATGCAAACTTATCAAGTTTTGATGTTTAGTATTATGATCAGAGTCAGAAGAAGGTTGAATGTTAAATCCATTGTGGTCCAAGAACAAAGCTGAGCAAATCATGATTGTCTTTATGTGCACCGACAGTGTACCATCCATTTCATTAGTTTAGATGAGGGCAAAATCAAAGTGGCCCCTTTGTTCTTATTTATTTTTTTATTTATAATATGTTCGGTAAGGGTAATAATGAGGATAAATTTATATAAGATTGAGTTATAGACTAGGAAGCACGGACAATCGATAATAAGGCATGTCCACGTGTCCGACACCTGATTGACATCGACATTCGGTGGACACGTACCTGACACGCATCGGTACGTGTCCGAGAAAAAATATTTCTTGGACACACGATGGACGTTGTCGGACACGTATCGGACAATCGTGACATACTATAGACACAAGTCGCGTACACCGTGGACATAACACACTATTTTCGTTTTTGATATTTCATACTTTATGAAGAAACTTAAAATCAAATTCAACTTAAATTTAATTGACTCAAAAAAACATAAATTAAATATGTATTTTTTGACCTAAAGAACAGAAATTTTACTAAAAAAAATTATTATATATTCATATATATAACGTGTCCGTATCCTATAATTTTTTAGTTTGGTGTGTCTCTATGTTCATGTCTGTACCGTGTTCCGTATCGGTGTGAGTGTATGTGCTTCTTAGGTTATAGATTTGAAGTGTTGACATAGACAGACAATTATATAGGAAATGCAGGCATGGTTATGACACCCCAACTTTGATAAATTTTAGAACGAGATTCAGCTACATGACCAACCTACAAAATGTTGCTTCTACCGTAAAATGAAATTCTTTAATTAAGGGCAGTGTTGATTTCTACTTGGAGGAGCATATTTGCTATGAGTATATCACATAAATATTGATGTGGTTTTTTTACATATAGTAGAAATTGAAGACTATAAGTTTTAAAATGTGAGATTTCACTAATTTTTCTATTAACACCACAAAACATAGGCTATAGACTTTAAACTATGTAATTTCATGATTTTTTTACATATAATAGAAATTGAAGGCTATAGACTTTAAAATGTGAGATTTTACTAATTTTTCTAGAACCACCATAAAACAAAGGCTATAGACTTCAAATTATGTAATTTCCTGATTTTTTTACATATAGTATAAATTGAAAACTATAGGCTTTAAAATGTGAGATTTCACTCATTTTTCTATTAACACCACAAAACATAGGCTATAGACTTCAAATTATGTAATTTCATGATTTTTTTACATATAGTAGAAATTGAAGGCTATAGACTTTAAAATGTGAGATTTCACTAATTTTTCTAGAACCACCATAAAACAAAGGCTATAGATTTCAAATTATGTAATTTCCTGATTTTTTTACATATAGTAGAAATTGAAAACTATAGGCTTTAAAATGTGAGATTTCACTAATTTTTCTATTAATACCACAAAACAAAGGCTATAGGACTTCAAATTATGTAATTTCATGATTTTTTTACATATAATAGAAATTGAAGGTTATAGGCTTTAAAATGTGAGATTTCACTAATTTTTCTATTAACACCATAAAACAAAGGCTATAGACTTCAAATTATGTAATTTCCTGATTTTTTTACATATAGTAGAAATTGAAGGCTAGGGCTGTAAGCGGTTCGGATCCACTGATAGAACCGACAAATCCGAACCGATCCGAAGGGTTTGGATTGGATCGGATCGGATCGGATCGGATCATCAGGTCTGATCAGGTAAAATCCGATAAATCCGACCATTGAGTGGTCCAGATATCGGATTTTAAAAATTTCGATCCGATGGTACCGAACCATCATGTTGATCCGATCAAAATTAAAAAAAATAATAAATCTAATTCAGTATTTTCTAATTCCTAAATAATGACTTTTTATGAATTTTTGTATTTTGGCAATTTTTTCGGTATTTTGTTTTGTATTTTTTACAATTTTTCGGATTTTTCTTTGTATTATTTTGACAATTTTTTAATTTCTTTTGTTTAATCGGGCATCCAATGATCCGAACCGAACCAACCGAATTTTAATCGAATCCATCAGTTCGGATTTGCTCATGAAAAAGTGATCCATTCGATCCAATCCGAACCGAATTTAAATTGATCGGATCAGATTCATTTTTCCTTCAAATTCGATCCAAACCGATCTGATTACACCCCTATTGAAAGCTAGACTTTAAAATGTGAGATTTCACTAATTTTTCTAGAAACATCACAAAACAAAGCTATAAACTCCAAATTATGTAATTTCATGATTCATTTACATCTAGTAGAAATTGAAGGCTATGGGCTTTAAAATGTGAGATTTCACTCATTTTTTCTAGAACCACCATAAAAATATGGCTATAGACTTCAAATTATGTTATTTTGTGATTTTTTTACATATGGTAGAAATTGAAGGCTATAGGCTTTAAAATATGAGATTTCACTAATTTTCTATTAACACAACAAAATAAAGGCTATAGACTTCAAATTATGTAATTTCATGATTTTTTTTAAATGTAGTAAAAATTGAAGGATATGCTTTAAAATCTGAGATTTCACTAATTTTTCTAGAACCACCATAAAACAAAGGCTATAGACTTCAAATTATGTAATTTCCTGATTTTTTTACATATAGTAGAAATTGAAGGCTATAGGTTTTCAAATGTGATATTTCACTAATTTTTCTAGAAAGACTATAAAACAAAGGCTATAGACTTCAAATTATGTAATTTCATGATTTTTTTACATATAGTAGAAATTGAAGGCTATAGGCTTTAAAATGTGATATTTCACTAATTTTTCTAGAAACACTATAAAACAAAGGCTATAGGCTTCAGATTATGTAATTTCATTATTTTTTTACATATAGTAGAAATTGAAGGCTATAGGCTTTTAAATGTGAGATTTCACTAATTTTTCAAGAAACACCATAAAACAAAGGCTATAGACTTCAAATCATGTAATTTCATGAATTTTTTTACACACAGTAGAAATTGAAGGCTATAGGCTTTAAAATGTGAGATTTCACTAATTTTTCTATTAACACCACAAAACAAAGACTATAGACTTCAAATTATGTAATTTCATGATTCATTTACATCTAGTAGAAAGTGAAGGCTATAGGCTTTAAAATGTGAGATTTCACTAATTTTTCTAGAAACACCACAAAACAATGGCTATAGACTTCAAATTATGTAATTTCATGGTTCATTTACATCTAGTAAAAATTGAAGGGTATAGGCTTTAAAATTTGAGATTTCACTAATTTTTCTAGAACCACCATAAAACAAAGGCTATAGTAGACTTCAAATTATGTAAATTCCTGATTTTTTACATATAGTAGAAATTGAAGACTATAGCCTTTAAAATGTGAGATTTCACTAATTTTTCTATTAACACCACAAAATAAAGGCTATAGACTTCAAATTATGTAATTTCATGATTTTTTTACATATAGTAGAAATTGAAGGATATAGGTTTTAAAATGTAAGATTTCACTAATTTTTATAGAACCACCATAAAACAAAGGCTATAGACTTCAAATAATATAACTTTCTGATTTTTTACATATAGTAGAAATAGAAGACTACAGGCTTTAAAATGTGAGATTTTACTAATTTTTCTAGAAAGACTATCAAACAAAGGCTATAGACTCAAAAGTATGTAATTTCATGAATTTTTTACATATTGTAGAAATTGAAGACTATAGGCTTTAAAATGTGAGATTTCAGTAATTTTTCTAGAAATACAATAAAACAAAGGCTATAGACTTCAAACTATGTGATTTCATGAATTTTTCACATATAGTAGAAATTGAAGGCTATATGCTTTAAAATGTTAGATTTCACTTATTTTTCTGGTAACACCACAAAACAAAGGCTATAGACTTCAAATTATGTAATTTCACGATTTGTTTACATATAGTAGAAAGTGAAGGTTATAGACTTTAAAATGTGAGATTTCACTAATTTTTCTAGAACCACCATAAAACAAAGGGAAATTCTAGTTGTACAACACAAAATACAACAACGTATTTATATCTTATGTATAATTAACTAAGCATTCTCCACATGTACGTGCTCCTTCCTTCCTTCCTTCCGCCACTTGATTTTTTTTTTCTTTTTCACTCTCAAATTTCAATTAACACATTACAACTTTTTTTTGTCATCAAATTTTTTTCTTCTTCATTATTATCACAAAATCAATAATATTCTTTTTATTAGCATCAGTTAAAATTTTTTTATTCTATAATAAAATTAAGAAAATTCATATTTTTAGTGCTTTTTATTATTTCTTTTTTTTATTCACAAAATTAACTATTTCTATAATTTTAGTCAATTTTAACATCATCCCTCTTACAAAATTTTTCATTAGTGAATACATTTTATACTAACCAGTGAACACTAAAAATATGAGATTCATAAACTTAAGGATATAAACGTGAAGACAAAGATATACTGTAAGTAAACACGTAATACAATGCAAAGTGAACACATGTTGTAACTGAATATATAATACAATATAAAGTGAACACATGTTGTAATTGAACATATAATACAATGTAAAGTGAAGACATACATATATTGCAACTGAACACATATTTATACTGTAACTGAACACATAATACAATGTAAAGTGAACACATACATATACCAAAATTGAACACATATATATACATTAAGTGGACGCATATCATACAAACTAAAATGAACACATGCTCATATTGTAACTGAACACATAATACAATATAAAATGAACACATGCATATACTCTAATTGAATACATAATACAATGCAAAATAATAAAATTAATGAGTTTAAGATATTTTATAAAATAATGTGTTCACTTTCCATACTTAGATATGTTCATTATAATGAATAAAGTGTTATTTCGTCTAATAATCAAATGTGTTCATTTGCTATTGGAATATGTGTTCATTTTATGTGTTGAAATGTGTTTGCTTACGCGCGTACTGTACACGCACGCATCCGTGAGAGTGGGTATACGAAACGCGCGTTTTTCATTCTTGTTGCTTGATTTTCGCATTGTACGTTATTTTATACGTTGTAGGTATTTTTGTGTTGTACACCTAGCAAGACTCTAAAACAAAGGCTATAGACTTCAAATTATGTAATTTCCTGATTTTTTTACATATAGTAGAAATTGAAGGTTATAGGCTTTAAAAGATGAGATTTCACTAATGTTCTTTTAACACCACAAAACAAAGGCTATAGACTTCAAATTATGTAATTTCGTGATTTTTTTTACATATAGTAGAAATTGAAGGCTATAGGCTTTAAAATGTGAGATTTCACTAATTTTTCTAGAACCACCATAAAACAATGGCTATAGATTTAAAATAATGTAATTTCCTGATTTTTTACAAATAGTAGAAATTGAAAGGTATAGGTTTTTAATTGTGAGATTTCACTAATTTCTTTAGAAAGACTATAAAACAAAGGCTATAGAGTTCAAATTATGTAATTTTATGAATTTTTTACATATAGTAGAAATTGAAAACTATAGCCTTTAAAATGTGAGATTTCACTAATTTTTCTAGAAATACCATAATACAAAGGCTATAGACTTCAAATTATGTGATTTCATGAATTTTTCACATATAGTAGAAATTGAAGGCTATAGGCTTTAAAATGTTAGATTTCACTAATTTTTCTAGAAACACCACAAAACAAAGGCAATAGACTTCAAATTATGTACTTTCATGAATTTTTTACATTTAGTAGAATATGAAGGCTATAGGCTTTAAAATGTGAGATTTCACTAATTTTTCTAGAACCACCATAAAACAAAGGATATAGACTTCAAATTATGTAATTTCCTGAGTTTTTGACATATAGTAGAAATTGAAAACTATAAGGTTTAAAATGTGATATTTCACTAATTTTTCTAGAAATACCATAAAACAAAGGCTATAGACTTCAAATTATGTGATTTCATGAATTTTTTACATATAGTAGAAATTGAAGAATAGACTTTAAAATGTTAGATTTCACTAACTTTTCTAGAAACACTATAAAACAAAGGCTATATGCTTCAAATTTTGTAATTTCATGATTTTTTTAATTATAGTAGAAATTGAAGGTTATAGGCTTTTAAATGTGAGATTTATCTAATTTTTCTAGAAACACTATAAAACAAAGGCTATAGACTTCAAATTATGTAATTTCATGCTTTTTTTATATATTGTAGAAATTGAAGACTATATGATTTAAAATGTAAGATTTCACTAGTTTTCCTAGAAACACTATAAAACAAAGGCTATAGACTTCAAATTATGTAATTTCATGAATTTTTTTACATACAATAGATATTGAAGGCTATAGGTTTTAAAATGTGAGATTTCACTGATTTTTCTATTAACACCACAAAACAAAGGCTATAGACTTCAAATTATGTAATTTCATGCTTTTTTTACATATAGTAGAAATTGAAGGCTATAGGCTTTAAAATGTCAGATTTCACTAATTTTTCTATTAACACCACAAAACAAAGTCTATAAACTTCAAATTATGTAATTTCCTGATTTTTTTTACATATAGTAGAAATTGAAGGCCAGGGGTGTAAGCGGTTCGGATCCACTCGATAGAACCGACGAATATGAACCGATCCGAAGGGTTTGGATTGGATTGGATCGGATCATCGGGTCTGATCAGGTAAAATCCAATAAATCCGACCATTGAGTGGTCCGGATATCGGATTTTAAAAATTTCGATCCGATGGAACCGAACCATTTTATTGATCCGATCAAAATTATAAAAAAAACTAAAATAATAAATCTAACTCAGTACTTTCTAATTCCTAAATAATGACTTTTTAGGAATTTTTGGATTTGGGCAATTTTTTCAGTATTTTTTTTGTATTTTTTACAATTTTTTTAGAATTTCTTGTATTTTTTTGCCAATTTTTTAATTTCTTTTGTTTAATCGGGCATCCAATGATCCGAATCGAACCCACCGAATTTTAATCGGATCCATCGGTTCGGATTTGCTCATGAAAAATTGATCTATCCGATCCAATCCGAACCGAACTTAAATTGATCGGATCAGATTCATTTTTTCTACAAATCCAATCCAAACCGATCCGACTACACCCCTAATTTTTCTCTTTCAAAATATTAAGTTGAGATGTAAAAAATTCATTTATAATTTTGTATTTTTGTAGTTGAAGAGTAATGTTGTACATACGTTTCAAAATCAATCATTATATGCAATAATTTAACTTTTTAAAATTATTAATCCAACTTTTAAAATATTAGATTAATGTATAATATTAAGAGTTGAATTAATAATTTTATAAAATTGAATTAATACATATGCTGATTGCTGATGATTGATTTTATGATATACACAAATTATTTCTCTAGTTGAAAATAAAGAAGGTAGGAAGTACTCAATCCTTAAAATTTTCTAAATTTTGGGTCCATATTTCGGGGGAAAAATGATAAAGAGACCGAGTTCTAAATTTTCTAATTCAGAATCATCTAGGTAATATTAACTAAGTTCTAAAATTATTACAAAAAAAAAACTAAGTTCTAAATTAAGGGATCAACAATTGCCTTAACGACTATAGAAGAAAAGACAAGAGAATATAGCCAAAAACTACCTTGTCCTATTGATGGAAAGATGAAAAATGAGATGGTCAATTGAAAATTATTTTCGTCTTGCATAATTAATGTAGAGTTTAATTTGAATAGACAGCAAACAAAACTGTACCAACTTTTAGCTTAATTTGAATTATTGATGAAGCCCCTTACACTACTAAATCTTAATTTATTTTTATATTTTTATTTTACTTTATAAAATTATTGTAAATATATTTTATATTGATTTTTTATAGAAAAATAATTATCAAATACTGACAGTATAAATAACTGTCAACCAATAAAAAATTATCGTGTATGTGTTCTATTTTAATATTAATTATCCTATAAATTCTAAAAAATAACCTACTATTGTTGATATGATTGAGTGAGTAAAATATATTTTGCACGATATTATAATTAATCTTATTTTATATGTACTACAAAATTCAACTTATATGATGTATATATAAACAACGAAATTAGTAGCTAGCATTGCTATTAAACTCTTTTTTCAGTACAAGAATACTGTAGTGTCTGCACACAAAAAAGAATACACATCTCGTGTATCTTTTAAGGGTGATGCTAAATGAACCATACAAAACCAACTCAACCAGCCAATAAATGAGATTTTGGGCCATAATTACTCAGCCCATTACAATCTCAATGATTATTTGGGCCAAAACCAAAGCAAAAATAGGCTCATTGGCTGTATGAGCTGGTTTTTTATTGTCCACTTAGCATTATTGATCTTTTAATATATAAGCATATTTTATATGTAAAAGTATATTTTGATAGAATAACTAGAAGAGAAAATCATAATAAGGAATAAATATCAGTGCTATAAAATAATGATATCTATACATATTTTTCTCTTAATTATCTTGTATATTTATTTTTATTACTTTTAAATTTTTATATCATTTCATCCTCATACTTATACTTTTATTCTCTATCTTTAGTTATATAAATATGTGCACTTTGTACATAGCATTATTTGCTATGCATAAATAGTACAACTTATGGTAAAAATGGATTGTAATTTGAAGCATATACATTTTTAATTAAATATCATATCATGAAAAAAGACAGCACATATATGTTTTGACACCACAAAACATATATATATATATATATATATATATATATATATATATACCAAAATACATTTTAACAACCAATAATGTTTATCGTACAACAGAAATACGTCTAACAAGTATCTAACGTGTGTTATATATGATATAAGATGTGTGCTATTTGTATAACATATCATGCATGTATAGCACACGTTAGATATTTGTTGGACGTATTTCGGTTGTACACGTGCGTATCATTATTGTTTTAACAACTAGAATTTCAAAGATGTCTACAAGATGCAAATTAAACAAGGAGGTAGAACAAAGAATTTATTTCTAATTAATGAAGATTACTTCAACTGATTAAACATGCTTACACAGCTGCATTCTTCATGTTCCCAAAAGGGTAGCATCCTCTAATAAATCCACCATGTGAACACTTGTGCTTCAAATTATTCGGAGACCCCAATGCTGAAGAAGAAGAAGAAGATCTTATGCCTGAAAAGGACATGCTTCTTCCCTGATTACCATAATGATGATTATCTCTGTCTCTCATGGAAAATGAAGGAGAAGAATAAGCCAATGATGACAAATTAGAAGATGAATTAGACAATGAAGAAGAAGATCTTGACCAAGATGAAGATGATAGTGACACATTATTATTATTATTATTATTATGGCTACCCTCCTTCTTCTTCCTTGAAGAACAATTTAATTTTGGCCAAATGGTTGAAACAATAATATTATTGGCCAATTTTGAGTTTCTAATAATTCTTTTGGAATTATTATTATTGTTATTGGAATAATAGGAAGGTGGAGGTGTGAGTGGTTTTAAAGATTTCTGTGACAAAGGGTGTTTAGGGGTACCAGGTTGTGCTTCCCACATGAAAGGAACTGCACCTGATGATTTTTCACCATAATACAACACCCTTGAAGAAGTGTTGCCAAAAGTTCTTGTTTCTTTTGCCATTAGCTTTGACAAGAACCTTTCATCATGATGGTTTATTCTGAAGGACTTTTCGGCTGATGATGATGAGTGGTGGTGATTGGTGGTGCTGTGCATTTTAGAGAATGAAAAATGGTTCAACTCAGATCTAAATTTTGGCTCTAGATCTGAAAATTGGAGCAGAGTAGAGACTCTGTTTATAGAATGTAGACTCTGTTGAGCAGAGTATTATTAATATGATGTTATGGTTTGCCTGTACCTACAACTATTGTTGGTATAAATATGCAGGGCTCACCTTATTCTACATCAATAAACAATGAGTAATTCCAACTATAGTATAGTGTTTTTGTATATTTAGAATGCAATTGTTCAGATGTATAATACACTAGGAAGCATGGACACATAGATACTAAGCATAGTCCACGTGTCCAACACCCGGTGGACACCGACACTCGGTGGACACGTCTTCGACACGCATCCGTACGTGTCCGAGAAAAAAAAAATTCTTTTAGATCGGACACGCGTTGGACATACGGTGAATACTGCCTGACACACATCGGACACGTCGTGACACACGATAGACACAGTCGGGTACACCGTGGACTTGACACGTTTTTTTCTTTTTTGATCTTTTCATACTTTATGAAGAAACTTAAGATCAAATCCAACCTAAATTTACTTTACTATAAAAAACTTATAAATATGTATTTTTAACCCAAAGTAAGAGAAGTTTTACTAAACAATATTTATTATATATTCATATATATGGAGTGTATGTGTCCTCTGATTTTTTAGTTTGGTGTGTCTCCGTGTCCGTGTCGTGTCCCATGTCCGTGCTTCTTAGATAATACATTATAAGATATAAATATAAAAATGAAGAGATAAGTTTTTATATCATATTTGGATTAATGATATTTATTTCTAGAATATTGTTATATGTACAATGAAAAAACAGTCAAAACTGTTTATGCACAACATATATTATATAATGTGCATAATGTAGATTACATGTTATATACAATATATATCACATATTATGTACATTAGGACTTTTTGTTTTATTATGCACATGTTATGAAAAAAACTATATACTTCAAAATGTAAGATTTCAAATATTGTAACTAAATTATGTATATAGAACAAAAAAGAGAAACATATTCATCATTGATGATCACCATGTCAAGATAAGAATATCAACTTTCATCTCAAAATTTAGGAACATTTCATACCTAATAATTCAATTTTTATTTTTACTAAATCATAAGTGGGAGACATTGGTGAAATGTTGAAAGCAACTAAATAAAATGAGCCTTTATGATGAAGTAAAAATAGTTTACATAAGACTTCTAAAAGAGAAGAACCAATTTACCATATTCATAATAAATAAAAAATGTACCGTGTTCATGTTTGTTGTCTAATAATAATGGATAATAATCCGAAAGAAATAAAGAAAAAAAATACACTGAAAATGTTAAATGAGTTAGAATACTAACAAACAAAATATGAATAGAAGAAGTTTTATTTTCAAAATTAAATTTTTTAAAACAGAAATGTAATTAATATAATTAATTGATATACAAATGAAAAAATATATATATATATATTTGTTGAATAATTTATTTGATTAAAATTTATTTGATTGAGAAATATATATAATATCTGAGAATATATATATATATATATATATATATATATATATATATATATATATATATATATATATATATGAATATATATGATGAATATATTTTGATTTTATTATATTGGTACATTTATTGATTTTTCATGGACTTTTCATTCAGCATTTCTCCTGCCTCCATTATCTAACTGGGTGTGTTTGGAATAATAAATTTATAGAATTGAATTGATTTATAAATCAATTCTTATGTTTAGAATTTTTAATATTGAGAAATGAAATAAACAATAATTATTAAGAAATTCTAATATTGTATATTAAAATTCTTTAATTTTTGGTTGGATTTAGATGGGAATGATTTGTGATTCCATTTCCATCCAATTCATTTTATTTCTCATTTTTATTAGCTCCCAAACACACCCACTGTATTTTACTGAACCAAGTAAGGTAAGATTTTCGTTTGCATTACTAAAAAAAAGTTGGATTAAAAATAATAATTAAAACAATTTTATTTTTTCTTCGTACTTAAGAAAAATATTGCATTGGTCTCTCATCATGGAAATAATTTCAAAAATACTATTTTGACATCCAATTATCATAAATCATACCGATATTCATTCTTATCATCATTTAATTTTAATGTGACTCCATTATAATATTTTAACTTTCTTTTTTTCACCGTTGATTATGTTGAATGTTTTACAAATATTCAATTTTTTTATGTTTATATAGCATCACTCAAAAAATTTAAGCAAAGTTTTAATCAATATGTGGTGGGGGCCTAAATGGTTCAGTATCAAAATAAGATTTTTTTTTCCTTTTTGGAAGGGGACCAATTTGATGACAAAATTTATTGCATGGAATATGGTTGATTAAACTACGTACTACTATAAAATAAAATTGAACTGAATTGGTAGCTGCAAAATTTATTTCTGGAAACATATATGAATAGCATTTACAAATCATTAGTGACCAGAAATGGTTGAGGAAGAGGGAGGAGAATCTGGTTATTGGTGAATGCTAATAAATGAAAACATCCTTGTGGTCCATCATTAATAAATAAAAAAAAGCAGAGAAAACATATAATTAATTTTGGCACTGGATCATTGGTGGTACGTACATAAGTAAATGTACATTGTGCAAACAAAAAAAAAAAAATGTCTTGTCAAAGTCTAAAATCAAAAAATATTTTGTGATTCATTTTTTTATTTTAAAAAACAATAAAGACATTAATTATGATTGTCTACGATGAATATTCTAATTTATAAAAGTCTATATAAAAGCAATCTTTTAAAAAATAACTCATGAATAATTTACTTTATATTTATATACATGATGATAAAAATATTTATCTTAAGTGTTATAAAAAAATATTTATTGAAAGTTAGATATTTTAATTTAAAAAAAAAACACTCAAATGACTTCTAAAACAGAAATAAGATATAGATAGTTCTTTTAGTAGCTTTATATAGTGTTTTGACGAAGTATTTTTACAATTTAATAAAAATTAAAATATAAGAGATTTTAAATTGGCACGAGTACCTAAATATATACCACAAAAATATATTCATCATTATATCCATAGTAGTATAAAAGGTTAATAAGGTAAAGAAATCTGTACACATTTTTAACCTTACCAAAAAAATGTACACATTTTTAAAGTAGAAAGACGGTTCATTACGCACATATTACATGCGAGAATCATTTATGTATTCTTGTTACGTGTATTTCTATATTTTTGGTGTATGAAATTGAGTATATTTGAGGTATGCATTTATGTCAGGGACGGAGCTAGACGAAGATTTCAAGAGGGGCCAATAGAGGCAGATTTTTTTTTTTATGGGGACAAATTTTAAAATAGGACAAATTTTAAAGGAATATATATATATTGACGTGACAACAATACAATACTTATTTTTTGGCATTAAATTTTTTTTTATTTGAGACAATTGTTAAACCAAGTATTACAATGATAGTGTGAGTGTGCAATAATAAATATTTGGTGTGTGCAATTGAGTCATTCAAGTAAAAAATTCAAATTTATTGTCTTTCGTTCTAATTTACAAATTATTTAACGTAACCCACCATATTTTTTTTTCTATTTAATTTAAATTTATTATATATTTTTTCAATATATTTTTTTTTGTGATATTAAATCACTAAAAAAAAAAAGGATTTAGCGGCAGTTATTTTTTGTATTAATACTTCAAAATAAAAAAAAGTGATTTGAAAGGTAAATAGGTTTTTTTACGTAAACAGGTACTTTAAAATAGTTAAATATATATATAGGTAGTTGCAGAATTAGTTACGTGAATAGGTAGTGTATTTTACTGAATAAAAGTCGATTTGAATCGACTTTACTCTGCAAAATTACAATTTTTATTGAGTTAAAGTCGATTCAAATCGACTTTAGCACAAAAAAAATTGCAGGTTTGCATTCAAAGTCAATTTGAATCGACTTATGCATGGTTCAAATATATATATTTATATGCATGTATGTATGTCCATGTATATATGCATGACTATATGAGTTTATATATATATATATATATATATATATATATATATATATTATTTTTTTAATATATATAATTATTAAATTATATTTAATAGACCGGTTCAACTATCGACCAGTTGAACCATTGACCCACTGGTTGAATCATTGCACTACTAGAAACACAGAGATTTCCAATGGGCATTTCCGACGGCTTTTGAACCGTCGGAATATTCCGAGGGGTTTCTGATGGCATCATCCGCTGACCACAAAGCAACATCAGATTTAAGACAATCCGTCGGAAAACCCTCGCAAAATAGCGCGGGAATGCGCGACATCTTTCCCGTCATAATATACCGATGGACTTTCGAGCGCAGGCCTAACCGCCGTCGGAAGCCCCCGGAGGTAGTAATATGTTCCGGCGGTCTTCCGAGGGTCCTCGACAGGGTTAGAGTTAGGGTATGGGGTTTCTAGCAACCGTGGGAAGACCCTCAGAGGTAATAATATTTTCCAGCGGTCTTCCGTGGGTTTTGCACAAGGTTAGGATTAGGGTATGGGTTTATGGAAACCGTCGGAAGACCCCCGGAAAATCATATAATGTTCCGGCGGTCTTCCGAGGGTCCTCGACAGAGTTAGGGTTAGGGTATGGGGTTTGTAGCAACCGTCGGAAGACCCTCAGAGGTAATAATATTTTCCGGCGGTCTTCCGTGGGTTTTGTACAAGGTTAGGATTAGGGTATGGGTGTCTGGAAACAGTCGGAAGACCCCCGGAAAATCATATCATGTTCCGACGGTCTTCCGAGGGTCCCCGACAGGGTTAGGGTATGGGGTTTGTAGCAACCGTCGGAAGACCCTCGGAGGTAATAATATTTTCCGGCGGTTTTACGTGGGTTTTGCACAAGGTTAGGATTAGGGTATGGGTTTCTGTAAACCGTCGGAAGACCCCTAGAAAATCATATAATGTTCTGGCGGTCTTCCGAGGGTCCTCGACAGGGTTAGGGTTAGGGTATGGGGTTTGTAGCAACCGTCGGAAGACCCTCGGAGGTAATAATATTTTCCGGCGGTCTTTCGTGGGTTTTGCACAAGGTTAGGATTAGGGTATGGGTTTCTAGAAACCGTCGGAAGACCCCCGGAAAATCATATAATGTTCCGGCGGTCTTCTGAGGGTCCTCGACAGGGTTAGGGTATAGGGTTTGTAGCAACCGTCGGAAGACCCTCGGAGGTAATAATATTTTCCGACGGTCTTCCGTGGGTTTTGCACAAGGTTTGGATTAGGGTATGGGTTTCTGGAAACCGTCGGAAGACCCCCGGAAAATCATATAATGTTCCGGCGGTCTTCCGAGGGTCCTCGACAGAGTTAGGGTTAGAGTATAGGGTCTGTAGCAACCGTCGGAAGACCCTTGTAGGTAATAATATTTTCTGGCGGTCTTCCGTGGGTTTTGCACAAGGTTAGGATTAGGGTATGGGTTTCTGGAAACTGTCGGAAGACCCCCAGAAAATCATATAATGTTCTGGCGGTCTTCCGAGGGTCCTCGACAGGGTTAGGGTTAGGGTATGGGCTTCCGACGGCAGTTAGGCCTGCGCTCGAAAGTCCATCAGTATATTATGACGGGAAAGATGCCGCGCATTCCCGCGCTATTTTGCGAGGGTTTTCCGATAGATTGTCTTAAATCTGATGTTGCTTTGTGGTCAGCGGATGATGCCATCGGAAACCCCTCGGAATATTTCGACGGTTCAAAAGCCGTCGAAAATGCCCGTTTGAAATCTCCGTGTTTCTAGTAGTGCAATGATTCAACCAGTGGGTCAATGGTTTAACTGGTCGATAGTTGAACCGGTCTATTAAATATAATTTAATAATTATATATATTAAAAAAATAATATATATATATATATATAAACTCATATAGTCATGCATATATACATGGACATACATACATGCATATAAATATATATATTTGAACCATGCATAAGTCGATTCAAATCGACTTTGAATGCAAACTTACAATTTTTTTTTGCTAAAGTCGATTTGAATCGACTTTAACTCAATAAAAATTGTAATTTTGCAGAGTAAAGTCGATTCAAATAGACTTTTATTCAGTAAAATACACTACCTATTCACGTAACTAATTCTGCAACTACCTATATACATATTTAACTATTTTAAAGTACTTGTTTACGTAAAAAAACCAGGTAAATAATGAACTATGTATTTTATTAAAATGGAAACAATAATTTTGAGATAAAATTCGTATATTTAGTGTGTGCATAATTGTATATTTGGTGTGTACAATATTGTATGTTTGATGTGTGAAATATCATATATTTGGTATATGCATAACTGTATGTTTGGTGTGTGCTTGTATATTTTGGTGTATATAATACTATATTTAGTGTGTGCAAATTATTTGTTATTGATACACTAAGAACATTGAATTATGAACAAATGATTTTTATTTTTTTTTAAAAATTCAAAACAAATAATTAAAATTTGAGATGTAATGAAAATAAACAAGAAATAAAAAAAAAGACATTTAAATTTAGAAATATGAAATTAAAAAAGATGATTTTAATCACAATTTGAAAAAATAAAATCTTAAGCAATTTGGATGAGAAAATTTTGTAACAACTTCTTAAAATTTGAAGAAAATAGTGTGGTGTTGGGTGCAAAACTGTGAAAAAGCGGAACATGGAGGTAGAGAAAATACATAGGAAATATGAAGGACATGTATTTCTACGATAAATCAAACTTTTTCGATTCTAAATATATCATTTAAATTTCTTTTAATTTTAAAACTTTTATTTGGATAAGAAAATCATATTACCATTGTTTATATATAAAATATCTTGTTTAATTTAAATAATGTAATTATTATGATAATTTTAGTTAAAAAATAATGAATAGAAGCAAGAGAGAAGATGAATTTTTAAAATCTCCTCATTTTAGATGAAATTATAATTATTCGACTTATGCAAATAAAGTTCATTCTCAAAATTCTTTGAAATTTTACAAAATCGTTCAATAAAATATCTAAATAAAATATTTTGTAATAATAATATATGTTAGCATTTCTAAAAAATCATATTGCCTTCTTAAGTTATCGTGTCCAAACACACTCTTATATTAGGCTGGGTTTGTATAGTGTATGCTTGACATATATTGATGGACACGGTGATACATGCATATCGTTTGGATCATGACTAATTGTAATATGATGATATATGAACACAAGATAGAGAGAAATTGTGTCATTCTATATCTTAAGATAGTGTGTCCTATCAGGAAGCTGTTATACAAATCGGTGGACACAATGTCTAATTTGATATTGTGTTAAAATGATTAAATTACCATGTGTTTTAAGAAAAATTACTCCAAATAATAATTAATACAATATTAATAATTATAATAATATTTATAATAATAATAATTTTTATATAATAATAATTATTATTTCTACTATTTTTTTATATTTTTCTTATTATTATTTATATTAATCTATTATTTTTATATAATAATAATTATATATATATATATTATAATAATAAGAATTATTAATTTATTATTATTTATATTATTATTGTTATTTATATTACTTTTTTATTATTTAATATAATGATAAATTATAATAATTGTAATAATGGTTACAATAATAATAATAATTATAATAAGAATAATAATAATTGTAATAAAAATTACAATAATAATAACTGTTATAATTATAATTATCATTATTGACAATGAAAATATTAATTATATTAATATTAATGTTAATAATTAATAATATTATGATTATTGATAATAATAATAATAATATAATAATAATAATAGTATTAATCAATGATAATAATATTAATAATAATATATTGTAGAGATAAAATTATAACTTTTTTATAACTCAATGTTTTGTCTCATGTATCCAAACATAAAACACTACATAATAAAGTGTTATATAGGTACCAATATCTTATTAAATTCAATGGATGTGATCTAATCATGAGTTTTATATATGTTTAATTACTCTGGAGGTCCTTATAGTTTCATTGAATGTTTAGTTAGGTCCCAATATTTTAAACATTTATAATTAAGTCCCTATACTTTTAAACAATTTTTAATTGAGTCCTATTTTTTTAATTATTTAACCACATTTTAGAAATGTGGTTGATAAAGACAAAAGAGAAAACAAAAATATTATTAAATATTATTAAATTTTAATTAAATTTTATTTTCTATTTTTGTAATTTATTTAATTTCATTTTTATTTATTTAATTTGTTGTTATATTTATTTTTGTTTTGATTGATTTTCTATTTATATATCATGACAAGTAAATTAAGAAAATAAATAAAATGAAAAATTAGAAATAAAGTTAGAATTAATTAAATATAACATAAAATATTTTAAATTATATATCTTTTAAATTCTTATTAATTTTCTAATTCTTTTATAATTAAATATCCCCTTGTTGGTAGAGCGTTCCACTTGTGAGTAGAAAGCTCTGACCAAATTTGGATAGCAGACTTCCTCAATAGCCATCATCGCTCCCCAACCAGGTTGATTGAAGAAGTACTCTTGAAGCACAAGAACTTGGTTGTAGATGTTGACTGGAAAAACCCTTCTGATAGCAACATTACGGGGAAGGAAGTTGTCTTTAAAGTTCTTCTGCATTTTTTGGTCCTCATAGAGCTCATAGAGGATATCCTCAACAACTTCGAATATGTTTCCCCTTTGTATTCCCTTAGCCTCAGCGCCAAGACTTGTCATCTTTAGCAGAAAGAGAATGAAGAGATTCTGAGATGGTTTAGAGAGGAGAGGGAGAGATGAAAATGAAGAGAGAGAAAGAGGAGAGAGAAAGTTTGTGAGAGATGGGAAAGCAAAGAGACAGAGTGTGGGCAAGGTATGGAAAGCAAAGTGCTCAATTGAGCAAGACATTGCATATTTATAGTCGGAGATGGAACTAACCGTTGACAAAAGTAACCGTTGGTGACTTGTTAGAAGGAAGCCTTTTGAGGAAGGGTCCTTCTGAGAAATGAGCCTTTTGAGAAAATTTCAGAAATGTGTCTTTTCTGAGAAAAATAGCCTTCTGAGAAAATTTTCTTCCTCAGAAGGTTTATTCCAAGCTTTGCTCATATCTTCGCTAAGTTAATGTCTCAGAATGTAGCCTAGGACTAAGGGGAGTTTCTAAGAAAAATGTTTTCAATGTATTATTACTTAGAAACGTCTTAGGTTCAGAAGCCCTTTCAGAACATTGAATCGATCTTCAGCTAAGATTTTTGTAAATATATCTGAGATTTGATCCTCAGTGTTTACAAATTTGATCTCAATATCACCCTTTTTGCACATGATCTCTTATGAAATGATGTTTTATGTCAATGTGCTTAGATCGAGAATGCTGAATGGGGTTCTTAGCTAAGTTAATTGCACTTGTATTATCATAGAAGATAGGAATTTTTTCATACCTTAGGGTTGCGTTTGTTTTCTCTGACCCTGGGGTCAGAGTCAGTGGAGTCACCAGAGTCAGAGTCACTGTAGTCATTGTTCTGGTGTCATAGTCACTTTGTTTCTTGTTTGATAAATCACCAGAGTCGGAGTCACCAGTGACTTGCTCCATGTTTATTTTGATAAGACAAACTCCAGAGTCACTGTCAAAATTACCACTGATTACCCCTGAACAAGAAAAATAACTGTCATAGATCATACCACCCCTCCTATTCCATGTTTCCCACTCCTGGTTAATTCCCACTCCTGTTTCCCACCCCTTATATTAGATTCCAAAGTTTTTATAACACAAAGTTTTTATATATATTCGTGGATCATTATTATAATTATAACGGTTCCAATAATAATAATAATAATAATAATAACAATGGTGAATGAGAAGAGAAAGTGCTTACATTTGAAGTTATGTAATTTTTCACTAATTCATATTATTTCTTATACACTAATACAATTTGTAAAAAATTTCTTGGTCAAAATGCTGGATTCGACATGAACAAGAACATTGTGTTATGGGTTTCAAATCTCACCATTATAAAATCTTGTATTACACCTAGGGACCATATCTGTACAAGTTATTCAAAATATACACCTAAACCATGTTATTCAAAATATACACCTAAACTATATTTGTACAAGTTATTACACCTGCATATTCTTATTCAAAACAGCAGCTGCATTATCAAACCTGCACACTCATATTCATAACAGCAGTTGCATTATTAAACCTGCACATTCATATTCATAACCTGCATTATTAAAGGGTGCATATTCAATAACTTATCTACCATGAATCCATAACAGCAAAGTTTAATTATCACAATGACAATATCCAACAGCCAAATAAGCTCCATGGTATCAATGTTAAAGTAAAACAAGTACAAATTTAAAACTACAAAATGATTCCCACATCAGTTGATTCAAAGTACAATTAAAAAGTTCCATAACAGCAAATTCCTAAACTCCATTTCTACTTTTTAAGAAGGGCTTTAACAAAGTTCCCCTTTTGCTCCATCGTCAAACTCCAGAAGGTCTGCTGCTTCATTTTCAACAATGGTAGGGTCACCAATGCACCCCTGATTCTCTATTTCATTCAAAAGCAAGACAATAGCCATTTTGCCCTCAGAAATGAGTTCAAGTCCCTTCTGTCGCATCTTGATATCTCCAACCAACCTGTTTTTACTTCTATTTAGGAAAGATTCCACTGATATCTCCACAGAACTTATAAGCTTTGCTTCTAAGGCACTGACCAACTTATCTACATTCCATCTGCTTTTAAAAAGTTGAAACACAAATGAACATTCCAACAAATAGCATCTGGAACAAATAAGATGAAATTTTCTTCTTCCAAGATAAAATGACTTGAGATATGGTGACACAAAAAACATAAAACATTTACCATGGCATGGTAAGTTCAGAAGAAAAAGATGGGCCTCTTGAATCGTAATATCCTAAGTCCCAAGATTAATTTTTTCTAAATTGCTGAAACCATTTTCCTGAACAAATGCTAAACAACTACAGTATAAATTGAAAAAAAAAGAGCTATATTATTGTATCTCAAAGATATTATATTATATTGTACTGAATTCGTCAAAATTAATAGAAAAGAGGACAAAGGAAGAATGAGACAGAATGAATAAACTAACAAAGTTCCAATAGCCAAAAGTCTCTTAATGGGATCAAGGGCAAGAACTAAAACAGTTGATGGAATGGGGGCTAGGGTTTCGAAATTAGGGATATGGTCGAAATTAGGTATATGGTCGAAATTTAGGGCACAGTAACGATTCAATCACAGAGGAGAGAAGAGATTCAATCAGATACCTGGTAACGCGAAAGAGAGGAGAGACGACCAACACCAAACGAATCGCGACGCGAGTGCATGCCGAAGGTGGAGGACCGACGACGAACGAGGCCAGCCGAGGACGAAGGTGGATGTACGCGAGCCTGCAACAAAGCGAAACAACAAGGAGAAGCTCAAAAATAATGGATGAGGAACGACATTGAAGAAGAATCTCACACCATCGAACAAGGAAGGAGCACAAACCTAGCGCAATAGCAAGAAGAACAAGGAGCTCGATTCTGCCAAATGAGAAAGCAACGAAATAATTCATGAACACGAGGACACGGTTTGGAATTTTCAAAAATGCATAAGGGCAAAATTGGAACAAAAAATCATTAAAACCTCCCCTGACTCTGTGTCTCCATTCCAGTGACCCCGTGACTCCACTTTTGGAGTGAACAAAAATTGGGGAAATTTGTTCACTGGGTCAGAGTGACTCCGTGTCTCTCTGACTCCGACCCCAAAAACAAACATATTTCAGAGTCACTATTTCTCTGACTCTCTGACTCTGACCCCGGAGTCAGAGAAAACAAACACAGCCTAGATGATAATCGCGCAATTGATTCCTTATCCATAGCATTTGCGTACAATAATTTGCTGCAGATACATATTCAGCTTCTGCAGTCGAGAGAGCTATGGTGTTTTGCTTTTTGCATGACCAAGTGATCAAGCATTTCCCAAAGAAGCAACATCATCCACTGGTACTCTTCCGATCAATCCGATCCCCAACATAATTCGCGTCGCAGTATTCTACAACATCAGAAGAACAACCTTTCTCGTACCAAAGACCAAGATTAGTAGTTCGACTAAGATATCGTAAAATTCTTTTAACAGCAATTAAATGATATTGCTTAGGTTTGGATTGAAATCTAGCACATATACCAACACTGAGTTAGATGTCTGGTCTAGATGCAGTTGGGTAAAGGAGAGAACCAATCATACCTCTATAGTTGCTTTCTGAGACCTTCTCTCCATCTTCATCTAAGTCAATGACTTGAGACGGCTGCATGGGAGTGCTCATGGGCTTATAATGGTCAAAAGAAACTTTTTCAGAAGTTCTTTCGTATATTTCTCTTGATGTATAAATGTTCCTTCTGATTCCTACTTGATTTGCAATCCTAGGAAGAACTTGAGTTCTCCCATCATGCTCATCTCGAATTCTCCTTGCATGAGTTTTGAGAATTCCTTGCACAGAAGCTCATTCGTTGCTCCAAAGATGATATCATCAATGTATATCTGCACAATTAAGAAACCGGAGTCTTCTGATAGAGTACATAAGGTTGTGTCAACCTTTCCTCTAGAGAAGCCTTTCTTGAGCAAGAAAGAGATCAATCTGTTATACCAAGCTCTGGGAGCTTGTTTAAGACCATATAGAGCTTTTGTGAGCTTAAAAGCATGTTCTGGGAAGGAATCATTTACAAACCCAGGAGGTTGCTTAAGATATACTTCCTCATATAGGTATCCATTCAAGAAGGCGGATTTGACATCCATCTGATAGAGCTTGAAACCTTTATGTGCAGCAAAGGCTAACAACATCCTTATAGCTTCTAATCTTGCGATTGGAGCAAAGGTTTCATCATAGTCTATCCCTTCTTTTTTATTATACCCTTGAGCTACCAACTGAGCCTTGTTTCTCACGACTTGACCCTTCTCATCAAGCTTGTTACAAAACACCCATCTTGTCCCAATAACACTTTTGCCTTTGGGTTTCTGGGTTAATTTCCAAACTTGATTTCTCTCGAATTGGTCCAGTTCCTCTTGCATGGCATTAACCCAGCTAGGATTATCTAACGCTTCTTCTATGGATTCTGGTTCGAGTTCAGAAACCTTAGCAAGATTCGTATAGTTCCTTTTGGTTCTCACGCCTTGCTCATGATCACCAAGGATTTCATTCTGAGCAAGATTTTTTATGTCCCTTGTATCCCTTAGGGGCAAAGTTCTGAGAATGTGGCTCAGATGGTTCTCCTTCTGAGTCATCAGAAGCTTTCTCTTCTGAGAACCATAATTCCTTTTCAATAGGTGATGTAGGTTCATCAGGCTTTGGAGCTTCAATGATGATTTTAGGTGTTTCTCTAGATGGAGATGATTTCTTCATTTGTTGGAGATCATCCTCAACATCTTCAAGAGTTTCTCTTTGGGCTTCCTTAGAAGAGATTTTGAGTTTCTCAAATTCATCCTCTAAGTCAGCAACCTTCTGAGACACATCCTTACTAAGTTATTTGAACTTAATATGAATGGTCTCCTCTACACACTTACTCCTTTTGCTGTATACCCTATATGCCTTAGAAATAGAGGAGTATCCTAGGAATATACCATCATCGGATTTAGGACCAAATTTCGAAAGTTTAATCCCTTGTGTTGAGTATGAAACACGAAGAACCAAAGATGTGAAAGTATGAGATATTGGGTATTTTGTTTTTCCAAAGCTAGGGGTTTTCTTAAGAGTTGGTCTAAGAAAAACACGATTTTGAATGTAGCATGAAGTGTTTACAGCCTCAGCCCAAAATCCTTTTGAAAGACCACTTTCCAAGAGCATTGTTCGAGCCATCTCTTGAAGGCTTCGATTCTTTCTCTCAGCTACTCCATTTTGTTGAGGAGTTCTGGGAGAAGAGAATTCATGAGCAATACCCAAGTTTTCACAAAATGAGTAGTAATTATTATAAGAATTTTTGGGAAATTTTCTCTAAATTATTTTGACTTGGCCGAATGGTCTAGAACTAAATCAGTATATTAGGAATGAGTAAAAGTAGTTATAAAGTTATTAGAAGATAGATTTATGTATAAAAGAAATAAGTTTTGCATAAAAGGATAAGACTATGTAAATCCTTGTAAGGTAGAAGAAAATAAAGGAAATACGTTAATAAAATAAATATCTTTCTGAAATAAATTTAAAATGCAAAGATTTAATATGAGGATATTTAATTTAGAAAAGATTGATTTATTAAGAAGAAACTAGAGTTTCCTAGTAATTAGTTTTATAAATTAAAGATAAGAAAAGGGTAACTAGAAATAAAGAAGTTAATATTTAATTAATCATATTAATAATAATAATAAAAAATAAAAAATAATTATTTGATAATCATAATGATAGTAACATAATAATGGTGATATTACTCCATAAAACTTTAGGAGAAGTCATGAGAGAAAACTATTTCATAAGACACGTAAGATATAAGTAAAGAGCGTTTGATAAAGCCCCATGAGTATATATGATGTGGATGATGATGTTGAAGTATGATTGGATTAATAATGTTGTGAACATATGATCGATGATTTGAAGTGGTGATGAGAATGATTTAGAATTATGTGATTGATGATCAATGTTGTTGTGAAATGATATGATATTCGTATGTGATTGCATCACTGATGTGATGCGTTGGAGTTGGAGTTTGGAGATAAAAAGATATGACATGGGTAATATAAGTGCTTGTTTGAATATCGCCGTCAAGGGGAACTTTGGATTAGCCTAGATCCAGCCGTTCGACAGGGCGAACGGTGGTACATTGCGCATACTCACGAGATAGGGTGGCCCATGGGGTGAGATGTGGTTTTCATGCATGGGATCGACACATAGTTCTACTAATGAAGGGGAGTTTAATGATTATGATTTTATTCCAGGGTGTTCCCTATGATGATTATGAATTTATTTCGGGGTGTTCCCCATGATGATTATGTTCCGGGGTGTTCCCGATGATGATTTGATAAGCGTAAGCTAATGAAAGTGGAAAACGACTAATCCCTAGTTCCATGCAGACGAAGAAGTTCTAAGTTTACGAAGCGACCTCGGAGACCTTGTTAGTACGACCTAAGGAGGATTCAAAGGACCCGACGTTTGATAGAACTTACCTACGGTGCTAGATACGCGACCACATAGAAGAACACATAGGTTTCCCCTTTAGTTCGGGCAAAGTAGGATGTTTTACTATTCAAAGCAACGAGTCTCGTTCTTTCAAAAAAGGTTGTTTTCATAAAAGTGAACGTTGTTTTGAATAGCTAGAATTGGCATAAGCAGTACCAAGCCTGAGTATCGTACGATGATTCACTGAGAATTCTTTTCTCATCCCCTCTCATTCTTATGCCCCAATTCTAGGAGATGGAGCAGCCACCATCACCTCCACCCGTTCATTACCTCATTACGGTCAAATTCTCTCCAGCTACAGGATTTGTGACGGTCACCTCTACTATTCCTGCTTCCTTCGATTACTGGGATCCCCCACCGGAGCCCATTGTTCAGCAGCATCGACCGCATGGCGCGGGACTCCATCCACCGGTTGTTCGCAACGAGTTTCACGCTCATCCCTTACACGACCCCGTCCTGGATCTGGAGCCACTACCTGAGGAGCCGATATTCCCTGAAGACAATATCATGGAGAATCCATTCCTTTGGATTGACCCTGACGATGCGATTCCTAATTATGAGCCGGGGGCGTGGGACTCTGGAGATGAGAGCATACCTGAGTCGGTGGTATCCTATCAGTCGATTGAGGAGGGGGAGGATGAGGACCTAGAAGAAGATAACAAGTACACGACCGTCGGGCAATAGTTGAGAGATAACTTATTTCCATTTTGTTATTTATATTTCAGTTATATTTCGAGATGTACTTTTTGGTCTTTTGTAACCTTTGATACTACAACGGTTGTAATCCTATTTTGATACTCCTTTGGATCTGTATTTGGGATTTTGGAATCTCAACCTTTTCTTTAATTATTATTTTCAGTTTTATTATCCCCTTATGATGATTGATTGTATTTTACATTCTGCATTTATTCTTGACTCGCTTGTTTCAAAAAAAAAAAAATCATGTGTTTTTGCTAGTAGTTTTACGATGTTACATTTTTTATATCGGAGCAGTTCGCTCTATCTACGGGCTGAACATGTGCTTCTTGAATTCCTAAGTTCTTGACTTGTCATACTCTGTAATCATAATACTCTGTGTTATATGCTTCTTGAATGCTTTGCATCGAGATGAGCCTGATAAAACTCATGGGTTGTGCAGGTATTGTAAGAAGGAATGACACCACGCAAGGACGTGTCGAATGGGGTACCCGACAGACCCAAACCCTCTCTGCAGGACTTCCTGCGGGCTATGACGAACCAGTCAGAGATGACTGCTCGAGCCCTTACAACTATAGAACAAGGACGTGCAGCTCAGCAACCGGTTGACGATGAGGCTAAGAGGTACCAGGATTTCAAGTTCAGGGAACCTCCGGTGTTCAAAGGAGAATTGAACCCTGACCTCGCCGAGACCTGGATCTTGGGTATGGAAAGAATCTTTGAAGACGTGTCATGTACTGAGGCACAAAAAGTTAAGTTTGCCTCAAGATAGTTGCAAGATCAAGCTGAGGCATGGTGGGAAGCAACCCGTCCCATTCTGTTGCCTGCTGGGGACCACCTAACTTGGGAAGAGTTTAAAGCTACCTTTCGCAAGAAATACTTCCCTAGGAGCGTAAAGGACTCAAGGACCGCGAGTTCTTAGACCTGGTCCAAGGAAGGATGACGGTGCTCGAGTACACGGCCAAGTTCGGCCGGTTATGTCGTCACTCGATCACGTAGCAGCTCCAACCTGATGAAGAATGGAAGTGTATGAGGTACGAAATGGGATTGAAGTCGAAGTTGAACGAGATGGTAGCAATGCATGAAATTAGGCACTACGCCACGCTGGTGAACAAGTGCCTAGGGCAGAAGGAAAGCATTCGAAAGAGGGAGAGGGCTGACACTGAAGCCGGAAAGAGGAGAAGAATTAAGGGAGAGTCTTCTCACTAAGCAGCCCGACCTCAGTCCATACCTCGCGTGGGATGGCAGGCACAAAGGCGCCACCAGCCTTATGTGCAACGTCCAAACCATGCTAGGGGACTTGCCCCTAGGAGGAACAATGGGCCTTTTCGCCCTCACCACCCGCTCAACGGCAGCCTCAACAACAGCAACCGCAACCTCAACCTCGACAGCAGCAGCAATAGCAGCGCCGGCCTGGGCGTAACGGGGCGAGACCCCTAGTGAACAACGGAGAGCGGCCCCTCTGCAATCGCTGCTCAATGCGTCACTTTGGGCCATGCCCGACATGTTTCACATGCTGTAACACCCTACTAGAAAGCCCTTAACGCTTAAGTCATTTTAGGCTATTTCATAAGGGTTACCTCCTGTTATCATGTTTTATATTTATATTTAAAATATAATACCCGGAAAATAGGTGGGAGTAGATTTTTCGTAAACATTCGCGGAATAGAAAATAAGGGCTTTGCGCATATGATAAGCGATAATATAAGCGATACAAACATCTACTAAAAATACCTCATCATAGAAATAACTCTCATCAAGTAACAAACATGACATAAATACTAGGTCTCACCCCATAAGCCAAAAACTGTGACCTATGAGAATCCACCATAAATACGAGTAAATAAATAGCTGCCGGCTAACAAAGGTCCTGACTCAGAAAACATAATAAATGAATAAACGTAGCGGAAGCATAAAAATCATAACATCTGATAAGGAAATAAAACATGTCTCTGACATCTATGAACTATATCATAACTAAGTCTGCACGGACTCCTCGTGTGCTCCGACATCCTGCTCTGTCTGCTCCTCTAAAAGGTGGGGGAAAACATAGGGTGAATACATAATGTATCTCAGTAGAGGAAGCCGCCGCCCCGGGTTTAATTATAAAATAAGTGAAGTATGAAAGAGTTCATTTCAAATATAAGTTTAAAACAATCTTTTCCCGGAACGTCTTACCTAAGTGTGTCTTGTTCATTTTATTTAATACATATAACATATCATGGTTAAAGGTCTCTTTGTAGTGTGCTAGTGCCCTCAACTCATGTACAATAAATACATCGTAAAGAAAATACATATTAACATGTTAAGCATCTCTATCTTTCTTTAACTGTGAGTCATAGCTGCCCTCCTGTCCTATCCTCCACATCACCGGCCCCTAGGCATGAGCTCATCCTAAACTAATGGGGAGAGGGGGTAATTCACCTTCCCTTTTGAAGGCTACTGTGTTTTAACATAGCGTCACCCAGTGGCGTTTAACATAACGTCACCTCGTGACGTTTTAACATAGCGTCACTGAGCGCGTTTTGGTTATTAAACTTTAACATTACATAATCATAGGCATATAACATTCATCACATATATCTCATCATTAATCATTATATAAATCATATAATCATGTCAACAATTTAACTCATCATAAAAACAACACATATACTCAGTATAACATATATATCTCATACAATAATTATATTTACGCCATAGCATTTAAACATGCATAAATCATATGTAACATATATTATCATATAATCGTACTTTTATATTATAATAACGTATAGACATATTTTACAACTCATATAATCATATATAAATCATGTATAACACTTATACAAGTCGTAGAACGCATTAGGGTACATAAAGGGTCAAAACAGTTAATTTTCGTAAAATTTGCAGTGCTGTAATCGATTACAACGGGGTTGTAATCGATTACCAGAGAGTCATGTTTTCTCGCGATTGGAAATTCTCAGCTCATAATCGATTACGAACCTCTTGTAATCGATTACGAACGCAAAAACTCAGATTCTAGAGTTTCTAAAACACGTTTTTCACAAGCCAATGACTAAGACTTTAATCTAGACTCATCTCAATCAATAGAAAACATAGGTACATGAAAACTCATTGATAAAACATGATCAAAAACACTTTTTAATTGATGAAACCCTTTTTCTTTGAAATAAATTTTGTAAGACATAACCCTTTCATGAACCCTAATGGGAAAAACGAACAACAACAATAATCTCATCAAACACACATCATCATGCATTAAATTACAGAGAATAAAGAATTCCTAGAACCCCTACCTCTTGAAGAAATTCAAATAAAAACGTAGAGACGATCCTATAAAGGTGAAACCCTCGTTCTAGCTTTCTCTCTTTAGACCCACGGACGGTGTAGTGATGAATATGAATCCTATTGATGAATTGCAATCGGTAGAAGGGTGTATCTTTGTGTGAGGATTACAAATATGTGATCAGTTTCGTGAACGGGTAAGGTTTGATGTGAGTTTCGTGATTTGGAATGGTTATGGCTTTGAGTTCTTGAGAGAGAGGAAGAGCAGTGGAGGCACAAGGACTAGAGAGAGTGTTTGGAGTGTTTCTGAAGTGAGGATTAGGGTTTCTCACGTGGTGGCTCGGTTATATATGGTTTAGAGTCATCGTGGGGCCCGAACGACACTTAAAACATACTAAAAACGCACTTTGTGCACGTCGTAATCGATTACACGGATGTGTAATCGATTACTGTAATCGATTCCAGACAGCACAAAAGGCTGTAATCGATTACCATCCTACAGTAATCGATTACAAGATTGTCTGTTAGCCCAAAAACTCTTCAAAAACGTTCCAACCCGTGCTATAAACGTCCATACACCATTCCTAACCTCATGCATCATCTAATCATCAATTAAAACACATATATATATATACACCTAAAACACTCCACATACAATGAACACTCACATAGGTATACATAATTAACATAACACATACGAAACACACGTAAATCACATAGCATATAGCAAATCACATATAGCTACACTTAGATCACATAACACATAGCAAACACACACACACACACACACACACACATATATATATATATATATATATATATCACCTAACACATAGTGGTTACTAGAAGAAACTTATTCACCCGAACCTAATTAAATTCTAACCAAGGTCAATTACCCTTAATTTCCCTCAATTAGGACTTAATGAAAATTGGGGTGTTATACATGCGGCCAGGTGGGCCACATATCTAGGACATGTCCAAGAGCTAGTAACCAGAGGCAAGCTAGGGTGTTTGCTATCACTGCAGAAGATGTGGAGGTCAGAGGCTTGATCCAAGGTGAGTGAAAACTGTTAGGTCATGTCTTAACTGTAATTTTTTATTCCGGAGCAACCAATTCATTTATTTCTAATGCATGCATTAAGAAACTTGAACTGCATACAATTACCTTACCCCATGTATATTCTATAACCACTCCTACTGCAAAGAACCTACTTTCTGTTGTTTGAGCACCTAACTGTAAATTTGAACTCTTAAGTAGAACCTTTCAAGCTGATTTGATACGGTTACCCCTACTAGAGTTAGATGTTATATTAGGAATGGACTGGTTGAAAGCTCAGAGAGTAGTGTTAGACTTTGAGAAGAGAGCAGTGATATTCCCTAAGAGTCTATAGACACCAAGAGAAAGCCAAAACCTAGAAACGACCAATAGTTCCCGTATAACCCTTTTCGATTGTAAGCTCGACACCCTCGAATTCTCGATCTATGTCTCATCTACTGTCGCTAAAGAGCAAGAGTTGGTTGATTTACTAGTCGTGTGCGAGTTCCCAGAGGTATTTCCTTAAGACATTCCTGGTTTTCCCCCTGAGAGAGAAGTAGAGTTCACCATCGACCTGGTTCCCGGAACAGAACCAGTGTCCATTGCACCTTACCGTATGACCCCTCGTGAGCTGAAGGAATTGAAAGAACAGTTGGAAGAGTTGCTAGCCAAGAAGTTCATTCGCCCCAACGCATCACCATGGGGAGCGCCAGTGCTTTTTGTAAAGAAGAAGGATGGCACCATGAGGCTGTGTATCGATTATCGGCAATTGAACAAGGTCACTATAAAAAATAAGTACCCATTGCCGAGAATCAACGACGTCATGGATCAGTTGAAGGGAGCAACCGTGTTCTCCAAGATCGATCTTCGGTCTGGATATCACCAAATTAGAGTAAAAGAAGTCGACATTCCCAAGACGACATTCAGGTCAAGATACGGACATTTCGAGTTCACCGTTATGTCCTTCGGATCAACCAACATCCCTACAGTATTCATGGATTATATGAACAGGATCTTCCGTGAATACTTGGATACGTTCGTGGTAGTATTCATTGACGACGTCCTAATATATTTGAGGTCAGAAGAAGAACATGCGAAGCACCCGCAAACGATTTTGGAGATTCTGAAAGAAAAATAGTTGTATGCCAAGCTCTCTAAATGCGGATTTTGGCTCAAGGAAGTGCAATTCTTAGGACATGTCGTATCTAGTAAAGGCATAACAGTAGAACCTGCTAAGGTGACCGTGTTGGTGTATGCCCTAGAGGGCCAATCATAGTTGCATTTTTATTATGATATTGTGACATTTTATATATTTATGTATATATATATATATATATATATATGAGGCATTGTTTTCATTAATTGTTTATTTTTGAACATTATGAAGTCCTTAGAATGGAATAAAGATTAGGTACATAACCTAATAGTGAGACTTCATTCTTAAATGTCCCTAGTCGAGTATTACTGTAAACAACAGGACAACAATAATAAGTTGAGACTATTATGTGTATGGACTGATAACCTTTTCTCACAGGTTATGGATATGTGATATCAAGTCTGCACATAGGTATATATGGTGATATACTGGACAGACCCGCCTTGAGAACGCTACATGGATAGTAATGTGAATGTCATAAGTGATTCTCATAGTGATGATGGTACATATAGTCCTTTGACTTGAAGCTACTGCGATCCGCTGCATGAGGAGTTGTGTGCTTTCATACCGTCAAACGTTATCCGTAACATGGTAATTATAAAGTCGGTCATTAGGCATATCACGAATCATGTGGGCGGTGCGAGTAACGTAGATAGAATTTGTCCCTGTCACATTACGAGAGATATATTTGTGGGCCCCTTGATGAGTGGGACTGGGAAAATGCATGGCCATGTTGAAATGAATTAATGTGTGACATTAATATCATTTATTTTATCAGTCTACTCGAAAATCAAGAAACTAATGATTTAACTATACAAGATGACTAATTTCATGCTTATGTTAAATCTGGATATTTAGACAAAGGGACTGAAATGTACGGTAACATCAATCACGGAAAGGTTATGTCAAACCATTGACTTTCTTATAACTTGGGTAGCAGTGATGTGTCGCTAGATACCGCTCACTGTTTATATTATTAATGGGATTTAATAATATTGTCAATGTTATAAGAACCTATAGGGTCGCACACTAAAGCAGTTTTATGTTGATGCTAAATAAGATTAAATTAGTGTGACTAATTTAATTGGGCTTCCATGAGATGTGCCTAATAAAGAATAAGATTAAATTAGTGTGACTAATTTAATTGGGTTTCCATGAGATTGGCCTAATAAGGATTAAGATAAAATTAGTGTGACTAATTTAATTGGGCTTCCATGAGATGAGCCCAATAAGGCTTAGGTTTATGTTGAGTGTTGGCTGCTATAAATAGCAACACCCAACACCCAAGGCACAACGCATAGCCTCCCTAGAATCCTTATTTTTTCTATTTCTCGCTACTAGAATAGAGAGTTTCAAAAGAACATCAAGGTGAGTGTTTTACATCCACAACTGCTATGTAGATATCTCTAGGCCGTCTCTACACTTGTGTGGGAAGAGTTTGACATAGCTCAGTGTGAAGATTTGAAGAATTCAAGAATTGAAGAGTTCAAGATTTGAAGAGTTCAAGAATCCAAGAATTGAAGAGTTCAAAAATAGAAGAGTTCAAGATCTGAAGAGTTCAAGAATCGAAGATTTTAAGAGTCGAAGAATTCAAGAACAAGAACTCATGAAGAACTAAAGAACAACAGTTGTTCGCAAATCGTGTTGCGGTCACGCTTCAACGGGTAATTCATAGATGAATCATGATTATTCACATGGGTCCTTGGGTGGGAATTGCATAAAAATTTTGTTTTCCGCTGCGCCTTTATGCGTGATTTCCTAACAGTGGTCTGAGAGCCTCTTGTGAAAACATGGTTCTTTTTGAAAGAACTATCTGTTGTTTATATGATAAACATGGTTCTGTTATGTTGTTTATGGGATAATCACGTTTTTAGTTTTTATGCAAGAAGCGATTTTGATCATATGGTGATATGATTTGCGAAATCCTTATGTTATGTGATAACATGGTTTTGCTTCTTTGCCGATAAGGATTCGCGAAAAAGGTTCAAGAGTTAAATCCTTATTTTCGAAATCCTTGTTTTCGAAAATTCTTGTTTTCGAAACTAATCCTTGTTTTTGAAGCTAATCGTTATTTTCGAAATTCATCATTGTTTTAAAAAAATATTTGGTGTTTGATCGTTGTTTTCGGAAATTGCTTGTTGTTTCCTTGTTTGTTTTCGAAAATTACATGATGGATTGCTAGGATTCATTTGATTTGATCTTGTTTCCTTTTTTGTGACAAATAGATGTGATATGTTGATATCATATCTTTTTCAAATTTAGAAATCTTTTAATTAATGAGATTAATTAAAAGGGAAATATGTGTATCATATCTTTTCATATTTGGAGTTATTTTAATTAATATTGATTAATTAAAATTCTATATATATATATATATATATATATATATATATATATATATATATATATATGGTATATACCTTTTTCAAAATTTAAAATCTTTTAATTAATGAGATTAATTAAAAGAGAATATGTTAAAATCACTTGCTTAAAAACTCCCCTTAATCCTGGTCTAGAATCTGAAAATACTTGCTAGAAAGCTTCTGAGAGAAATATATGAGAAGCGAGAAAAATAATCTCTGAGAAAGTAAAATTTTTCTCATACGAGTTTTCTTCTAAGAAGGAACCCTTCTGAAAATTTTTACTCAGAAGGCACCTAATGGTGAGCGTCGCGACTCCCAAAAATTTGTTATTTATAAACCAAGTTACCCCTAATATAATATAGTGGAAACCTAGGTCGTCTCTCACAAGGAATGGATATGAAAGCAATACTCAAGGCTAGTTGTAATGATGATTATCACAAATTGAGGGGTTTTGTTTGCAAGAAAACAGAACTGAATTGAATTAAATTAAATGATAAAACAGTGACTCATGAGGTAGAACAAACATTGGGGAGTTTATCATTGGTCACAAAAGAATGCAAAGATTGGTTAATTATGCCAGAGTTAGATCTAACCATATTGTTGTGATTCTAATGATAGATTGCCTAAAACAAGATTAATTAGTGAGATCTCACATTTAGTTTCGTTTTTAACAACCTTTAAAAACTAACCACATTAACCTAGTTCAAAGACTAATCAGCCAATTTACTAATCACAAATCATCAATCTTAATACCTCATGCATCAATTAATCAATTAACACATAAACCATACCAAGTGCATTAACCTAACTCGATCAAGCAAGCCAAAAACACAAGCTTAAACACACACACAACCTGAAATATTCATAATTATGCACATTTCAAATCATATGTTAGGATTAATGATGAAAGCCTTAGCAAGGATGAAGTTCAAGGCCTCAATTTACCCCAGTGGTGCTCACACCCTCATGAATCACCAAGAGACTTTGTTATTCATGAAGAGAAATAAAAATACAAACTGAATTGGAAAGATATGAGTGAATTGCATTAAATCAGAAACAATTAAGAGAAAAACAGTAAAACAAGGATTGGATGCAAAATAACGTAAAACACTTGAATTGACGAAGAACGAATAACGTTAATGGATTAAAACTAGAACTCACTTACAACTGAATCAAGAGTAAAGGTAGAAGGACGGAATCAAAGTATCTGGACGAATAACGTTGAACGTAAACAAACCGGAAACGAAAGCGGAAAGAAAATAGGGCATAAAACCAAACATAATCGAATCCTAATGAGTAAAAACTTAAAATAAAACGGAGGCAAATGTCTAGGTATGAGAATGTATGTTTCTAGTGGAGCTAACATTGCTTTATATATTGAAAACAACTTTCAAGGCTTTGCAATTAAACCCCTCGCGTCACTTTGCATATTGGTCCTTTCTGTCAAAAGACTGCAGGCGCGCGCCCAGGCGCATATGGGGCGCACATGGTTTGCGCTGGAGGAAATTCAATTTGTTTCGAGCGTTGGGGCGCACAACACCGGGCGGAAAATCACTGGTCCGCTTCTTTCCTCTGTTCATGATGTCCACTGCTCCAATAATTACCATGGCCTGCACCACAAACACTAAATACCAGAGATAAAGTGCAAAGGTCTTCCTTGAATTGCAAAAACATTAAAAAAAACATATGCAATTAGCCGTTATTTCCATTAAGCTCCAAATAAATCAAAGTTGCAATAAACACAATAAAAGACTAAGAATAGAGTCGAGAATTGTATACAATTGCTCAAATAAGGGGAATAAAATATCAACAAAACGAGCATTATCAACACATTTTCTCAGACGGTGTTCTTTCGCTCAGAACGTGATGCATTAAAGTTACTGTAACGATAACTTTAATTAACAAACGGCTAGTTGCTTAGAACGCTTATAAATACGTGAAGCCTTGAATCTTCCAAGCACTTTGCCTTCTCATCTAGCCAAATCTCTACCAAATTCTAAGCTCATCATCTCCTTAACAATCTTTCATCTTTCTCTCTCTCTTCCTCTGTTCTCGATCTCCTACCTTCTCTATTCCATAAACACCTCTCTCAAATCTTCTCAACAATCATCCCACACTTAAAATGGCCAATATTAAGGGAATGAGGAGGGACTCCCTTAACAAAGTCAATGAAACCATTCTCTTCGAGGATGAGAAACTCCAAGAGAACTTCGAATAGAACTTCCTCCCTCGTACCATAGCCATGGAATGATCCCTACCCTTTTCCATCTATAATCCGGTGGAAGTTCTTCAGCACTTCTTCCATGGTCAATTCAATTGGGTCCGTGTGATGTCCCAAGAAGAAGTGTGCTACCCCAATCTCGTCTGAGCCTTCTACTCTCAAGTGAGGCTTGAGACAAATCAAGGTGTAAAGAGCCAAGTCGCTGGAACTCCTATCCGCTTCAACACTGCAGATATTGCTCGTATATTTGAAACTGAAGATACTGGGGAGATAGTGGTTGATGACAAAAGCTGGTTCCAAGATGAAGACGAAACGGAGGAGCAAATTGCCAAGACTCTCACAGGAAGTGATGGAATCCCTCTAAGTGGAGTCAAAGTACCCCATCTGACAATGGGAGCTCGGATGGTACTCACGGTCATCCAGAACACACTGCTTCTAAGAATCAGAGACACGGGGAACATGACAACAATGGATGTCTCACTACTCTATTACATCTTGAAGAAGAAGAAAGTCAACTTTAGGCGTATGATGATTAATTACATCATACATCAGGCCCATCCCAAGCAAAAGCAGACGAGCCTTCCCTACGGCAGCTTCCTCACGAAGATATTCGAAGACATCAAGTTCCCTCTGGATTCCTTTGAATACATCTTCAATAACAATAGATTGTCGATTGTCACCTTTAACTCTATCAAGTGTCAGCGGATTTCTCATAAAGAAAAGGAGAAAGCCAGCAAGGATGCTTCTGGGGATGAAGGTCCAGAAGAGAATCCCCCAGAAAAGGAAGCGATCAAGGCTACCAAACCTTCTAAGTCTGCGAAGACTTTTAAGAAGGTGTGGATAGCATCTGATGAGGTCTCTCGGCCCTCTAAGGCTGAAAAGGGACAGAAGAAAGTTGCTTTTACTAAGAGCAAGAAGAATCAACAAACTCATATCACCCCTCCCCGAGTTACCAGGAGCATGGCTTTTGAGGAGGCTCAGAAGTCTCCGTCTTAAAAGACCAAGAAGACTTTTGAAGCTGCTCCTACGGAATCTGAAGATTCAGAGGAGACTGTGTCTCATCAAATCCCACCCTTGGTGAGGAAAAGGAAACTACAACCACCAGCACCCTCTGCAGCACCACCCACGCCATCTACGCTTGAAGTTCCAGCCGCCTCTAAGAAGCGTCGAAGGCTGGTAAAGCGTCTACCCTCCAAAACTTCTTCTCCTCCACCTCGCTCTCCACCTCCTATACAAGAAGAAGGACCTTCTCATGATGCTAACTCTCAGGGAGAGCAACAACATTGAGAGGAGGATGCTCAGAAGGAGCTCAGCCTTACAAAGGTGTCTGAGAAAGCACCTCTGGTTGAAGAACCAAAACCTTCTCATCATTCATCTCCGTCTGGGGAGGCCTCACCCCTAAGGGACGATGTTGAAGGCAGTGTCTGAAACGAAGTTGGCTCTCCTTCTTTTGAGGATGATGGTTCTCAGTATAGAATGGAAAGGAGAGAAGACGATGCTAGCAGAGCACTCAGAACTCCCCGGGTATAATCACAAGAAGGAAATATTGGGGTTGTTCTCTTAAAAGCAACCGCTTCTGAAGCTACTGAAGTGCCGCCTTAGATCTTGGCTATGAGAATGGAGGAGATTCGACAAGAAATCGTGGGTGCCTCTGAAGAGAAAGAAGAAGAACAACAACAACAACAGCAGCAACCACAAATAGAAGTACAACCACAAACATCGCCTGGTGTTGTGGAACCAACTTCTGAAGTTGGAATCCAACCCTCTGACTTCAATCAAGAACATGGGCAGACACATGTCTCAAACAGCATTGAAGTACCTGTGGTTCCTAGCACTGGACGCAGTTCAGAAGAAATCACTGATGCTACCGCCGCTGCTGGAGTATCATCAGTTGAGATATTTGTCAGCAAATGCACCTTGGCAGAATCTGGAAGAGTGGCCTCTACTCAGATGGAAACCTAGGTTCCACTTGTGGACATCACCCATATCGCACCCCCAAGCTTCACAAATCCAACTCCATCCTTCTCACTGTCTATTTCTATGATGAACCCGAGCTTTCAGCTTGGAAATGTGGTGAACACTCCACCCTCTGTATCCTACCGTCCATACTTCTATGGGGATACAAGGACTCGGATATTTGGAGTGCTTCAATCTTCTGATCTTATGCCTCGTTTTCTTCTGCCACATGATACTTCTGAGCCTACAACGACAAGGGCACAACCTTCTAGGAGTGAACAACCTTCTCATCCCATCCCTTAGAAGGAAGATTCATGTTCAAGCTATTTGAAGAAGAAAACAACCACAACTCTTCTCAAGCACCTCATCCTCCTTCAGAAGCGGGTCCAAGTGAAGATACCTTGCCTCCTGAAACACCTTCTCACCTCGGTATTAAGGAAGATGTTGTGGAAATGTGCAAGCTTTTGCGCTATGTTGCTAGGAGAAGTTAGCTAGAAATTGTCTGTGATGGTGTTTACTCCAAAGCCACCCTTTTTTATGTAACAAATGGGAGAAAAGTATTAGCAAATATTTTGACTACGATGAACAATAGGCTAGGACTTAGGGGGAGCATACCTAAGTCATTTTTATTCTTTTTGGCATTTATCTTTGTATTTTTCTTTTGGCATCTATAAATATGATTTTGGAATATTGTATTTCCTTCTTTGTATATTGAACATTTTGATGAAATAAAAATGTATTCTCAGCAATATATTGCAATGAATCTTTAGAAGACAACACTAGTTTCTTTCAGAAATAAAGGTTATCTTCTAAGAATGATGAAATGCATTCTGAGCAAGCTCTAAACTTAATCAGAAAACATTTCTATACATCAAACAAAATATTTACCTTATACTTAAACTGTTATCATCAAAAAGGGGGAGATTGTAAGCTTCATAACCCCTTCTAAGAGAAATTAAATTTTAAAAATTTCTCTTATGCAATCTAAATGTTTTAATGATAACAACTTTAAGTTAGAGGTCAAAGATTTTGATTGATGAAGGCTATTGTGTGTGCTAAGTGAATACTCAGAAAGCTAAGGGAAGAACATCCATTCGGATGAGACTTGAGAAATTACATCAAGTAACCTCGAAGTTAAAGAACAATTCAATGCTTAGAAGAACTCAAAAAAGGGTGTCTTAGAAGCAATAGGCGAAAAATGCACCTCTGAAATGAAGAACAAAATTCAAATTCAAAAAGGGCCTCTCAGAAGGCAGCACTGAATTTTATGTCTCAGAAGGACTTCCTCTTAGAAGGAATTCCACTCAGAAGGTTCATCCCTCAGAAGGCGCACTTCACTCAGAAGTGATCATCTGGATTCCAGTCAGAAGGTTCATCACTCAGAAGGTGCACTTCACTCAAAAGGGACCATCTGGAAGTGATCAAGTCTCAAGACTCTAAACTCATGGAACATTCTTATTCAACTCAGAACATTCCCTAAGGAGCATTGGAAGTCATGCACTGTGCATCGTGTGAAAAGCTCCACGATTTGCGCTGACACTGCAGGGAGTCGTTCTGAAGTAGGTCCGATTCTGCATAAGGCCACATCAGCTCTCAAAAGCCCTCAAACCTCAACGGATTCTTACTCTATAAATAGAAGAAGAATGCATGAGTTCAGTAGCTTGAATCACATTGAATCAAAGTGTTGAAACTCTGTTGAATTGAAAATCCAATTTGAGAAAACTTTGAAAAACCTTCTCAGAAGGACTTCTCAGACTTGAGAAGAAAATTTGTAAAAATCTTCTACTTTATTTTTTATTCATTCTTGCCGTAGGGTAAGTTATTTCTAGAAGTCTATCAAGAGTTTAACTTATCTGCTTCTAAGATCTTGATAGTGTTTTTAATCAAAAACTCACTTTGTAAAAACATTAATTCCTCGGGTTGTGAGGCATCGAAGTCCTCAAGTGTGAGGCATTGAAAGTCCTTGGTTTAAGGCAAAGGAAGTCCTCATTTGTTAGAAGCAAAGAAATCCCCCTCGGATTGTTGAGGTGGTGAAAAATCCTTTACGGCTGTAAAGCTGAGGTTGCCTGAGAAGGCACTTTAAGAAGAATATCTAAGGAAATCTCAACTGAAGGTTGAGGACTGGAGTAGGCTAAGTTAGAGCCGAACTAGTATAAAAATTTTTGTGTGTGATTATCTCTTTTCCCTTAACTCTCTATTCTTTATAAACTGTTAAGACATAGTTTTTGAAAACTAACATTTTCAATTTATCTCAGAACTCAAAATATTTAAGTAAGAAGCTCTTCAAAACAATCTTATAACAATGCTTCTTACTTTCTCAGAAGGTTATTTTCTTCTCCAAAGACAAAGCTTCTCAGAAGCCTTATCCTCTCAGAAACACTTCCGCTAGCTGCCTCTTAGAAGACTCTACTTCTAAGTTCTGTTTTCAAAGAAAACTAATTTTTGGAAAAAGTTTTTAAATCTTAAGCACGATTCTACCCCTTCTCTTGTAAACACACACCTTCAATGCCACTAGAAGGGGGATGGAAGAGCACACTAAAAGACAAAAGGTAGCATAAAGTCAAATGCTTAGAGCATTGAGGGATGATCTAACTCTTACTGCAAAGGTTGAGGAAGATCATGAAAGTGATCAAAAGCAATTTGTGCCACAAAGGCAGAGGTTTGGATTCATCAAAATATCACTTCCCTTGGCAAAGCCAAGCAAGAGAAGGGCATGAAGGTACTTTTAATATAACCTAATTCCCATGCATGTATGAGTAGCCATTACCCATGAAGGTTCTTTTAATATATCTTAATTCCGTTGCATGTATGAGTAGCCACTACACATGCATCTATGTTTTTCCTTGCCAACACATTTTTTATTGTTTCATTTGTTAAGTTTGCTTTTATGTTGTTCAGAAATTTGTGTGCATGTCTGATGTTGTAAATTTCGTTGTGGTTGAGTAATTGGTGCATACTCTACAACTAGTTTTAACTAAGCTAGTAGATTGGGTTGTCATGCATTAGAGTGATGACAATTTTATTCACATGGTATGAAACATTTTATGATTGATTAACTTGTTTGATATGTAATCACTCCCAGTAACAGATTTACATGTATAAGTTTGGGGCTTATGCCCCCACTAAATTTCTAAATATTTTTGGAAGTATGTGTATGTGTATATAATATTGCCCTCATTGTATTATTAAGTTTAACCCCAGATCAAAAAAAAATTTACAGAACTCTATGTTATAATTATATATATAAGTAATGTAATGTCTTTGCACCTACTGTAAAAATTTTCTAGATCCATCACCGGTCACTCCCCTCTTCCCCATTATCTCACATATTGACTTGTCTTCAATCCTTTGAGCACTAATTTTAATAGTTTTACACTATCACTTAATAGAATTTCACCAAAATGTTGAATCAAGGTGGATTATCTCACATAATAAGTGGAATATTAGACATGATAAACAATTTTATCTTTTCCTTTAAAAAAATCTTGGCCAAAAGAAGTGCAAGACAGTAGTATTTGATGCATATACCTATTCAAGCATTCCTGCATCATAGACTTGTAGTAATGAGCAATGTTGATGAAAATGCACTAAATGAAAGCTTGTGGTAGTTTTAGAACTGAGAACTGTGACAACTCTTGTAAAAACATAACTATAACGTGTTCAACGGCCAATAAGAGGGAAACAAGGAAAAGGGTGTGTGCACTGCGTTGTTCATCATGCTCTTGATGAGATCTCCTATAGCAAGTGGTATATCCATCGATCTATGTACGCACACATGGAAAAGCCTTCATGGTATTTCCGTTTTGTTTTTTTCTGTGTGACCTTGCTCTATGTCTAAACTACTTTCAAGGTTCCCCATGCCTGTCACATGTCTTGAACTTCATAGCTTTGAACGTTTTCTAGATAAATACATTTATATTGTGGTATGAGATGTAAGGTATTCATTGTCACTGCATTTACAGACATGGATGTAAAGAAAGTAAGTGAAACCAAAAGGAAACGAGATGAGGCCGACCAAAGTTTTGGAGACCAACCCATTTTGCTAAGTTATGGAAACCAACCCATTTCACCATTCCGTTTGTTCATGTATGTTCTTTTCTAACCTTGATTCTTTTTAACACAATATTGTTGGTTGTGGACTGATTGGAGTAGTAGATGAATTTTTAACATACTACTCTTTTGGGGTTATATATATATATTTTTTATGATTTTGTGACATTGATTTCTATAGATATGGGTGCATTTTTGCATTTATTTTACTCTTATTATGTCTAACACCTAGCATTGCTATATTTTAATTTTACTGTATGATTTATATTAATGATCGTAGTTCATACTAATTTTTATTTGATCAATTTTGCTGGGTTCAGACAAATTTTCCCTTTGTAGATGTGATTATTGAGATGTAGTTTTATTTCTTTTCTAGATTTATCAATCAATCATAATAGTTTTTTTTTCTTTTTCCGAATGGTGTTTTCATGTTTAAAATATGGTAAAAGTCATTTTAAATTGGTTAACTTGCTTTCTCAGGGAAAAGTTTATGAAAGGTTGTGACAACACAAATGAGATTGAAATGGACAGAAAAGGGTTTGAGACATGGAAAAACATGTCCAATGAGGTAAGTCCTATCTTCATTTGAATGTTTTCAACTTGAAATTTATAAAAGTTTTGAACTTTAGTTTTATTTTATTTTTCTTAAGGTAAGGAAACCATATGTTCTTCTAGCTGAAAAGGTGAACTCTGCTCACCAAGAAGCTTTGGATAAAGAGGCTAATGATATGATAAAGGTAATAGAACAATCACACCACTGGAATTTCGCTCCCTTCAAATCTATCATTTATTGTAAAACTTAAGGGTTGTAAGAATTTATCCATGTTGATTTCCAAATGCCATTATTGAGGGCTTTTGATATACACATGTACTTGGAAATTTTAGACTTTCTATATCATATAGTTATTGAACCAAATTTTGGTCTTTGAAACTTCAACTGATCGAGACCTTTGTTATTCTTCTGGCCATTGATTCATACATTATTTATTGTGATTGCTTGGTTAAGATTGATATTCTCTTTAGATGGAAAAGGAGTGAAAACAATATGGTGTTTGGTTTAAGAAAACATTTCTATTTTAATTTTATGTTTTTATTTCTAAAGATAGTTTTCATTTTTTGTTCTCAAATTTCAGAAAAATGCATTTGGTTTGCTAAAGTAGCTAATGCTTTTCTGATTTGCACAACATTATCCCTCCCCCTGTTCATCTTCAAATTAAATTATTTATGCTTTTTTTTTTCAAATTTGAGGTTCCTATTTTATTCTTGACAATTTGATTTGGTTTTAGGGAAAAGATGATGAAGCTGATTCATCAGAAGTTGGGAAGTTTGATAAGGTTTGCCAACTTAAACTCTAAAAGGCATTCCAATTTTTTTGTCTTGTTAAACACTATTTTGGCACACATTACTCATTACACAAACAACAACAAGCCTTATCTCATTATGTGAGGTTGGCTACATGAATCAAACGGCACCATTATGTCTTGTCATGAACTCATTACTTATTACACAAATATACATTTTTCAATTTTGTATTGTATGGATTGTGTACAGTTCCATTGGATATATGAAGACAACTCTTCCGAATACTATTCTAGCTACTCAGAGTACACTTCAGACATCTCAAAGTACTTTTATAACAGCAAAGAATACTCAACTAGTCAACCAAAATGACTGGTTTTACAATGATGGTATTAATATCTTCCCCATTCTATTTTTCTTCTAAATGCTTAAGTTGTGGTGTTGCGCGTAGTTTTAGAAAATATTTTCACATGAAATGAAAATTGAAAATTGCTTTCTTAACCCAAACATAAGATATTTTTTCTTTAAAAGTATTTTCATTGTGAGTTTAAATGTCATAGTCTTTGTTATTTATGTTTCAAATGCTTACAATTTTCTCAACCTTTCCTTGTGTGTTTTGATGGATTTCCAAGGTCTAACCATTTTTCATATATTTGAAATAGGGAAATTGGAATCATGATTCATGGAGCTCGAAGAATGCACTTCTGGATTGACTTAGTTCATATTTGATTTAAGTAAAACTGACCATAGTTATGGTCATGTTGTGGTGAAATGTAGAAAATTATGCAATGACATGATTTGATCAATTGTTATTGTTGTTCTGAATTTAATTTAATTTCATTATGTAAAGATTGTCTTAATTTATTTAATTTAGTGCGTAGAATAAAAATGATATGAGTCAAACACCAATTATGCTATCAGAATAAAAAAGGTAAAACATGCATACAAATTTTTCGGACAAAATTAAATATTCACACCCAAAACTTTATTTTATCCTGTTAAATTATTGTGGATGTATCATTCATAACTTCAATTGTAGTTGTAGTAGTATAAATGTGTCGAATTCATTTGAGATCGAATAGGAAGCAAATTTGAACATTTAATTTTGGGTAAATTGCACTAACCCCCTTCAGATTTCTTAAAATTCCAACTAACTCCATTCTAATTAAAAAATTGCAATCCATCCCAATACTAACTATCACTTAGCAATCCTTGAAAATATGTTAATGAAATATTCTTAGACTAAAGTTAATAAGGTTAAGTAAAGGTAACACTTAAAAAAATTGTTAGTTCTTATAAGTAAACCATATAACCAAGGGTTCTCATGTTTACAATAAAACAAAATGAGAAATTGGTCCAATTCAAACAACAAAGGACATTGTATAATCCAATATCTCCAATATATCATTTTTGTACATATATATATATATGTATATAAAAGGATCATATTATAAAGGATTATATCATAAGATTAAGAACCACATCAACAAGGTAAGTTTTGTTTTCCTTATAAAAATTAAAAAACTAAAATCTAACAATGTATAGATGAGACCAAAAAACTCATCACAATCTATAAGTTTTCCAAAACATATATGAAGCAAGAAGACAATAATGCATAAACAATAAAAAAGTCAAAAGGTCACATCTAAAATCAAAATGTATTATACTAAATAGATAAGTAACTAGCCTACCTCAAATCTAATTTAATGAGTATTTAGGAGTTGAAAGCAACTTCTACATTAGTACCATATGCTCCTCTCGACACTGATGCATGAGCTGCACCAAAATCACAATTGTTTAAAATTGTATGAACTTATGCTGTAGAAACTTGATCATTAGCATTTGACAAAGTCGATATTCTTTTTTTTAATGGAATTATCAGTAGCTCCAACCTTACTTTTTCCTTAGCACTTGAATTCACATTTGATGCACTTGAGAAGTGGTGGTTGGACAATTTGGCTACATTGAATTGGTTCTTGAGTGGTGTCTTTGTTAGGGATTCTAGAGATTTTAATTTTTCTACCTTACAAATAATAATATAATTATATTACCTTTCATCACCTTATACTTTAACTGTTTGAATGAAGAATATAATAATTGATATAAATGTTGACACAAGAATTTATCAAGTCTAGTTTCGACATTATTCATCACTTTGACTAATGAGATCGGAAGGTTGTGGTGTCGAAATTATAAAGTTTAGAATAAAGGTTTCAGCAAATGTCACAAAATGTCGAAATTGTGTTTGGCATGTCATTATTTTTGTGTCAAATATGAACTTGAGATTATCTCCCGCTGGATCTAGGAGAAACACTGAGGATAACAAGTCACCGAGAATAAGGACATGCGTCAGTAAGAAGCTGCACCTTGGAAGACACATGTCAGAAGACATCATCGACCAAGCAACCTTTAATGAGGTTTAAGTTTCTAATTCAAAGACAACGTTCATATTTTGACGTGTCAAATGTTAAGTGACATTCGACAATTATCATTCATACACGTACACACAACCACCATAGGATCGTTGTAACTGTCGAGATGACATGGCTAGATCTGGCGGAGCCTAAAAATCTATAAATAGGAGGCTATATTGTAAGCAAAGGGCATTGAACATACACTCAAACACTTGAAATTCTAACACATAACAGAAACATCAATGTTTGATTATGTCGTATTCGCCTTTATAGAATTAGGAGTAGAATTAGATGTTTTCTTAGGATTGTACTTTAAATTTTCTTTACACGTCCTTTTCAAACACTTATATTGTATAGTCTACTTTACCAATCAATCAATAAATACAAAACTTTGTTCAAATTCTTAATTTCATTCTAGATACCCAAGAAGAGTCGATTTTCGCTTCCAGAATTGAGATTGCGGAGCAAACTTGTACTATTTCATTTCGACTTTGTCGTGATCGAAATCCGAGCAAACAATTACGTTAAGATTAATGGGATCTCTTTGACAAGTCCTCTTTTTATGCCCAAATTGCTTACAATTGTTGCACCTTAAAGTGGTCGATCTCCTTGCAGTTCTAGAACTCGCGGGTCCTTCACCAGGTTCACGTCTCCTAGTTTTCCTTGGCTTGCTAGGGAGTCTTTTCAAGTATGAGGGTAATACAATGTCTTCAAGATCTTCACAAATATCGACCATGGTCAAATCTGGTATAGGATTAGGCAATTATTTCAAAATAAGTTTGTTGATAATATGCTTTACTGTAGTAGGGTTCACAGAATGCAGCAACATCCAACCTCAAGTAGAACAAACATGATAATGCATGTTTACATGAACTTCTTGCAAACAATAAAAAGAAATAAAAATTTTAATGCCAATTTCACTATATAAAATATCATGCTTTGGTATATAAAATGATAAAAACAAAGAAAATTTTAGTAAAAATACCACATATCTCCCAATATTTGCATTCACAATTGCATTTTTTCAAGTCAACGGAAAATCTGTTGCCATTGTCATTAAAAACAAACTCCATTTGATCTACTGGAAATAAACTACACTTATTTTCCTATTGTTCAAAATCTCAATCTTTTTAGTGCCTTAAGTGTGATGTTATGCTCCCACACGTTACCTCACGTGTATATCGAGTATGTATTTTTCCTATAATTTTTATTACAAGTGACTCAACAAAAGTTAAAACTGGTTTATCTCTAAGAAATCCTATCCATTGGTTGAAACTCTCAGCAATGTTATTTGTAATGTGGCCTGACTTTAATTTGCATTGGGATCAAATGTTTGTCTAGATCACATTTGGGGTGGAATATTTCTTAGCCACTCAAATGCACTACAATTCTCCTTCTTAATACCATTTATAGCCTAGAAAAACTCCCCATTGTAGTAGCTCCTTGCAGCTTTCCAGAACAAGCTATGAAGCCCCTATTTACATAGAGATGCCTTCAACGCACCTATGTTAAGATGTAGGAAAAATATTTGAAATTTCTTGATGAAGCCCCTATTTATTATGAATATTAATTAGCACAGACCATGGTTGTCAAATTCATATATGAATAATGTATCGATTCTTTTTTTGTATCATGAATCGTAAGATATATGATCTATAGTATAAAAGTATTTTCCATATAATTAACATAAAAAATAACTACATATTAGCATGTTCAAGTCAAATTAATCCATAAACAAGTTCAAGTCATTAAACACCTCCTAATAAAAATTCTAAAATTACTATGAATCTATGAAAAAGAAGAATAATGACTTGACAAATAAAATAAAAATAAAATATTGAGAATGTTAAAAAAAGTCTGACTTAAAAATAAAAAGATTCAATAAAATAATATACAGAACAGAGCACCAACAAGTTTTGATACATAATATGATGTAGTGGTGTAGTATTCTGCATCCTATGTATTATAAAAAATAAAAAATATAAATATAAAGTACATAGCACTAACACGTATCATATGATATCACACCACATATAACTAATTAATATTCTATATTAAGCTAGTAAATTTTTGTCAAAGCAGTGTGAAATAAAAAGTGCTATAGTGGTACAACCTCCCACATTTCATACGATATCATCATATCATCACTCAAGAAAGAAAAAAAATAGAACATAAGATGCTCGAAGATGCTCTGTTGTATGAAATAAAAATAAGGGTTGAAGAAGAGAGTAAAAGTTAAATAAATAAAAGTAGCAACCATGAAACACTAGTGCAATGCATTGAAAAGGAGACCAAAAGAAATGAGTAGGACTACCAAATGCTTCTGCTTTCAAGTTCTTCTTGGAGAATGTGATGAGAGAGTAGAGAAAAGGTAGAGGTAAAGCCAAAATTAGGATTGGAGAGAGAAGAAATAAGGATTGAGGCAGTCCTTTACTCACAAATTGCAAAAGAAAAAAAATAAAAACGAGCTTTTTCAAAATCGGGTTTTGGGGACCCGACCCATTCGACCCGCCTATTGAGACTCACAAGAAGACGATACAAATCACGGTTCAAGCAGTTCTGATACGATTCAGTCACGATTCAGAGGTGATTTCAATACACCCTCCAATTCGTATCGGTAGCTCACTGTACCGCATCGAATCGCACGAATCGTATCGCGATTCATCCGATACTAACTACACTGGTATAGATCACATAACAAATTTACGATAATTGTCTGTAAGGGAATGCTGGAAAAGAAAAATGATAAAAAGTATTGCATTTTTATAAGAAGTTGTTGTAACATTACCTTTTGCCTATCACTCATTATCACAAATGATTTCCCTTGAACTGCTCCTCCCATCATTGATTCAAGAAGCTATAAAAAGAAGGTCCAACTATCTCTATTCTTTATCTAAATTATGCCAAAGGCTATTGGAAATAATTCATGTTTCTCATCCAATGATATGGCTGAAAGCATTACACCTCCATATTGGCCTTTTAAATGTCAACCATCAATGACAATAAAGGGCCTACAACCTCTAATAAACCATTTCTTCATAGCAACCAAACACAGGAAAAACCTTTTAAACATTGGATTACTTGACATGTTAATCCTCTCAACTAGTAGTTTTGCAATAGTATTGGGATGTTTTGTAATCACCATGTTAGCATATGGTCTTAACTTGCTATATGATTTTTCATGAGTCCCCACAATATTCTCTTGAGCTTTCTTTTCAGCTCTATACAGTTGATGCTTAGAAACGTCACCCCGATAATTTGACATCATGTCTTCTCAGATGATTTCATAGCTTAATTTAAGGTCAACTCTAAATTAGGAAGCCATTTCTTAGCTATCCACGTCGAAGTGACAAAAGAGTTTGTTGATCTCTTTATGAAAGTGTATTTTCCATCATAAACTTTTATCTCAAATAATATATCATTTGCGTTAGTACTTGCATGCTAGTACCCCTCACACCCTTTTCAAGCACACATAGTTGTTGTTCTAGATCTAGCATTCTTGGTCCTGACAATCTCAAATCCCTCTTGAATCACATAATCTCTTAGCACTTCGCTGAATTCATCTACATTAGCAAACAACATTTCATTTTCTAATGTTATTTTATCTTCTTTAGATTCCTCATAAACTTTTCCATATAAGCCATATCCACACATACTTTATTCTTATCCAAATCAGAGTCATAAAGGTCATTTCTACTAATATTAGAATCATAATACAAGTCGTCAAATGAATCAATATTATTTTCAGAGTCAATAAAATCATTTTCCTCACTAGCATCAGTAGTAGAGCACTCACCCTCAAAACAATTATAAGATTCATCATCAGAGTCACTCTCGCTGTTACCACCTTCAATACTAAAAAAGGGCTTAGTGACCCCATAGGAACCCTGGATAGAAAACCTGCCCATGAGCCTTGATCAGGCTCGCCGGGCAAGAGTTAATGTTGTCAGACGAGAGCCAGTCTCGCTGGGCGCGAGTTAGTGGCGCCGGGCAATGGTCCTTGGCGCCAGGCGAGAGGCGGCAACACTGGGCGAGAATGGGAAGTCACACATCGCTTAGTTCTGCATGCCCAGCTCCCTCCTCATACTATATATATGAGAGGGTGGATGACTTTAACCTTGCACCCAATACTTCTGCTTCGTCAAAGTAGTGTTTTGGTAATCCTTTTGTGAGGAACTAAGCTAGGAGGTCCAATATAAGGCTTGGAGATGATCTCACAGTTCAGGTAAGTCTCTCGGCTATTCTTTTATGCCGCGTCCTACCGGGAAAGACCCAGTCTCGCTAGGCGCGACCCCGCTGGGCGAGGACCCTCCTCGCTAGGCGCGAAGTCGCTGGGCGACCAAGCTCCGCGCTGGGCACACTCTCGCTGAGCGCGCTTGCAGCTGGCTGGGCGAGGATGTCCGTAGTAGAAAGTTTTCCTTGTTTTATTGAGGTTTTGATCAGTCTTTTCTAGGCCAGGTGCAAACGCGGTGCCAATAGCTGAAGTCGGAGCTAGCAGTGCTTCTCAATTTTCGTCCATTCTAGGTGAGTGGAGGTTATAGGGTGGATGTTACATGTGATGTCACATAGTAGCATTTATGTTTGTTTATTTTATGTTTTTATGCTTATGTAGTAGTAGATAACATGCTTAGGTAGATAACTGGATAGAAATGGTTAGGATAGATAACTTAGAGATTTCTCGTTTAACTTATATGTTATGTTATGTTATATGTCTATGTATGATAGATGTGTTATTGAACGACTTATGTTACAACATGCTATGTAGTAGAATATGATAGAATCACATGCTATATCTTAGTGTCATTGGAGCACTCATATATTGTGTTAATCATACATGACTAGATATAGCATTTGCTGTAAATGTATTAGCAAGACTTAGTTTCTCCCCAACCAGATCACATTGGAATGGAATTAAACATATCTTCGGTATCTTCGTGGGACAACTGATATGGGGTTATTCTATCATATGAATCCAATTCACAATTGGTTGGCTATGCAAATGCAGAGTATTTATCAGACCCGCACAAAAAAAAACCTCAAAAAGATTATTTGTTTACATATGGTGATACAACCATATCATGAAGATCAACAAAACAGTTTTTGACAGCTACTTCTTCAAATCACGCAGAAATAATTGCAATACATGAAACAAGTCGAGAATGTTTTTGGTTAAGGACAATAAACCGACATATTAAAACATTATGTGGATTACCTCATAAGGAAGAAACTCCAACAACTTTATATGAGGACAATGCAGTATGTATAGCTCAACTCAAAACATGATATGTCAAAGGAGATAAAACAAAACACATTTCTCCAAAATTCTTCTTTACTCATGATCTTCAGAAACAAGGTACAATTGATGTCCAACAGATACAATCTAGTACTAACTTAGCATATTTGTTCATGAAGTCACTTCCTACTTCTATCTTCAAGAAATTAGTACATAAGATTTGGATGCACCGATAGAAGAATATGAAATGATGTCTATAAGAGGAGAAGAAAATATTGTACTCTTTTTTTTTCCTTGAATGAGATTTTTTTCCCACTAGGTTTTTCCTTGACAATGTTTTTAACGAGGCAGTAAAAAAATTTTCATTATGAGTATACTGTACTCTTTTTCCTTCATTAAGATTTTTTCCCAGTGAGTTTTTTCTTAGTAAGATTTTAACGAGGTATATCTCAGCAACACACGTTCATGGGGAGTGTTATGAAATAATATTTTAAATGTCTGTATCTTTAACATATTTATTCACGATACGATTTGATCATATTTCTTTCCTATTTTTGCTATAAATAGTCCTATGAATCCAAATGGAATTGGACCTTTTGAGACTATCAATAATACTCTCTTCTCTTTTTCTCTATGATATTATTATTAACTTCACAACAGAAATAACATTTGAAATACAACAAAAAATAAAAACACATAATAAAAAGATATTATATTAGAAACAAAATGGTTAGAAACTAACGGTAGGACCATATATAATAGAAGAAGAAGGAATAACAATAAATTATCAACAAAAAGAAATATACATACCTAGAGAAAAATAAGAAAAGTACGATATAATGAAAAACATTTCTTCAAATGATATATATCTTAGTAAAAAGTATAATACCAAGATATATGAATAGATATTATATTACAACCTCTGTTAGGTACAGGAGTAGAAATAAATATATGTAAAAATAATTATTTACCAAGAGAAAAACTGGAAAAAGGTAGAAACTAATTTTATATTGAAAGAATTTAATAATGTAGGAAATAGAATAGAAGAAAAGGCAAAAAATATTAGTATACAAATTTGGAATAAGTTAATAAAAATAAAAGAAATATATAGCTTTGATTTATAGGAAAAAGATATAATACTAGGAGAACAATTCTTAACTGAATATAGACCATACAATATAGAAGAAAAATATGTTTATTTTACAACAAAATGTAAAAATCAAGAGATATGCTACACGTACACTTCAAATCGGCCACCAATCAGCCACCAATGTATAAATACGTATTTTGTATAATTTAATTATTAAATATCTACTCTCACATTTGAGAGAGTGAAACTCACGCACATAAATAATTCAACATAATTTTAGGGTGAATATAAACTCTAAATAAAAATCAGATTTATTCCAACATAATAAATACCACAATCCAACATAATAAAGACCACAATCCAACATCAAAGAGGGTGAATATGGACTCTAAATAAAAATCAGATTTAATCCAACATAATAAATACCGCAATCCAACATAATAAAGACCACAATCCAACATCCAAGAGGGTGAATATGAACTCTAAATAAAAAATCAGATTTATTCCAATATAATAAAAACCACAATCCAACATAATAAAGACCACAATCCAACATTCAAGAGGGTGAATATGGACTCTAAATAAAAATCAGATTTAATCTAACATAATAAATACCACAATCCAACATAATAAATATCACAATCCAATATAAATAAAAACAACAATCCAACATAAATAAATATCCCAATCCAACATAATAAAGACCATAATCCTACATAAATAAAAATCACAATCCAACTTCCAAGAGGATGAATATAAACAAAATAAAAAATCAAATTTAATATATATTTTTTTCTAATAGTGGAGGATATCTTGTAAGATCATGAACATATAAAAAGTGTTGAGTACACCTTTGTATATTTTGGAGACAATCTGATGAATTAAAAAAGCATTATAATTATAATATAATTTAAAGGAACAAAAAGAAATCAGCATCCACTGCTAGTGGCAACATATTCATTAAGAGAACACAACCATGATGACTTCCTTCTCTCTTGTTGAGAAGTTTGATCTCCTAAATCCAGAACCAGAACACCTTGCCAAATGGGTCCTGAGGTTCCTGCTTGCACTGCAAGGAACCAGTGGAGGGGTAACATCAGATCCAAGGCAAAGGCTTGTGCTCATTCTGAGAGAGGGCATCTTCTGGCAGCTGAGGGATCGAAATTGTTTTGAAGAGAAGACCACAGTCCAACATAAATAAAGACCACAATCCAACATAATAAAAATTACAATCCAACATAATAAAGACCGGTCTTCAACAAGTGCATTGAGGGCCAAGTCGCGCAACACACCTCTCTATTCTCGTTCTTTCTCTCTCCACAGCACTCTCTCTCTACCTTCTTTCACAATTTTTTTTTTTCTCTAGCCCTGCACCAAGACGGCCACTCCCCTGTTTCATCTACCCACATCTCACCTTCCATCCACCATTAAAACACCATCCTTCTCTCTAGACATACACCACACACAAACCACCTTCCTGAAACCTCCATGGCAGCACTTAGCCGCTACAATTCGCGCGCCCTGTTCTTTCCCTCTGTTTATTCTCTGCAACTCACAGCCACAGGCATCATAGCAGCAATTTCTCCTCAAACCACCACCAAAGTCATCCAACTTCTCCTCAAAAGCGTTCGCGCGGTTACGAGAGAGAAAATAAGCGAGTGAAATAAATTAATCTAACTTTGAACTTTCATACAAATATATCCGTATTTTATATAAAATACATTAGTGGCTGAAATGGTGGTTGAAAATAGTGTACACAAATCATTTCTCAAAAATCATATAGGGGACTTAATAGTAAAAGATAACTACCACATTGTATTATATATACCCCCAACTTATTAATAAAAGATAAACCTATCAACTTTCTTAGTTCATGTATTGAACAAATCTCTTGCTCAAAAATCATTTTACGAAGTCTAGGATCAACTTACAAAAGAAAAGAAAATTCTCAGAGACGAATATAATGGAACATAAAGGAAGAACTTAAAGTAAGTTTTCATCTTCTGAACTAAATTAATTTTATTTCCATAATACTCTGAATTTTCCTATAATTAAATTACCATGTTATGTTATCATCTTAATTTGAAAAGAAATCCGGGAAAGGAGTACAGTAGTCAGACCCATCAAAATTATTATGTCATTTGAGTCATGAGGAGGAGGAGTTTGAGGCATGTTTGTTTGGGAAGACATAAATCTGAAAAAAGTATCAATTAACTTCTAATAAAACTGAGATAATAATATGATAAAGTATAATTAAGAGAAGGGAATAAGAGAATAAATTTTGATGAATATTCATAAGAACAAACTTTAACTTATGAAAAATAATATCATACCTGAATATTATTATCTGATGTTATTAATATGTATTTTGTGCATAGATATAATTCGTCTAATCAAAGCCATTTATGATTATTACATATATTATCAAGAATGAGTTAGAATAATATAAATTTATGCTGATAATTATAATTCTAGTACAGAAGAACAATTACATGAATCACGTCATTATAAATAATATAAATTCCGACTTAATAATAAATCTACAAAGAAGATTCGAATTACAACAACTGTGTAAACATAAAAATGGATTTATATGGATAGAACAAATAAAGGTACAGATAGAACTAGAATATGTTCTAATTACTCTCTTACATCAAAATAAGGATTATAAGAATGAGTGTAATAGGATAATATATAAACATAGGGCGAATACTAATAATTATTGATTTAGGAAGTAGGAACCGATCTAACTTCATAAAATGATAAAAAAAAACTATGCTGAAAAACTATGTATAGATGCTTTAATTAATGATAGAATACATACAAAATTATATCTAAAAAAGTATTTTTAACCTGATAGACTATTATGATTATACCTGTGGTTATGTTCCTAAAAAAATTATTTTATCATATACTTATAACATTTTATATCTTATATTTACAGAACAGTATTTACAACAACTTATGAATAATTTCTTATGAGTAGAGAATATGTATTAAAAAACATAGGTAAAATAGGTCATCAAATTTCATATGTTAGATTATAGGATAATTAGATAATTAATACTTACAAAAATTTGACACAAGAATTTCAAGGAAAAATAGAACATATTTTCAAGAAAGAATTACTACATACGGTAGAAATAATTAACATAGACAATATGATGAATATACTGCAAACAGAATTACAAAGAAAAATAGAATTAAATTTTGAATTAAAACGGTTATTTGAAAAACTATATAATCAATATAATAAAGATAGATAGTAACATTATCAAAGTGTGGCTAAGTTTATCTTTACCTATGAACAAAATTTTTTGTCTTCGTGTGGGCAAGCACCATCAACTAAACTATGATTATATAATTAAATGAATATTTTGCTTATAAAATTAAACTATAACTTATGCTAATGGAGTTGGCTTACCAGAAAACGTGATTTTATTGTTTTCTCTGTTTTCAGTATTTCCTTTATAAAATTTTGAAAATAGAGAAAACAGAAAATAAAAACAGAAATCAAACAGCTTGTTAGGTAAGAAAAAACTTCTTTGCAAACACACAATACATATGGTTTAATTTGGGCCATAGAGTCTAATTCTAGAAAACATTGATACCCAGCCCAAACATTTATTGGTTGCATATTGGGTCAATTTGGTATGCCCACATCCCAAGTTAATTGTTATTTTCTAATTAAAAATCTTTTGATGTAGACAACAAAAAAATAATAATCTTCTTTATTACAAGAAAGAAAAATCTTCCTTTTCCAAAATTTATTTGTATGTCATTTCAAACAAAAATCCTAACTTTCTTTCTTTTCTTTTCTTTTATTAGCTCCCAAAAAAAAAAAACAGAAAAAGAAAAAAGAATCCTAACATTTTTCCTTCATAGTTTTTCATTAGAAAAGAAGTTACATAAATATATATTTTGCTCTTATATGTTTGAGAGACATGATATTTATGATTACTTTTTATCTTTATTGAAGATTATCACTAAAAGAGATTACCACTTTTTAAATTATTCGTAATGTGCAATATAGTGTTTGATATGCATAAGGTAATCTAACTGACAATTTATATTATTTTGTTTAGTGTGCAAAATAAAAAAATTACTAGATAATTTATATATTTTAGTAAGTATATTATTAATATTATTATTATAATTTTTATCTATTATAATTAATTATATAAATTATACTCATTTATTATTAGTATTACTAATTATTTTATTATTATTATTATTATTATTACTATCATTATTTTCTCATTATCATAATTTAAACTAATAATAAAAATAAACTTTAAAATTATAATAATATTGAATATTCATGTTAATAATATTTTTGAATCATAATTAAAATGTAATAAGAATTTATTAATTTTTACATATTGTGGTGATATTAAAAACATATTTTTTAAATAATAATAATTATTAAGTAATATTATTTAATTTAATAATTATTATTTTAAATAGTATTAATAATAATTATAAATTTTAAATAATAAAAATATTTTTTAAGAATTATCATAACATTATCCAAATAGATATCTTTCATGAAGTATATTTTCGCATTACTTCCAAAATGATAATTTGAATTACCATATTAACGTGGATTATCGTCAATATGAATTCATCAAACAAGATAATATTGTGAATTCAGATAATTTTAATCGAGATTATCAGTAATTCAGACAGATTACTTCGTTCCGAACACCCTTCAAGTTATTTACGATTCATCTAATCACTTATGCATTTCGTTAACTACTAAAATTATTTGTTTACATTTTCACTTGATTGAATTTAGGAATAGTTAATTTTAATAAAAACTAAAAAATATTATTTTTAATTCATTTTCTTAATATTTTTTTAAATATAAATAAAATTTTCTATATCAACTATTATACAAATAGTTCATTTAATGCTAATTATTTTGAGAGTAATTCTATCATAATTTAAATAAAATAAATCGTTACTAGTATGTTTTCTCTTACTAAACTTACCTAAATTCAATTTAATATGGTGAAAAGAAGAAATAAAAAAGGAAGAAAGAAAAAAGACTAAATATCTAAAATGGTCCTCCAGAAATACATCGTGGACAAATTAGTCACTCAGAATTCGAAACTCCAATATTGGTCCTTCACATTTAAAAAAGGGGACAAATTCGTTATTCCATACAATGATTTCTTTGTTGTACGGACATGTACGGAAGGACGAACTTGTCCTCCTTTTTAAAATGTGAAGGATCAAATTGGACTTTCTAATTCTGAGTGACCAATTTATTCCATAATGATATTTCTGAAGAACTAAAATAGATACACAAATGTTTGGGGCACAACAAAAAACTAGCCAAAACAGCCAACAAATCCTATTTAACACTTTATAACCTAAATAACACTTTTAATCATTAGTATATTTTTAATGGGCTTGGTGATTGTGGCCCAAATTCCTATTTATTAACTGTTTTGGCTGGTTTTTTGTTGTGCCCCTAACCATGCTCAAATAGATATCATATATATAATACTAAAGTTGGGTTATGCACCTATGAGGTGGCACACCCAAATTGCTTCTCAAGTTAACTTTGATGATGTGGCATGCTTAGGTTTTTTGTTATAAAATTCATTTTATATAATTTTTTATTTTTTATTCTAATTACTTTAATATTGTAATCACTATTATTTATTGACCTTAATATTTATTAAAGTATTCAAACTCTTGACCTTTCATATGCATTGAGTTTAAACATATGAGGTAACACACTCATTTATTCTCATTTTATACTTGATGATGTGATGCACTTAGATTTTTTCATATTATTTCTTATAAATTAAAATTGTTTCATTTCTCAACATTTTTTTTAATTTGATTAGGGTTTATATATTACAATTCAATTTATAAATTAGTTATATTATATCAAGTATTTAGTATATTGTTAGTTATATTATAATCCATTTTATGCATATTAGTTATATTATATCTTTAGGTTAACTCTTTATCTTCCTCTTTGCATAACTATCAAAATGCACCATAAATATGCAAAGGAACATTACATAATTACTTCTTTGGTGGGCATCTTCATAATTTTTAATTATTGCATTTTTGTTTCACTTTGGTTTAACTCTTCATCTTCATCTTCATCTCCATCTTCATCTTCATAGTTTTATTTTTGTTTATATATATTGTTCTTATTATGATTTTTTTCAGGTTGGTGGTGAAAGTGGTGTTGATGATGATGAATGAAAGATATTGAAGATGAGGTTGATACTATTGTTTCCTTGTTATTTCTTTCTTTTATTTAATAGTGATGATGAGTATGTCCTCTCTATTCTTCTTTGTTTTTTTTTTTCTGATTATGATTTCTTTGTAGATAGGTAGTGAAAGTGGTGTTGATGATGATGAATGAAGAATGTTGAAGATAAGGGTGATTTTTTTGCTCTGCTCTATTTTTTCATTCTGTTTAATGGTCTTTGTTTTTGTTTATTTATTTATGTTTATTGTTCTTATTCTGATATTTTTGTAGGTTGGTAATGAAAGTGGTGTTGATGATGATAAATGAAGGAGGTTGAACATGTGAGTGATACTTTTACTTCTCTACTTTATCTTTTTTTTATTCTGTTTAATGGTGATGGTGAGTCTTCTCTCTATTCCTCTCTGTTTTTATTTTTGTTCATTTTTTCTTTCATTCTAATTTTGATTTTTTTGTACAATGGTGGTGAAAGTAGTGTTGATGATGATGAATGAAGAGGGTTTTGATGAGGGTAATACTCTTACTTCTCGACTCCTTTTTTTATTTGTTATGTTCAATGGTGATTATGAGTCATCTATATGTTGTTCTCTATTTTTATTTTTATTTTTGTCTATGTTTATTTTACTTTTTTTGTTTTGTTTTATTTTGGTTCTGATTTTTTTTAGATTGACGGTGAAAGTGGCATGATGTTGATATGATGATGAACAAAGGTGATTGAAGTTGAAAGTGATACTTTTACTTCTATACTATGTTTTTGTTTTTGTTCTATTTAATTATGATGATGAGTTCTCTTTGTTCTTCTTTGTTTTTATTTTATTATTTTTTGTTTAGTTTTTATTCTGAGTTTTTATTAAATTGGTAGTGAAGATGGTGGATGATGATAAATGATGGAGGTTTAAGATAAGGGTAATACTTTTGCATCTCTGCTCTGCATTTTTTTTTTTTGTTCTGTTTAATGGTGATAGTGAGTCATCTTTCTATTCTTCTCTAATTTAATTTAATTTTTTTGTTTTGTTCTGATTTTGATATTTTTGTAGATTGATGCTAAAAGTGATATTGATGATAATGAATGAAGGCGGTTGATGATGAATGAAGGTGGTGAAAGTGGTGTTGATGGGTTGACAATCCAAACTTAATGTTAAAATATGCGATATGATATTGTGGGAGTGATTTTTTATATAGGTGTTAAATTTTATTTTTTGTTCTATTTACTTTAATATTATAATCACTATAAAATATAAAACATATAATATTTATTAAAATATTCTAATTTTTTACCTTTCATATGCATTGAATTATGCACATATAAGGTGTCACAACCACATTCATTCTCATAATAAGTAGAAAAATTGACCTTAAATAAATTAAAAATATCATGACATTATTCAAGATAATAAGAGTAGTGGTGCAAATAAATAAAATAATTTTAATGCATAAAAGGAGAGTTATAAACTTTAAAAGACAATTTAATTGAACTTATGAGAATTCATTACTTATTTTTCGGTTACATAGTAAGTAGAAAAATAAATAGTTTGTTGATAAGTGTGATGACATTATTCATGACAATAAGAGTAATTGTGCAAATAACTATAATAATTTCAATAGATAAAAGGGAGTTATAAATTTAATAAAAGTAAAGAAAGAATTTCAATAGACCATACTTTTGCTTCATTTTTATGCTTCTTTAATTTAAATTTCATCTTTATTATTGTGCAAAATGTAAGAATTTTCTATTATCTCATTAGGTTCATAAAATTTGTTAATTAATCATTAGATTTCAGTTACATTATATTTTAATTGAAGATAATTAACTTCAATATTAAAAAAAATGTTTGTTACAGAACAAATAAGTAAAAATAAATAAATAAAAGATAATATATATATATATATATATATATATATATATATATATGAGGAGGGATCCACTTACTCCAGGAGTAAGTCTTTTATACTTACTCCATCAAATAACTTTCGATAAACATAAAATTAGATCAATCCAACCGTTGAATTTTATGATATTATCTTGATGATTATGCATATCAAATTTCAGAAAAATAAGACATAGATAGATATATTATCTAACACTCAATATTTACATATATTTTCAAAACTATATTATACGTCGAAATAACATGAGATGATGAAGTATCAAATTATATTAAAATTTTATGAAATTTTATACACTTGATCTATGTTTTGTAAATTAATATTTCAATGATTGGATTAATCAAATTCATTGTATATATAAAGTTATAAGATGAAGTAAGTATATCAAGACTTACTCTTGGAGTAAGTGGATCCCTCCTCTATATATATATATATCATCAAGGCTAGGAGATGCTTCCCATCAAGGCAAATCCCATAAAGAATACCTTTTCAGAGTCCATAACAACAAATAATTAAAATCGTGAACCACACTTTTGCTTCATTTTCATGCTTCTTTAATTTAAATTTCGTCTTTTTATTGGGCAAAACGTATAAATTTATCTATTATCTCATTAGGTTCATAAAATATTAAAATTTATTAACTAATCATTAGATTTCATCAATTATGTTATATTTTGATTGAGGGTAATTAATTTCTACATTAAAAAAATATTTGTTACAAAGTAAATAATTAACAAAAATAAATAAATGATATATATATATATATATATATATATATATATATATATATATATATATATATATATATATATATATATATATATATAATCAAGGCTGAGAGATGCTTCTCATCAAGGCAATGGTGTAGTGAATACCTTCTCACAATCCATAACAGTAAAAAATTAAAATCATATGAACCACATTTTTTGCTTCATTTTCATGCTTCTTTAATTTAAATTTTGTCTTTATTATTGTGTGAAATGTCTACATTTATCTATTGTCTAATTAGGTTCATAATTTGCTAATTAATCATTGAATTTCAGTTACGTTATATTTTCATTGAGAGTAATTAATTTGGATATTAAAAAATAAAAATTTGCTTGAGACTTTTACTATAAATTCTAACTATTCAATCATCATAAATCATCACTTGAGCACATCTCTAAGTTTTTTTTTTTTTTTAATAATACTTAATCAACAAGACTTCAAAATTTGATTTTCTCAAGGATATAAATTGGAAGAGATTCCAAAGGACAAAAATTGGAGGTTGATGGTTAGCTAGGGTGCTAAGGATTTGGATTGGACCATCATGAAACGAGAAGAAAATCAAGTCTAACATTGAAATGATTTTGATTGATGAAAATGTATATTCTAAAATATTTGTGTTTATTTGTATGTTTTTCTCAAATTATTTGTGTTTCTCAATTTATTCTTAGTATTTGATTTAATATTTTTACTTATAAATATAACCTCGCAACGTGATAAGATTCACTGCACTATAAGAGGTTACCATGTCCATCTATTTGAAGAACAATTTGAAGAAGACAATATTTTTATAATATCAAATTTCGTTATTGAAAGTGCCAAAAAAGACACTCGAGTTAAGAAGATGGTTGACACTGATATTCCTGAATACGACTTTTACTTTATGAGTCCTGCCAACATATTGAAATATACTAATGTTGATTGTCATCTAATTGATGAGTGATTAAAAAATATTTTTATTTTCTATAATTTTTTTTAAAATAACACTTATAACTCTATTTTTTTCTATGCAGGTGTCATTGGACTATTATGTGGATATGAAGATCTAACTGGTCATTATATTGTAATAGAACTTGAAGAAATTGGGTTGGTAATGTGTGGTGTGTCATGACTCTTGCATAATATGTAATTTAAATTTTAAATAAAAGAACAATATTATATGTACATCATAAAATTAATTATAATTAGTCATCCTATACAATAATTTAACTTTTTAAGACAATTAATCCATTTAAAATGTTGGATTAATGTTATAGTATTAAAAGTTAGATTAATAGTGTTTATTTTAAAAAGTTTGATTATTATATATAGTGACTAATTTTGAGATGTATAAAAAAATTTCTCTAAATAAATAGATATTTATAGACGAGATTGAATCAATATTAGGATACTAAGTATATTATTTTTTAATACGGTTAGGATGTTGATACAATAAAATCAATAATACATTTCAAATAATATATTATTAAATTATTAATTTAAACAAACTTAAATAATTTATTTTTTATTAATATTTGTTTGATTTAGTAAATAAGATGATATTATTGATTATTAATAGGATGATGTTAGGTTTAAAATAATAATCAGATAAAATGAAAATGTCATCTAAATATAGTTGTTTATAGAGCTATTGATATCATCATATTGAGTTGTGTGACTCGAACTAAATTATTGTTTAAGCCTTTTAAATTATTTGATTTTAGTTCCATCGCTATCATTTTTCACTATGAACCCACCAAATGTATTTATCGATGGGACAATTCGGATCGAAAACATGATAGATTCCCGAATAAATCAATCTTTTCACCCAACTTATTACAATTTTTAAAGTCATGATCAACATGAAACTAAAATAATACAAAGTTAATAGATAAATAATATAAATTACATACATAAATATCATTTTCATCCGTGCTGAAGGATTCATACACTAGTTTAGTAAAGAAAAAAAAGTCACTATCATTATCCAGTAATGAGTAGCAATTAGATTAGAAGGAGGTTTAAGCTCGTGATAAGTCACGTGACTATAAAATTGCGACCACAGAAAATCCTGAGCTAGAAAGAAAGAAAGTAACGATTGTACCTCAAAATAAATTGCCAACACACAAAGAGTGATACAAAACGGCACCACCACCGCCATCGCCATCGTCGTCATCTTCTTCTTCTTCTCCTAATTCTTCATTCAGCTTGCAGCTTCCGTAACGTGAACGTTCTTGTTATTATAGTTCTTAGTGTTCTTCGTTTTCCGAATCCAATGGATTCCACAACCTTCGCCAATTTCAGAGCCTCTTCTCCTCCAACTATACCTCAACAACCTTATCTCCTTCAACCCTCTCAGCTCCGTGTTCTGGTCTCCACTTCCTTCTCTCTCTCTCTCTCTTTTTAATTTTTCCATTTTTTTTCATTTTTTAATTATTTATTTTTTTTTCAGAAATTAAAGCGTTTTGGTGTGGTTAAGAATCGCTTGGTTGCACGTTGCTCTTCTGGGTCGGATGAATTTGGCGCTTTTAATGGCTTCCACTTCCAACCCAATAAGCTTTTCATGCAGGAGGTACCGATTCTACTCTTTTTTTTTTTTTTTAATGTTCTATTGAGTGTTCAAAACTTCGAATTCATGTTATCGGTTTTAATTCAATGTTCTGCATCGACAAGTTTAAAGCTTTATCTTTTATAGGCTCCCTTTTGTGTTTACTTATTCGTTTGTTTATACAATGTTATTGTAACAGTGAATTCAGTGATGTGAAGTGATTGGAACTGTTTTTACTTTACTTGGTGTGTCTTTCTTTTTTTCTAAGGCTATTGGAGCTGAGTATGGTGAAGGCTTTGAGACTTTCAGAACTGATGGACCATTGAAAGTTGATGTGGTAATGATTTTCTTTTTCTTGTTACTTTGGAGTTTTTTGGCTCAGTTGGATTCCCTCACAGTCCTTTTTGTGAGGCAATTGTGTGGTTTGTGACTGAAGGATGCATATTCTTGTTGAAAAAATAGGACTATTTGAATGACAAGTTGCAAGATGGTTTTCTTCACCGCATTCGCTATGCTATGAAGCCGGATGAAGCTTATGGTCTTATCTTCTCTTGGGACAATGTGGTGGTAAGTGATTTTAACTCGAGCATGTATGTGTGTTTTTATGTAGACTGAGACAGTGCCCGATGGTTGACTTTGCTATAGTATTTTTGCATGTTTAGAAATGATAAGTGATGCAAATTTTGGTTATGATTTCTTTTTATTGTGATCATATTGAGGATGTGTATTGGTCTGGTTGTTAATTGTTGGCGAGGCTGATGACCAAGACTAAAAGTAGTGAGAAAGGAAGAGTGTGAGCACATGTAATATCATGCAACTTTTTAGTTTAGATTAATTACCTGATAACAGCATGTAACTTGTTTCAGGCTGACACCAAAGCTCTGAAGAGGAATGCATGGAAGCAGCTGGCTGCAGAAGAGGGTATGTTTATTGTTTTGATTTGTGGGATTTTAGTGGGTTGATCTTTAGTGCAGTCGTATAGGTGGGTGGGGACAAAATAGAAATAAAAGGATACTATAGACATTAGGGCTTCGGGAATGAAATGCATCAGAAAGTATAACCTATATTCATTCTTATGTTCTGATATTTAATTTATGTATGTGTATTTGGGTCCACAACTCAGGCATAATAGAAAATTAAAGGAATGAGGTTTTATCTGAAATCTGAATATTATCTTTCCGAGTCATCAACTGTTGTTCTTTAAAATGTTTCCTTTTAATTGTTGACGGATGACCATGGAAAAATTCGTAAAACCTGTGAAAAGCTTTTTCAAGCCCCCAGTTTCCATCAAATCATTTTTTTTTTCATTCCTAATGCAATATGACTTATGGTGTATCCAAATGAATAGCTGGGTGCTTCCTTCCATAATCCATTATTTCCCACTCATTACCTTCTGTTTTTATGTTAATCCAAATGAGAGTGACTCAATTAAAGAGACTGCCATATTTAAGGAGTGTCAGTTTATATGATATATCAAACAAGCTCAATGAATAGAGGGAAACCTAGGCAGTAGCCACCTTTTCTTGTTGCAAACTCACAGATACGTTGTGAATCACTTCATCAAACTGAAGGAACAGATACCAAATATCTGAGTTTTTAGATATTTTGATGATTTGTATGCATGTTCACCGAGAAAGAATATAATTTGTCACATATCTTATGCAGGAAAGGATATTCCTGATGATGCAGATATGCAAAGATTGATGCTTTATTCAGGCGTTGATCATGTTTTGCATCAGGTTAGTTGGTCTTTAGTTTTGGTTAGTTGGTTTTACACTGGCATTGAAATATAAAGTGATACTTCCTAAACTCAATGTTGTATTTAAAGTTTTCAAACCTTTATCTAAACATATCTTATGTTTGCTTTGCTGACAAGCCATTTTAAATTTGCAGCATTTTCTCTCAGATAAGGCAGAAGACGAGTTGGATAGACTAAAATTGAGGTTTTCTCAGTTATATTATGACAATCTTCTAAAAGTAAGCTATTGACTTGATTTTTCTGATAACTGTAGTCTAGCTTTCTAGAGGGTTAAACCTGACATTTCTCGCATACAATCTGTTTAGCTTGAAAGACCAATGGAGGGCCTGAGAGACTGGCTGGAGGCTGTTTATACAGCTCGCATCCCCTGTGCTGTTGTTTCAAGTCTTGATAGGAAAAATATGGTAGACACTCTGGAACGAATGGGGCTCAATAAGTATTTCCAGGTTGGTAATCTGCTCTCACATTGCTTACCCAATCATGGCATAGAAAAGCATATTATTCCTTGTAAGCAATCAAATTTTACTTGGTGTAAGGACATAATGTTATAGTCAAAGATCTTCTGATCTTGTTTGTTTTCAGGCTATCATTGACTATTATAATAACTCATGTAGTTTGTTGAGTGTGGGTGCTAACTTGTGATTCAGTTTCAATCATGGTCAATATATTCGGAAGAGTCGTGTCGCATACATTTTTATGAAGAAAAAAGAAGTGTATTTTTTGCTGTGATATAAGATCTAGATCCATTATTGAAAATTAGGGATATTGAATGGCTTTCACCACTTTTCCTTGGTAACCCAAGTTGATACCTAAGCTTCTTTATGGCTATAGCTAATTTTCAACCCTTTGTGGGTACCAGATATGGTATATAAATGTTTAAATTACTCAAAATGCTCATGAATTTTCCTTTTGAGTTGCAGGCTATTGTGACTGAAGAGGATGGAATGGAGTCAATAGCTCATAGATTTCTTTCTGCTGCGGTCAAGGTACAGTTCCACTCATATGATTGCATTGTGATTAAATACTTCTCGCTTGGCAGTTTGGAATTATTATTACTAATTGTATCATGGTTTTCTTACAAATATTACATATGGGGAAATTTTCAGTTCTATTATTACTTTAGATTGAAAATAGAACGAAAGTTAAATAATTCTTTTTCCAAATATGTGTGCTAACCAGTGAAGTATCTTCAAACATCATCATATATGTTGGATGTATCATACTAGTATCTTTCCTTTCTGGGTGAGAAGAGCTTGTTAGAGTATGTTTGTGAGTTTGGATTTTAAGGGGAATGAGGTGTTTGGAGAGTAAAATTTTATGTATGTGTCCAACTAACAAGGAAATCCAGGCCGCCATATTTCCCGCCCAATTCCAAAAAAGAAAAAGAAACTGCTGTTTTTTGTTAGCCTGAGACGCAGTCCACAATCAATGCTAAATGCACCAATGACAAATGGCGATTGTGGGGGGCGTGGCACTGGTATTTTATGTTTGATTGGTTTTGGTGCCACTGTCTAATGATTCTGCATGTCTTTTGTACATATTGGCATCTTATAGTTTTGAATTTGACCTGGGCCAAATATATTTTCTCTTATCCTAATTACAATGTTCTTGTTTTCAACCTGTTTGCTCAAATGCCTTGCAGCTGGATCGGAAACCTTCCAAATGCGTGGTTTTTGAAGATGATCCCAGAGGAGTAACTGCTGCACACAATTGTACAATGATGGCTGTGGCATTAATTGGAGCACATCCCGCGTGAGTAATTCGCGTTTATGGCTATCTAGTATAAAATGCTTATTTGAGAATAAAATTTCATGTATATATCAGGCATGCTTGTATCCATGTAGCCGAACCTATTACCTACCTAATACGATAAGATCTGATTGTTAATCTAATTCACTTTTATGCATATTTAGTATGAGATGATTATTTGAGAATAAACTTTCATGAATTGTATTAGGCACACCTTTATCCATGTAGCTGAACCTACCTAATGAGTTAAGGCTCGGTTGTTGATATCCGTGGAAAGAGCATTGCTAGAGGTACAACAAAAAACAAGCCAAAACAGCCAATAATAGGAAATTGGACCTAAATCACTTTGCCCATTAAAAAAAATACACATGATTAATAATGCTATTTGGGCCAAAAGTGTTAAAATGGGCTTTGTTGGCTGTTTTGGCTGGAAAAATGTTGTTCCCCAAGCATTTATGCCGTGAAAATGCATGTTTTCCACGTTCAAATACACATCATTCAGTGAAAGTTCAATTTGGTGTTCACTTTTGAGTCCTTTTGCTATGCTAGCATTAATCCATCATATTTCCCTTCCATGGAATTCTCTTGTGCAATTCAATACTTGAACATCCGTTTCTTTTTTTATTTAAAATGGAAATATTCTTTTGGCATTCAGAAACTGATTAATGTTGAAACCTGCAGGTATGATTTGGGGCAAGCTGATCTTGCTGTTGCCAACTTCAATGAACTTTCTGTGATCAACTTGCGGAGACTATTTGCTAACAAGGGTTCTACATTTATGGATCTGCAGAAGCAGATTATAGATAAAACTCCTCAGAAGAGGAAACTTACAATAGACACCATTTTCTAATTAGATATTTTTTTGGATCCTTTGATAATTTTCCTTGTAATTAAACAATTATGTAGCCTAGATTTTTAGAATGTCAAATAAAATGGCAATCAGTTAGATCTGATTTAAACCTTTTCTTGCTTCCAATTTTGCCTCCTTGAAAATGGGACATGGATTCCCTCGCAACGTTTCAGGATCAACATTAAAGTACTTTAGAAAATGAGAACCAATGAAAATATAATGCCTACACCGAGTAGTTAGCTGAGTTTTGTTTTTGTAAGCATCTAAGTCTAAAGTTTGATAAGATCTTGTGATAAAAGGTTGGTTTGTCACGGTAGTAGTGTTTCACTCTTGTAAGAAAAGAGAAGAGGAAGATGATGAACCCTAGCTCTCTGCTTAGGGTATGTGAAGAAAGAAAGAAAGGATGAGGTTAGAGTATGTGAAAACCCTAAAGTAAACAGACCTCCCTTCAACACTTAAAATAAGGACTAAATACTCATTTTAGTCCTCCAGAAATATCATCGTGGGATAAGTTGGTCCCTCAGAATTGGAAAAATCAATTTGATCATTCACATTTCAAAAAGGAGGATAAATTTATCTTTTCGTACATGTCCGTACAACAAAGAAACTATTGTACGGAAGGACGAATTTGTCCCCTTTTTGAAAATCTGAAGGACCAACATTGGACTTTCAAATTCTGAGGGACTAATTTGTCCCTCGATGTATTTTTGGAGGATTATTTTGGATATTTAGTCTAAATTAAGACTATGTAACTGAATGATTACAATAGATGGGTTAACAACAATATACAATAATCCCAAATAAAAAAAAAATAGAAAGAGAAAAGGAAAATATAAAACAGCCCAAAACTAAACTTCTGGATCTATTAAATTTTTTCTTCAATATCCCCCCAAATTCATAATTTTAGGAGTTGAAATTTTGAGTTTGTATTTGAAAGGTAAAAAAGTTTTTATAAAAATATCTGCTATTTGTTAAGAAGTTGGTAAATGAATAACATGAGCTAATTTGTTACTCACTTTTTCTCCTAACAAAGTATGCGTCTAACTAAAATGTTTATTCAAGTTGGTACATGAATAGCATGGTTGTTACCGTAATTCACATCCACGATAAAAAAGAATAAAACAATTAATTAAATCGGATCTCAGAGAGTTTATTCCATATCAAAACATTATTTTATTCTTAAAAAAGGTGATATAGAATTTAATAAACATCTACGAATCAAAATATTTAACTTTTTTTCCTTTCATTCTTACCCTCCGTTTCTTTTTGGGGTGGTGCCATTGCCACCATCACCACCACCTACCAAGCAACAAGTGAACATCTTGATGGTACCATTTGAGATTTAGAGGGTAAAGCAAAAGAAAAAGCTTTAATTTGAATGCATGTATGGTATGAGTACATGGTACCCCACTTTCGGAACCTTTCCCTTTTGTTGTTGTCACTAGTTTTTTTTTTTTTTTTCATTTTTCTTGAAGTAAAGTAGAACCTTGAAACTCCCTTTACAACACAAAGTTTACTTGGTGCTTTTGTATTGAATATGATGCCTCAATTTATTTGTTCTCTCCAACGTTTCACTCTTCTTTTAGAGCCTCTCCCTTCGCTTCAAACGGTAATGATTTCCATTTTTCTCTGCCCTTCATTCTTCACTAGCTTAATTCATGTAATGTTCTTATTTATATGTTTGTTAATTTTGAAAGTTCAAGTGATCTTTGCTTAAATTTGCTTGTTTGTCTTACTTTTGTGCTTGGATGATCCATCACAAGAGAAACTGAAAACAGGTTCCTTTTGGTTTTGCTGTTTTTTATTTTTATTTTTTTGTTCTGTTTTTCTTTTCTGGTTTGAAAATGATCATATGATCAGTTTCTTACCTTGTGAGTGTCCAAGTCTCAATTTTGTTGATACCCTTTTGTTCTTCACTTAATTATTTCAATGAGTAATTGAATATCCATTGGTTTTAATTCAATTTCATGTATCTTATGGCTTTATCTTGTAATATTCATTATCCTGTTCTCTGTATTCATGAATGCATTTTTTGGTGTTTTTTCTCACTATCAGGGAGATGCAGAAATTTGTGCCTGAAAATTGATAGTAGCACCTTTTCTAGAGCCTTTGCACAGAAAAACACGGTTAGGGAATCAGAAACTCAAACTGATGAATCTCTTGTTGCAAATACACAAAGAAATTGGTGGCAGCACAAAGAAATGTTTCTTGCTTATGAACCCTGAAACTAACATAAACCAGGTTGCTTAGCTTGTGTTCGAGGGATTGTCTCTGAAATGGAGAAAAGGGGGAATGTGTTGATGCAGAAATATGAGTTTGGCAGGTTATTAGGCCAAGGAAACTTCGCGAAGGTTTATCATGCAAGGGATCTCAAAACCGGTGACAATGTAGCCATTAAGGTGATTGACAAGGATAAAATTCTGAAAGTTGGGTTGGTGGAACAAACAAAGAGAGAGATATCTATTATGAGAAAAGTTAAACACCCGAATGTGTTGGAACTTTACGAGGTCTTGGCCACAAAAACCAAGATTTACTTCATAATAGAATATGCCAAAGGGGGTGAGCTTTTCAACAAGGTAGCTAGAGGCAAACTCCATGAGGACATGGCAAGGAAGTACTTTCAACAATTGATCAGTGCCATCGATTTTTGCCACAGCAGAGGTGTTTATCACAGGGATCTGAAGCCGGAGAACTTGCTTTTGGATGAGAATGGAATTCTCAAGGTGGCAGATTTTGGATTGAGTGCGCTTGTTGAGTCTCATCGCCAAGACAATGTGCTGCACACGGTTTGCGGAACGCCTGCATATGTTGCTCCTGAGGTTATAAGTAGAAAGGGCTATGATGGAGCAAAAGCCGATGTTTGGTCTTGTGGTGTGATCTTATTTGTTCTTTTGGCTGGTCATTTGCCGTTCTATGATCTGAATCTTATGTCACTGTACAAGAAAATTAGTAAGGCAGAATACAAATGTCCGAACTGGTTTTCCTTTGAATCGCGCAGACTATTAGCAAGAATCCTTGACCCCAACCCAGATGCAAGGATACCCACTGCAAAAGTTATGGAAAGTTCCTGGTTCAGAAAAGGGTTCAATTCTAAATTTGATAGAACTAAATTAGAAGTCCTGAATGCGGCTTCATCTGATTCTGATAATGTGTTTGGTCTGTGTGATAGCCAAAGTTCTCCTCCTGTTGAGGCAAATCAAGCATTGATTAACCATACTTTAAATGCTTTCGATATAATTTCTTTGTCCGCTGGGCTGGACTTGTCTGGCCTTTTCGCGAGCAATGAAGAACACGAGGATGTCAAATTTACATCCATGAGCTCTGCCTCGTCTATCATGTCCACGATGGAGAATATTGCTCGGATTCTAAGGATGAAGGTGACGAAGAAAGATGGGGGCTCACTGAAGTTGGAGAGATCCAGAGAAGGTAGAAAAGGGCCTCTTTCAATTGAGGCGGAAATTTTCGAGTACGCCCCATCTTTTCATTTGGTTGAGATGAAGAAATCCTGTGGTGATACATTAGAATACCAGAAGATATTGAAGGAAGATATAAGACCTGCTCTCAAAGATATTGTTTGGGTTTGGCAAGGGGTGCAGCAATGGCAGTAGAAACTATATAGAGGTTTGTTTACAAACTTAAAAGATTCATTGATTTTATACTCTAAATTAATACTTACTATTTGACAGATTTGACAAACTTACTATTGTAATTGAGTTGTTGATATTTATACTATATTATACATGGTTTTGCTTGAGAATGATTTATGGATTCTTAGATGCCATTACATTATACCATCTAATTTTTTTCATAAATGTTTGACCCTAAAAAACGGGAAGCAGAAATGTGCATTAAGCCTTCATGAATACAACCACAAAACCAGAAAACTGTAGTCTAAGAAAATGAGTATGAAACTAAACTTACCAAAACCAGAACCAACAAAACATAATCCATATACAACACAAATATGAATCTCATATTCTCATTCCATTGGCCTTGTGGAATCAGCATTCCTGGAAAGACATTCGACCATACCACCAACACTATTAAAACATCTGTGACCGGAAAACATGCCTGAAATCTGAATGCATTTGGAGACATGATGACTAAAACTTGGGGGAAACCTTTATAGAAAACATTTAGAGAAAACTTTGGGAAAATGTTATTGAAAACATTAGACAAAAACATGATTGAGAAGACTGTCTTGATTCGTCTGCGTGTAAACAGCGCCCTCCGCTGTGACCTCAACCCTGAACCACATCCAAGGCCGCCATGCTCTCGCAAAGACGAGAGAAGATGCCAAAGACCTGCCAAACAAAAGGAGGGGGAGGATCATGGCACAGCCCTTCTTACTAAGACTCTAATACTCCACCAGAATTATACTCGTAGCAGTATCTGTGCAACATAGTTTTGTGATCACGGTATTCATTGTTGACACATACACGCCGATGGTGGAAGGTCACTGTGACATCCTTATCAATGAGAGGAACTCTTAACCATTTTCTAACAAGTAAATGTATACAAAGTGATTGGTTTAAAGGAGTTTTGACATAACCACAATTTGTCAAATAAGCTTGTATTTTAACAAAAAAATCATAGCCGTAGTTTTGTTTTGTTACCTATGGCTATCAACTCCATTTACTACTATCTAAAGCTAAAGGTGTGCTTTAGTGAATCAGAATTCAGAACCCCTCTTTACAATTTTGTGGTGTTGCTTTTAAATTTTTAAGCTTTAGCTCATGTATCCAAAGTCAGGCTCTAGTTTTCAGTCAATAGTGTTCTAGGAGGAAGCTTCATCCTCTGTAAGACTATAACAAAGTTTTTTTACTAATGCATTCCTTTAATTATTTTAAACCTATTACATGTCATAAATTAAAGGAAGAAACTTCAGAATAGAATATTGAATTTGAAACATACAAGAGGTAACAGATAAAGTGAAGATAGAATTGAGAGAATGGAGAAAAGACTGAAGGTGAAATTTACTAATGAGGATAAAAATGATGTCATACAATGGAGACATACATAGCCTTATATATGCAATGGCTATAAATAACAAACAACTAATTTCTAACTATCTAAATAAATATAGAATTTAATTTTGATGAACTGACAGTGTAAAGGTATTTTACACTGTCATCCAATCAAAATACTTTGTTTGTATGACTTTTTAGATAGTGGAATTGAGAAAACACTATCATGGCTGACGTGGTAGCACATGATTGGATGACTGTATAAAAAAGTTATACACTGACAGTGGATGAAAATTAAATTCATAAATATATCATAACTCTAATAAAACATAACATTTGCACACAATACTCTTATGAAAAAAGCTGCAAAACAAATACTAGCATTGCCATATATTTTACAATTGCAGCTGGTGAGAATATTAATATTAATTTTTTTTTCATCAGTTCTACACAAACTCATGTATTTGAATTAATTTGGCTCCAAATTAACTAAATAAATACATATTTTGGGGCCAATTAAATTCAAATAACAATTATCAGTCATCAGTTTGTGCTGAATCCATGAAGATGATTTTCTGTAAATATATATCACAATTGGTTATTTAAATTCCCCCTGCCACCTTAGCTAGTTTTTAATACTACTTTTTTTTTTAAATGAACTTGGCTAATTTCCTTCAAACTTGTAAACCAAGAGATGCATCCAAAGTTGGTTTCCCCTCCATTTCAACACAAAGTCCTTCTTTGACCATTGTGGACTCTCTCTTGTAAATGTACCTACTTGAAGCCCAAAGAAACACCCCCAAATTCACACTTGACAAAACCAACAAGAATCCATAATAGTAATCCAAGTGACAATCATTCAAGTTATCACCAATCCAGCTCTTTTTGTCACCTCTTCCTGTTATTTTATCAACCATGGTCACAAGAAAACTGTTCAAGAAGTTCCCAACACCAATGCCACTAGTGAAAAATGTTGTTCCAAGGCTCTGCATATCTTCAGGGGATTGGTCATAGAAGAATTCAAGCAAACCAATGGCATTGAAAACATCTGCTATACCAATTAGTACATACTGTGGCAATAGCCAGAATATGCTCATAGGGACAATATCTTTAGGACCAAGCACATGGTTTTCCCTTATCACACGCATTCTCTTGACTTCGACTGCATAAGCAATTGCAATTGCTATGATCTGGATTGAGAATCCAATGCCAAGCCTTTGGAGCAGGGTGATTCCTCGGGGGTTGCCGGTTTTCTGGCGCATGAAGGGAACGAAGAACCTGTCATACATTGGCACTGAGAGCAGCATGGAGAGTGTAACAAAGCTTCCAAGTGATGCTGCTGGGATTCTGAAGTCAGGGCCAAGTTTTCTGTCCAAAGTTGTGCCTTGTTTCACAAAAAGGGTATTGATTTGTGCCCAAATGGTGCTTGGAATTAGTGTTACAAGCCATATTAAGGCCATGCCAAATATAAGCTTTGCTCCTTCAACTTGTGTTACTGTCAATGGTGGTGATCTTGGGGAACCAGCAGTACTGTCTTGTTTAATTGCAGCCTTGTCTAGAAACCTGAATACACCAATTCATTGCATTGTCAATGCTTTGTTTATTGGAAAAAAGATACTCAGAATTAAATTTTGCAGAACATAAATGTATTATGTAGTAAACTAGTAATATAAATGATACTTGTTACTATTCTTTTTTGTCACTAGATGTATGGTTGTGAAAAAATTAAGTGTATTAAAGAAACTAGTATATAATCACTTTCTCATCATGAAATTGGTGTAAGAAATTTATCACTGTCCATGCTGGTGTAGTATAAAGATCCCAATGAAAAATAATATGTTTACCACTTCTGAAGGCACCTTTTGAGAAACACTCTTAGATATCTCTTAAGGGTGATGCTAAATGTACAATGAGAAACCAGTCAAACCAGCGAATAAATGAGATTTTAGGCCACAATTGTTCAGCTCATTACCATTTCAATGACTATTTGGGCCAAAAACAAAGCCAAAGTAGGCTCATTGGCTGTATTGACTGATTTACCATTGTTTACCAAGCATTATTGATCTTAAATATGATAAATGTTTTACATCCGAAACTATACATCACGTGTAAATACCTAATTTATAACCTTTTATCTTTTTGTGGTCCCTACTTAAAATCAAACACATATCAAGTTGGGGTCCATAGATACTCACTTTTTAGAAGTTTAAATAACTTTACTTCTTCATACTGATTGAAAGTAAGTTCAAATGTTTATCTCAACCAATATTTAAAGAGACACCTTAGGATGTCATGTGAAAAATATCTCAAAAATTAGTATAAATAACATGATTTCATTCCAATTTCCTAATAATGGGTTCATCACATTTGTCTCTATCCTTACCAAGAAACTCCTATGTGTCTCTATAAGCACCAAGAACATAGATGAGGATTATACCGTGTTTCGCATGCTACATGTCATACTCACAATTCTTAGATACTCTTAAAACACGCATAAAAGAAAATTTTATTTTGTATCATTCAATACTTAAGTAAATTATTGTTTGTCTTTCACTTTAGTAATTTTCCTTTTTTATTATTTAATAGTCGATATACTAAGTGTTAAATGGTAGTGCATAAAACATACAATAATGCTGGTCGTACAACAGAAATACGTTCAACTAGTATCCAACGTGTGTTATTCATGATATGGAATGTGTGTTATATGTACATCACACGTACGTACAGCACACATTCCATATCATGAATAGCACACGTTGAATACTAGTTGGACGTATTTCTGTTGTACGACCAGCATTATTGATAAAACATATGAAGAAAAATTCAAAGAATTTCTGTAAGGTAATAGCTATGTGATGTATCATGTATGCGTCGGTGAACACATAGTTGTTGTCAACTTTGCTGTATTGAAAAACAACTTGTTGGCTGAAAGATTGTGACTAGGCATTCTTTCAAGAATACGTGGAATTGTGGAAACTGTGTCCACATGGAAATGAATTCAATGAGATAATTGAATGAATGAATGAGAGAAACCCCACCATTATTATACTTTGCTTCAAACAGTGGATTCCCTAGTTATCCACATAAAAATTGTACTGAATATTGAATAAAACTCCCTTGGACTTGGATCGGGCCCCCGAGAATTAAAATGGGGGACATGGAATCTTTGAACATGTCCATTGTCTAGATTTTCTTCTGTCAATAAATAATGGGAAAATGCTACTTGTACACGTAACAATATTCATCCACCCATTTAAAAAATCAATAATGTTTGTTATATAACAGAAATACGTTCAACTAGTATCCAATGTGTGCTATACAATAAGACGTAATGCGTGCTATATGTATAGCACACGTACGTATAGCACACATTTCGTCTTATTGTATAATACACGTTGAATACTAGTTGGACGTATTTATGTTGTACGACAAACATTATTGTTAAAAAATTGGCAACTTTTATGGATATGGTGCCAACTTGCCAACATTTTCATAAAAGTTATCAACTTTTAAATGGATGAAAAATGTGTGGATAACACTGTTGTATGTATAAATAGCAGTCCCCTAAATAATGTCATCAAATTATTTGATGTGTTTGGAAAAGATAGAAAATGCCTTTCCTGGTTCCAAAATTATCACTGTGTATTACCCCACCAACCAGGTATGTATAATGTATGCCACTAGTAGTATTGAGCCAAATCAAGTGAATAGTAAAATCACCTTAAATTAGTCCCCCACCACTTATGGGGCACTTTCTTTGTGCCACAAAAACTATATATCTTTATGAAATAATTGTATTTACTAGCTTCAACAATCTTGAGTTGTTTTTTTGTCCTTTCTCTCTAATTAGTGTTAGAATCAAGAGTGCACAAATATATATATATATATATATATATATATATATATATATATATATATATATCAATAATGCTATATGTACACTCTCTCATCAGTCATCCTTCACTTTTTTATAGTGGGCCCATCAGAATGAAAAAGAAATAATTGATGAAATAGATGGAGTGGCTGATGGTGGTTGCAAAATGGTGTACAAGAAGCATTATTGATATATATATATATATATATATATATATATATATATAATAATGCTAACTGGACAATGAAAAATCAGTCCATACAGCCAATGGGCCTATTTTGGCTTTGATTTTGACCCAAATAATCATTGAGATTGTAATGAGCCGAATAATTATGGTCCAAAATCTCATCTATTGGCTGGTTAGGCTGGTTTTGTATTGTTCATTTAGCATCACTCATATATATATATATATATATATATATATATATATATATATGATGGTTGGATTCCATGAATAATCAAGATAAGTGAAAATTCACCTGCATTACCTTTCATATACGTGGTTAGAAAATCTAATAATTGTATTACTATTTATCACTAAACTCACTTGATTCTTCAATTATATAGATACATATTCTTCTGATATGAGATATAATATTAGTATAAAAATGGGTAGTGACTCCGTATGGTTTCATTGTCATTTTCTGTTTTTTTGCTTTTTTTTTATTCATTTCCTATATTTTCTCTAAAATTAGTTAGAATAATAAATTTGATCTTATCTCTTGTCTTTATAAAATCCTGAAAATAAAATACTGAAAACAAAAAAAAAATATTATGTGTAAAAACAATATCTCAATCTGATTTTGTATTAACAATTAGATGAAGTGTGAATCTCACTTAAGTAGAGCCACAAACTCTATATAACAGCACGATATCATTACTAAAAAGAAAATAAAAATGGGAATCAATAGATCAATGATACATAAATAGAAAATTTTGGGGCATAACAAAAAAATCAGTCAAAACAGCCAATATATTATGCACAACATATATAATATAACTTGCACAACGAATATTACATGTGCACACTATATATAACATGATGTGCACAACATATATCTCATATTGCAACATCATCTTTCTTTGCAACATGTGATATATGTTGTGCACATCATGATATATGACGTGCTAAAATGTTATATGTTGTACACAATTTATTGGTTGTTTTGAGTGATTTTTTGTTATACATCTGGTAATGTTCATCCATAAATAGTAATAATGCTGACCTCAAAGTTGGAGTGTGATGGACCTGCCTCTTGCCACTAGTAACATAATGGTGAAACTCATGCTCAAAAAGATGATTAGGGTCAGTAGGGAGTTGAAACGCCCTGTTCCTGAAAGCAGCAATAGGGACACGAATAATATCCCTAGCAGGACTAATTGTGTTCCTAACTTTGTGGCGATAAATGGGTGTCCCAGCATAGAAAACGACAAGTGAAAAAATGAGACCAGCCGTGGGTATAGCATAGCCAAGTCCCCACCCTAAATTCTCTTGGATATAGACAAGGCCTAGGGTTGCAATGAAAGCGCCCAAGAAAGATGTGAACATCCACCAATTGAAGAAAGAGGCCTTGAGCTGTTTCTCACTAGGGTTGAAATCGTCGAATTGGTCAGCACCAAAAGTGGAGATGTTGGGCTTTGTGCCTCCAGCACCAATGGCCATTGTGTAGAGTGATGTGTAGAAGAAGGCAATTTGTGTGGATGTGGCTTTCTTGCATATGCCATTCTTGCATTGTGGCTTTAGCCCTTTGAGGGATACAGCTAAGGTCAGTAGTGTCATACCCTGTTCCACAAGATCATCCAAGTGGGTTGGTTGGTAAACACTACTCACTAAGTAATTATTTGAACTAACAAATATGTAATAGTAAATATATAACGAGAAACCAGTTAAACCAGTCAATAAATGAGATTTTGGGTCATTATTGTTCATCTCATTATCATCTTAATGATTATTTGGACAAAAAACAAAGTCAAAATAGATTCATTAGCTGTATTGGCTGGTTTACTATTATACACTAAGCATTATTGTAAGAGTAAGATTATATGTACATTGTAAAATTAGATTCTATCGGTTATTATATGCAATAATTCAATTTTTTAAAACTATTGATACAACTCTAATTAAATGTTATTTACTATTTTATTTTTTACTTTTGTAACTTTATTTTCGTTCCATATTATATTTTTATTTATATTTATTTTTTTAATTAATAAACTTTTTGTTATATTTTTCTATTTTTATTAAATTTTTATTTATATATTATGATAAGTAAATTAAAATAAATAAAAATATAATGAAATTAAAAATAATACCAAATATTTTAAATTAGCTATCTTTTGAATTTTTATTACTTTTATTTTTCTTTTCTAATTTTTAGTTTATGTTATTTTTACTTTTTAATTTTTGTTTTATTTATTTTTCTTTTAATTTTATGTTATATTTAATTTAATTTTAACTTTATTTTTAATTGCTTCTATGTTTTCTTATTTTATTTAAATTTATTTTTCATTTCATATAAATAAAACTTAATCAAAGTAAAAATAAATTTATTGAAATTAATTAGCAAAATAAAAAATTTAAATGAAAATATAATATGAAATAAAATAAAATTACAAAAATAAAAATAAAATATATATAACATATAATTAGAATTTAATAATATTTTTTATTTTTTGTCTTTAATCACATTTTTAAAATATGATTAAATAATTTTTAACAAAAATTAGTGTTAGGGACTCAAATAAAAAAAATGTAAACTATAGGAACTCAATTCTAAACTTTTAAATTATATGGACTAAATTGAAATTTCAATCAAACTATAGAGACTTACAGTATAATTAAACCTAAATTAACGTCATAAAATATTACACATAAAAAATAAATTTTAACTTATTTTATAATATATATTTAAAAATTAAACATATATTAAGATAAATAATATCAAACTAAGTAAAATATATCAAAATAACTATAAAAATTTATAATATTTCATTAATTATTATATAAAAGTATATTTATAATATAAATAACAACTTCGAGCTAACGTGAAACATGACCGAAAAATATACCGAGTTAAAATTTATGAGTCGATCTCAATAAAGAGTTTCAGACTAGCTAGGTTCGATCCGTGAGTCAGGCTGATCCATGAATACCCTTGCTATACTATGAATTTTTAGGGCATCTTTTGCATTATCTTATATATACAAGGAGACAATATTGTGGGTAGACCTTTTTATTGTCTAACATTAAGAATGGAAAAAAAAATTGAGTGATGTTAAATGCACAATAAAAAATCAGTCAAATCAGCCAATAAATGAAATTTTGGACCATAATTACTCAGTCCGTTATAATTTCAATGATTATTTGGGCTCAAATCAAAACTAAAATTGATCCATTATTTATATTAGCTGATTTTTCATTGTGCATCTAGCATTAATGATATATATATATATATACAAGGTGACAATATTGTGGGATGAGAAAGTTTCAACCCACGAGCCACGCGTAACATTCTTGACATGATACATCAACATTATGCCCCGAATCAGAGGTAATATAAAGTGATCATTCAAAATTAATTATTTATGTAGGACCATTAGAACTTCAAGCCATATTTCTGTTATATATATTTTCTGTCAGCTAGTTGTCAACATTTAATTAAAAAAAATCTCAATATATTTAATAAAAAAAGGATTTCAATATTTTTTTAACTAAGCTATCAATCACATGCTTAGTAGTTAAAACACTTCCCATATTATAATTTTTTATCTGTTTCTATAAGCTAATGACTCAAGGACGATCAATTAGCATATTCTCGTTCGTTTTATCTTTTGGGATGAATATTTGGATAGAGACGCAACTCACAATATTTTATATTAAAACAGTATCCATATTTTTTGTGTCCCACGGTACTTATAAAACTTTCCAAATTAAAATTATAGAGTAATGCTATTTGTATAGTGTCATTCATCCATTTTTACCTATTTAAAAGTTGGCAACTTTTATAAAAATGTTGGTAAGTTGCCAACATCTTTATAAAAGTTGTTAATTTTTTAAATGGGTTGAAAATGGGTGGATGTGTATCATTGTATGTACAAGTAGCATTTTCTAAAATTATATATATATATATATATATATATATATATATATATGAGTTTTTACTAACAAGTGTCTTAAGGGCACTTGTTAAGGATATTAAAAGGGGTAAGTTTTTTTAAAATTAAAGAAGTTTTAGTGAATCCATTACATAGAAGATATCAACATGTATATTTTCAAATAAATCTTTTCTCTATTGTTATCTTAACAAGTGCACTAAGAGCATTTGTTAGCAAATCTTTATATATATATATATATATATATATATATATATATATATATATGAAAATGATGGTGATGAGGTGAGGCACTAATAACTTCATGGTGGGGCTATGTATATGAACATAAATAATTGTCCTGAAATATGACACTTGACTAATCATATATAGCGTCCCACCAAATCAAATAATGGAATTGTTTGGTTTTTAGCTTGCTTGAAGTAGGTAACATAAAATATGAGAGATTCCTATATATTGTCAGAATAAGAAGAAAAAAAACTTATTTTACCATTTGTTATTTTACAAATTATTTATTACCGTACAAGAAAAATTTAATGAGAAACAAACAGTCCACATAAATAATACAGAACAAATTTTTTTTTAATGGTGTAATTAGGAGAATCTCACAAATTCTCTGAAAATCTAGTCCAAACAGCTTGTGCTTGGAAAATACTGATAATAAATGAAGGTGCAATTATAATAATGAAAGTAAAGAATATTCTAATTTGTTTCCATAGTATTGTCATAACTTTTCAATAGCTACTTGAGTTAATTTTTTGGATCTTAAAAGGTTAATTACTCTCAAAAGTCTACAGTTATTGTAAGTATTATTTAGCAAAAGAAATATAAAAAAAATTAAATTGATCAATGTCAATAATTAATGATGGGATACTAGTAGTTATTGGTGAATATATATATATATATATATATATATATATATATATATATATTAAAAGTTTACTAGATCTTATAATCCAAAATATTTACAAGAAACAAATATTATTGGAGTTAATAATTAGAGTGAAGTTATATTAATTATTGAGTTGTATTAATTAATCTTCCCCTGAGATGCACAAACAAATTAAACCAAACCAAGCTAATTAATTAAAGAGTTATTAATTAAGATAAGATATACTTTCTCCATTTCAAAATAATAGTCGTTTTAATTTTTTTGGTTCATTGAAAAATTAATATACCTAGATGCAAATTATGTCTAGGCACATTAGTTTTTCAATAAATCAAAAAAGTCAAAACGACTACCGGAGATAGAAATAACTTAGGAAGCACTAAATAATGAAAGAATTAATTACCAAGACATAAACAAGAGAAGAGAGGGTGAAAGTCCAGAAGCGACCCAAGTAGGAATCAGCAATGTAAGCCCCAAGAATTGGTGTTATCCAAACAGAGCCTGACCAGTTATTCACATTCCTCACCGATGATACTGTGTCTTCATGAAGCTCTGTTGTTAGGTAATTCACCAAGTTCGATGCTACTCCATAGAACGCCATCCTTTCAAATGCTTCGTACCCTTCAATTCAATCAAACACACAAACATGCACCATGTAATCATGAACAGTATTACATATTACTCCCTTATTCCAAATCGCATAATGCTAAATGTATAATAAAAAATCAGTCAAACCAGCTAATAAATTAAATTTTAGGCCATAATTATTCAGTCCATTACAATCTCAATGATTATTTGGGTCAAAACCAAAGCTAAAATATGTCCATGGGCTGTATTGACTGATTTTTCATTATACACTTAGCATTATTGTTAAAAAAATAGTAATTTTGACTTTTTTAGTTCATTGGAAAACTAATATATCTAGATGGAATTTATGTCTAGGTACATTAGTTTTTCAATGAACCAAAATAGTCAAAACGACTATTATTTTAAAATGAAGTTAGTATAAACACCACAGGTCTAAGACAAGTAATATTAATTAATTATAAATGAGATTCGCACGAGTTGTAAATGACTCGTTATTTCTCAAGCAAGATGTTAAGTTAAGTTTGAATTTTATGAATGGAAAAAATCCCACAAAAAGTCTCATCTACGACGGAGTAGTCGAAGTAAATCTCAGGAAATTGATACTCTCGATAACCAAATAAAAAAATAAAATTTCCATACCAACAAGAAAAGCGCAAGCTTTCCATTTGCCAGTTTTTGATGCAACAGCAGGCTGGCCACGGAAGTCGACAGTGCCATCTTGAGTAGTGTATTCTCCTTTGCCTTCCATTACAAACTAGAAATAATAATATTATGCTATATAACCAAAAATAAGGATATATAGAAATAGAATATATATAAGAGTTATATATCAAAGCAAGCAATAAAGATAGAGAGAACAAGGTAGGTAATAGAATAGAAAGCGGCAGTAGTGGCTATTTTATACACAGCATAAAAACTCTACTCTCTTTATCAACATGTGTGTATCCGGTATTAAGGTAGTAATTAATAAATTAATAATGTTTGTATTACAATAGAAATACGTCCAACGAGTATTCAATGTGTGCTATATATAAGACGTAATGTGTGTTATATGTATGTAGGCTATACATATAACACACATTACATCTTATATATAGTACATTTTATATGTTCGTTGAACGTATTTCTATTGTACAACAAACATAATTGATTAATAAAGTCTTTCTAAGCATAAGAAATACCATAACTCATCTAGTTATTTTATTTTTAAGTAAAATGTTTCGTGCCTACTAAATTTTACACATAGTCACTTAATTTTATATAATTCAACATTTACTACTATTCAATTTAACTTATATTCTGATTAAATTAAACGTATAATTTTTATATTGACATAATCATATACAATATTTATACTTATTTAATCTAATTTTTTATACTGATAACCTATTTAGTATCACTTTTAGTATATACATAATATTGTTCTAATTTTAATTATATATATATATAAAAAAAAACAAAGTATACCAAACTCAACGAAAGATTAGTCTACCAAGAAACAATAAATTTACCAAGTAAAATATTTTATTTTCAAAATTAATGATTAATAGACGTCGTATAATAATGTACGAATATATAGATAATTAGAAATATGCATGTATTATTGAGATCTAATAGATAAACTTTTATATTGTTATATAATTTTTAGGGATTTATTCGGTACCCAATTGTGTGTTTAACCTATTAATATATGCTAAAGTAAATATAATTTGATACTAACGGAGCATAATAGTCTCGATCTCAGCCTTCGTAGAAGCGTCTCATTCCCAATCACACATTTTTTTCATCTCCCTCTCGCATAATGCGCTCTCTAGCGACATGTTATAGATTGAGTTTTTTTCTTAAATTGATGAAGTTAGAGAGTATCAATATAAATTAAATTAATTTTTAAAGATTACTAACCTAACAGTTTATTAATTATATAAATTTAAAAAATTAAATTAATTTTATCTATAAATCATGACAGATACATGTGTTGGGTATCGGTACCCTATATTTTCCTGGGTACCGAATCAAAATCCATAATCCATATACCATCTTTTCTGATCCAATAATGTTTGGGCTCTTAAGCACTTATGAAATGAGATTCAAGTAAACTTTAGGTATCAAGCTTGTTTGGATCCTTTGGTGTTAATATATTTTCGTGAGGTTTTTGATTTCAGAATCATACTTCCTCTTGAATTTAATCAAAAAATAATTTTCTGATTTATGATTGGTTTTCTGACAGTGAAAACATCTTATCTTTCTGAACTGTTTCTGAAAAGAGGTTTTGAATTTTTCGAATCTATTTTCAGGTTTAAAACCAATGTTATTTTTATTAAAATAAGCTTTTTGAGATCCTAGAATATTTTCCAAGTTATTAGAACCATTTACAAATTTTTCAACAATTTATTAATTATTTCAATATGTTAAATATTTATATACTCACTTCTACTAAATTTTATGCTATGATTTAAAAAATAATTTTACATAGCTAATCAATAAAGTTTTAAGTATGTGATAAATCATATTAGTAAAGTATCTAGTATATAAAATAATACTCATTTCAATTATTTTTGTTTTTGAAGTTTAACATTTATCTAATTAGGATAAGAGTGTAGATAGTAATTTAATTTAAAGAATTTAATATGCATATATAATTTCAACTTTATTACTATAAATAATTAAAAAAATTATCATATCCTCAAAATTTTTAATTTGAATCTATTTTATTTAAAACTTTTAATTTTATATTTTGAGTGTGTTTACTTGTTTTATGCTAAAAATTGTCAAAATGTTGTTTGAAAGATTGGAAATATATAGAAAAAGAAAAATAGAGAAAACATGTATATAATTAAATAACATATTGAAATTTTTCAATCAAAAGTGTAGTAATTAAATTTAAAGAATTAAATATGCATATGTAACTATATATAAAACTTTTTTAAAGTAAATAATTAAATATTTTTATCATATCCTCATGAATATTTGTAATTTTAAAATATTTTATACAAATTTTTCAAGTTTATATTTTGAATGTCTTGATTTATTTTATCTATTCTTAACAATTTTGAAATAGTAGTTAAGAAATTAGAAATTGTTAGAATAAGAAAAAACATGTTATAGGAAAAAGTTGTGGCACATTATTGTAAAAAAGATTAGTGAGACTCGAACCTGTTTCTTGTGAAAGAAAGGCACTAAATGAAAGTTGTGACAAACTATGCATTTTCTTGTGGTCTTTTGAAAATTTTATATATACTAAATGAAAGTTTCCTTGTGAAACTTTTTTCTAAGCTTCATCTCAGCATGCTACTATATAATACGGAGTAAATTCTCGAACTAGTCATTAGCAATTTTAGCATTGGATAAGATGATTTTTTATAGTCGAAAATATTTTAATTGGTCCCTAAATAGTAATGTCAAAAGTTAGACATCATAAGGTCCCTAGATGAAAAACGTTAAAAATGTTAGTGACAATTTTATTTTTAGACAAATTGATCCTTGACAATTTTATTGTTGAAAAAACTAGTTCATAACTTTATTTAATTTTTTTTATCATTTAACTTATTTATTATAATATACATTTTTAAACAATGTCATATCAACTCTATATATATGTCTCATTTGATTATTACGACTCATTTTTAATGCATTTATTTTACTATTCCTAAAATATCATTTATTAACTTTTTGCATGTATAAATCTTCATATTTTAAATTATGTATATTAAAATTTATACTAATAATTAATATTAAATATAAAAATTACCTATATTTTAAGTTATATAAAATTTAGAATAAAATAAATCTATTATCTTGTAAGTGTTTTAACATTTTCAATAAAAAGAATAAAAAGTTACTTTATTTTTTTGAAGTAAGTAAATTATTAAGAGGTGTGGTACATATAAAATTATTAACAAAAATATTTTTAAAAATACCAAAACAATTGCATTAAAGAGTGAATAGAAATTTTCAAATAAAATATATATAAATTTGATTTAAAAATGTTTAGAGTTTGAGTATGTTAATGAAAGTGATAAATGATAAAAGATTAAAGAATTTAAAAAATAATTAGGTACTAATTTTTCTAACAATTAAATCGTTATGAATTAATTTATCTAAAAGTGAAATTGTCATTATTAACACTGTTAGTTTTCCCGTCCAGGGACCTTATGATGTCCGACTTTTAACATTGTCAGCGACCAGTTAGGATATTTTCGATTAACAATGACCAACTTGTCCAACTCTAAAATTGTCATAGACCAATTCAAGGATTTACTCTATAATATATAATATATGTGCATGGCAAACTTAGTTTTAGTTGAGGTAAGTGGTCTAACTATATTGTTTGTCATGCATGACACACTTATACAATTAACTGTATTCATTCTTGAATAAGTGTTAATTTAGGGTTATACACATATTTAAAAAATGATTAGATTAATTTGGAAATACAGAAATTTTAGTAGATTTTTTAAAACATTAAGTTATCAACACATACACTCTCATGAATTTTGTGAGCTGCCAATGTAATCCCTCCTTAATTGTTATGGCTCTCATCCTTAGAGTTATCACTCTTTCTTTCTCATCTAGGCTTATGATGTGTTTTTAATAATGATGATAATTTTAAGTTTAATTTCATTGTGGTTAAGGGGATGAAGGCTCCTCATCATGAGTTCCCTTTGTTTATTGGACTCATGATTAATTACATAAAAAAATGTATTAATAAAAAATAATAATAATAAGAAAATATATTGCATAAATGAACATTTATTAAAGAATAATGCAGTAAATTTTTACTTTTATTTTTTTACTTCATTAAGAGGGATAAAAATTGAGATGTAAAACTGCAGTAGCTTGTTTGGATTAAAATGGGTGAGAATGAAAGTTAGGTTTCACCAATACCAATACAGTCATTTACAAACCATTAGCACTCTTATTTCTATTAAACTTCCAGTTTAAACAAATATATATAAAAAACAAAACAAATAAACACTAATAATATAAATCGATGAATTCAAGTGGAATTTTCCCAGATGAAAAACATGCTCCCAAATGAGAAGTATCTATTAAACAACATAGTATCATATCAAGATACTTTTAGATTTTGTGGTTTGAAAAATCTAGCTAGAACCACAAGTTGTTATATATGTATAGAAAAATAATAATATAAAATCAAATTTATGATAAATCTTACGTATGGTAATATATAAATTAATATTTAATAATATACTAATATAATTATAAATTTTAATTATATAAGTTAAATAATTAATATATTATCATCTATAAAATTAATTATAAACTCAAATTTATATTAACACTACTCTTTTGGACGTACCTACTTGACCTACTTGTGGCCCTCTCTCTTCTCCTCCCACTATGGAGGGTCACATTTTGAATCTTCCACTATTTGAGTTGCTATAGGGCGGGGCTATAAGCATAGACATGGTACGTAGCTAATTAATTGAAGAGTCATAAAAAACATATATACACAATTTTTTGTGGCCACGTCACAATAATAATGCTGATCGTACTACATAAATATGTTTAACGAGTATTCAACATGTTATATATATATATATATATGATATGAAACATATGTTATATATATAATACACATACGTATAGCACATATTAAATACTAATTAGACGTATTTTTATTGTACGACTAGTATTATTGCAAAACAACAACGGCCCTTGCAGTTCCTACTTCCTACTTTCTATGGAACATGATAAGATATGATATGACAGATTCATGGTACCAAGTTGCACCGACCCACTCTATCTATCATAAAGCCTTATTATCATAATTAATTAGGGGAGGAAGTACATGGCCTAGATTAACCGAAGTTGAACCAAATGTGAATCTGATTAAATTTTTTAAATTCAAACTTGATCAGATAATAATTCGATGAACAATAGGTCAAGTTAACTCGACCTAATTTTTATGGAATATGAGAATTTAGATATTATACATAGTAAGATTATAACATATTATAAGAAACTAAATTGATGACATGATCTGTAATATTTGCAAAAAAAGAAGCATAAAATGTAAAATAATATTAATTATATAGTGTAAAATATATCAATTAATAATTTTTTATTAGTTATTATAAAAAGAATATAATTTAAAAGAACTTTGAATTACCGAAAATTAAAGACCCGAACTACATTGGGACAAAATTCAAGACATGAATATGATTCTAAAAGTATTGGCAAATGTTGCTAAGTCGAGTTGTCGGATCTAATCAAACATCAAAGCTTAATCATATTTCATTTTGGAATATAATCTTTCACTACTCCAATAATAAATTAAAATTAATTTTGATGCATTGATTTCTATATTATTATTCAACTAAATATGTTCGTTTTTGTATATTAGTATATAAAATCATTCACATTATCATCTTAAATGTTTGAGGAGGGAGACTTTGAGTATAAAATCAGTTATATGTCTGATCAATTTAATTAAATTTCGTAAAAGATATATATTTTACGATAGTAGTGACTTTTTAAGTATGTACTGAAAGTAGAAGTTGATTATACTTGCTGATTGGTTATTATATAATTAAATCATTAAATAAGTCTTGATCAATTAAATTTTTAGATAAAAATAAGTGTTATAACATATATAATTAAATTATTCTCTAAAAAATTTCTAAGCTATCTATACCCAAAAATTAAATCCAAATTATAATTTGATTAATATATATGAGCAATGCTACTATGTACACTAAAAGTGACATTAAATAGATCACCATTGCAAAAAGTAAGATCCGGTAAATTTGAATGTTGAATTGTATCAATATAAAAATTGTTATTATATTTAGTAGCTGCAAAATTATATCAAAGTTGGATTGAATAACTGATTAAGTGTTAAATTTAGTGTATATTTCAATATATATATATATATATAACACATTTAGAAGTCAAGTGTGATATACTTTCTTGATTAATATTATGAAATACTAACTACTCGACAGACGTTTTCGTTCATGTGTAAGTCGTTTTTTATTTTTCTATGAATATTTTATGTAATAATATTATTTATTTTAATTTAATTCATATATTACAATGGCCATATATATATATATATATATATATATATAAAAGAAACATAAATGCTTGAAGAAAAAATATTTTTCCTGTCAAAATAACCAACAAAGTCCATTTTAATACTTTTGGCCCAAATAGCATTATTAACCATGTGTATTCTTTTAATGAGCTGAGTGATTTAGGCTCAATTTCCTATTTTTGGCTGTTTTGACTGATTTTTTGTTGTGTATCTAGCAATGCTAAAAAATAATTGTAGCAAGTTGGTACCAAACTATATAATGTGGTTTCATCAATAATTTCATATAATTCCTAGCTACTAATAGGTACATAGATATGTATTGTGTTTTCCCATCATTCCAACTCAGAAAATATCGAAATGATCACAATAGAATGAAATGTTGCTGTTACATAAAACATTGGACTTACTCTCATAGAGGCACTGGACCACCTTGCTGCTGGCTGGACGCATATATAAATGAAGCCATGAATGCAATGCGCCTTGAGATGCAGCTTTAATGGATCATGTTGATATTTATGGTCGTACAACAGAAATACGTTCAACTAGTATAAAACGTGTGCTATTCATGATATGAAATATGTTCTATACGTATGTATGATATACATATAGCACACATTCCATACCATGAATAACACACGTTGGAGATACGACCAACATTATTCGTATAATTACTCCTCAATCTAAAGAATCTCACAGGTCAACCCTATTACTAACATCACTCAATAATATTTGATATTTAATTATTTCAATATATTTAGATAGATACTACTGTAGTATTTAGATACATTAAAAATATATTGTTATTGTTTGGCATCTAAAATCTGGTATCAATGAGATATCTAATAACATTAAGTGTGAATAAAAAGAGTTTAGTGTTTTATATGAATTAATACCTGAGTTATCTTATAATACAATGACAATATAAAACTTTTTAGTTATCAACTAATTAAACATACATTATTATTCTTAAATAAAAAATTATATCAAAAAATATAAATCTATATATAATATAGTAAAAGAGATGCTATGTTTAATTACCAATTTGCCTATTAATCGAGTTTCTATAAATATGACATGTATATTAATTTAGGCGATGTTCTGTACCTTTCGCTCAGGTAAGAACTGTCGCCGGTCTCTGACTCCTCGCACAACCACTACTAGAAACTCTCGGATTATCGACGGATTTTATCGAGGGATACACTTAATATCCGTCGATAAATCAATGTATCGACGGATAGTCCCCCACGATTACTTGCTAGTCGGAATTCACTTATCGACGGATGAAACCAAAACATCCGTCGATAGTATTGACGGATGTATCGGGGGATATATCCCTCGATAAAATCATTTAAAAAATAATAAGAAATTATTAAATATTTTTATCGGCGGATACTTATCCGTCGATACGTTATTTTTCCAACAAAAAAAATAATAATTTAGTTATCGGCGGATGCATCCGTCGATAACAGTAGCCGAAAATAATTTTTTTTTTAAATTTCTGAATTAATAATATTAATAATATTTAAACTAAATCAAAATTTATAACAAAATAGTAATAATCTCCATAAATAAAACTATAATGAAATATCATAATATATATATAAATCAATATTTACAAAATAGATAAAAGTCAAACACTATATAAGTCAAGTCATAAAAAATCCAAAAGGTAATGTCTGAACATGATAGGGTCTTAGCAAGTGCACCGAATCGTTCAAGTAATAAAAACCACGGTGAGTGGGTATCGTTCCCACGAGGATTAAAGAACCGAGCAAATATTTCTTAAAGTAGATTTCTAATTAGACGAATCCAATAAAAGGTAATGAATGATCATATAATCTAAATTCAAAAGGCTATTAAATGTAACAAGACAGTAAAAGTTTAATGAAAAATTCAATTGATAAAAGGTTAGGGAATCGGGTTCACGTATTTTCTGAAATTAATAAAACAATTGCTTGCCTTTAAATTTTAAAGCTTCAATTCAATGAACGAATCTTAGGTTGTCAATTCCAATTCCTTGGTAATTTAACACTTTTTCTATGAACAATCAGTCAATCCCTTGATCAAATCATTTCAAAGAAAAGAAAATATTTATATTGATTCAAAAGTTCACAAAAATCTTAATTCTATTCCTAGAAATTAATCTTTTTGGCAATTTCCCTTAAGCTTATTCACAAATTTATTTTCCCAAATAAACACATAAATCCAAGATAAGTTGAAAAATGATTTTCCAATCCTCAGAACAACACAATACAAATAAGGTAATTGCTTAAATTGAATTAATAAAATTCAAAGGTTCACAAATATAAGATTAATTCATAGTAATACGATCCCCTTCACCCTAACAAAGAAATTAGTTGCTCATAATCAAAGTAAACAAAACATAATAATCGAAAGAAAACATTTTGAAGAACGAATAACTGATTTTATTGAAAAACAGAGTAAAACAGAGTACTGGACTAAGTGAAGTAAAAACAAGATAATTCTGAGCTTCCATTCTAGTCCTATTTATAACCGGATAGTCCTAGAATTCAAATTGTATCTATCCCTAAAACAACGGGATTTTTGTTTAAAGATAACTCAGAATTATACAAAAATAGATCTACATTGAATTTGATCCTAAATTATAGCACACGTTTGGAATTAGTTATGGTGCAGTGGTTCCAATTTCTCCTGGCGTGAAGCTTTGGTCTACGCGTGGCGCGGCAAGATGAGGGCTTTCAGGGTGCAGGGCGCCATACGGGCGCGAGGCGCCTGGTGGAGGATTCCTTTTCGGGCGCAATGCGCCTGAGGGAAGCGATGCGCTGTTGCAAGATCACGAGGTGCTGCTTCGAGGGCGCAGGGCGCCCATTCGGCGCGACGCGCCATCTTCACGGGCGCAAATCGTCCTGCCCGCGCGCGGCGCCAGCCTCTCTCACCTGTTTCCATTTCAATTCTGAGTTTGAGGCGCTGCGCGTGAGTTAGGCGCAAAAGCGCCTCAACTTGATTTCTTTCGTGACTCGACGTGCATCTCCAGGATTCATTTATTCGCCAATTACTTGCATAATTCCTGAAATTTTCACCAAAATAATACCAAAAACGTAATATAATCCAAGAAAATCCAATTTATTCGAAAACACTTAATTTACTCTAAAAACATACTGAAACTAATTAAAACTAACACACTTTCTTAGAATTTAAACTACCACATTAAATAAAGATGCCAAGGCATCACAACACCAAACTTAAGGTATTGCTTGTCCTCAAACAACGAAATAAAACACAAAGCAGTGCAGAGGAGTTAAGAGCAATAATTCCCAGAACTCGAATGATCAAAATAGTAAGGTCAACTCAAAGAAGTAAAACTACATGAAATTTCTAATCACTTTATATCCTTCAACAATTCATTTTGTAATAGGGAAACACTCAGAATTATACTCTAGATCATGTTATAAGGGTTCTTCAAGAGATTTCTATCAAATAACTATGTTTTCATTTTCACAACCATGTAGTGCAAAGATATTTACTTTTTACTTTCACCCAGATGAATTGGCTTTCTCAACAATTTTAGGGGTAGTGCTTTTGCCTTTTTCTCTTTGAGGATCATGACTCTAAATGCTTAGTCTCAGGGTGGCTCTTTAAGATGAGTTTTCGATTAACGTTCCCGGTCCAGTTGGCCCAAGACGCTAGGTGATGAAGCATCCCTCGAATCTAATTACCCAAGCCGTTCACTAACACAATCGCACCACAAGCACATAGCTAGGTTCTAAGAATATTGAATGAAGATGTCCCCCAGCCATTGGTGCTCAGAGCCTTAGATATTTTTAGACACAACCTACCCTTTTTCTTTACTCATCACAATTCATGCATTTTCATCTATTTCTCAGAGGCTTCACACTACATTTATGTAATTAATTCGCAACTTAGTTGTCTTTTAGAAGTACTCCAAGAACCCCTATAATAATTTTCTATAGCATTATTCCTCTTTGGTCTCCCTAATTACTCAGCATCATTTACTTAACATTTCATTCATACATGTTGATCAACTTCTCGAGCTAGCCTTAACAATTATAATCACTTCTGTTCTTTTTACAATTGCTCATCAACTCCCCTACTCTACCACACAACACCAGACACTAATGACACAAACTCGAACAACATAGAAATTTAAATTTATTCAAACATCAGTTAGAAACTTACCTGAGGGGGGTGGTCAATCTCCCCCTTGATCCTCATCCTCATCATCCTCTTCTTCTTCTTCTTTCTCCTCCTCATCATCCTCATCATTTGATGGATTAGGCTCTCTGTATGGCCAATTTTTCTTGCAAGTAGTTTGACACTCAGGAAATTTTTCTGGAGCCAGCTTATGAAATGCATGAGCAAGATAAGTATACATTTCATAAGAATCAATTTTGAAGAAGTTGAAGTCAGCCCTCAGCTTTTGCAGTTCTGATAACTCATTTTGGTTCTGACTCTGACTTGGTATATCATCCATAGGCTCATTTGGAGGAGGAAATGATGGAACTTCAGGTGCCTTACCCGTGTCTTTCTTCTTTGGTTTTCCAATGGTTGCAGCAGTTATTGGCCTAGGCACATGAATAGGAGAGTCACCTTCTATTACTACTCTTGCGGCTTCGGTAATGCGTTGAATGAGGCACGAAAATCCTAAGGTCATTCTTGATGAGTATACAAATTTTGATATACCCTTGGATAATAAAGTGCCTAAATCAACTTGCTCCTTGGTGATAAGGCAATGAATCATCACTGCTCTATCCACCGTTACTTCTGAATAGTGAGTGGTTGGAATGATGGTATGATTGATGAATTCTAACCATCCCCTAGCCATAGGAATAAGATCTGCTCGAGCTAGCTGATTTGGTCGGCCTTGTTTGTCCCTCTTCCAGTTTGCCCCGGGTCTACAAATTTCCCGAAGTGTTGTTTGCAGCTGCTGATCCCCCTTCAACCGTGCACAATACCCATATGGAGATCTTTCTGGATTGACTTCTAGATTCAGCACCGTCTCCACCATTTCAGAGCTAAAGTCAATCTCCTTTCCTCTGAGGAAGCTCCTGAACTCCCTTTCTTTAGTTCTTTCAGATTGCCAAGCGTTTGCATAGAATTCTATAACCCTTTGCATTCCCGCAATTCTAGGGGGTGAACAAACTAGCTCCCACCCTCTTCGAGCAATTTCCTCTTGGATTTCTGGAAATTCCCCCTCTCTAAACGCGAAGCCAATTTCCGGGATGATAGATTTGTTCATTACCACTGAATTGTAGTAGTCTTCATTCTCTTTCGTCCGGAAACGATGAGAGTAATAAGAGGGGGAAGCAGCCACTTCCTTTCCTTTTCTCTTCTTGGATGATGGTGCCATTTCCTGTAAACAAGATCAACCAAATACAGGAAGCCAAAATGACAGTAACACCATTAGTTTTGTTAGCTCAAGAGAAAATATATAATACCCCTACATTCTTCATTTCATTCATATCTATAACAGGGAATGTGTATAGTGAATAACATGATATTCTCTCCAACACCAAACTTAAAATTTTGCAAAAATTTTAAGCTAAGCATTAGGAATAATCGTTTATATCAGAAAATCATTTTTCACAACTCAAACAAATCCATCGACACTTCTTGTGCTCTATTACTCTTCACTAACTCAGCATTATTACATCATTAAATATTCTTCACAAGATTGCATATAAACATGCTTCATAGTTAATGAAAATTTTACCTTGAAAACAAATGGGTAGATAGATAAAATGATGAAATGCTCTTAGGAATGTATTCCCCTAATGGTAACCGAGGAGTGTGTGCTTATGTGAGAATGGAGGTTTGGAATGGAGAATAGAATCATGTGAAAGTGGGAGAGTGTGAGTGAAAGGAAAGACATGGTTGCAGACTTGCAGGGCATCTTCTAATAGTGCCCGACAGTGCTCCTGTGTTGCTCGTGAGGCGCGAAATTTGCGCGCCACAATTTGGAGAAGGCGTGAAGCGCCAAGAGGAAGGAAAGAGAGTTGGGCGCAAAGCGCCCTTGGCTTGAAGGGGTGAGGCGCGGCGCGCCTTGGAGCCAGAAAGAGATAAGCGCGGGGCACTTGATGCACGCGCTGCGCCACGCAGCTCGCTTGAGTCCGCTTTGGTTCTGCCTCCAGGGCGCAAGGCGCCATGCTGGCGCGAGGCGTACGGTTGATCGGGTGCGATGCACTGGTCCCACGCGTGGCGCCAAGGAGCTGGTCTTGATCCGATTCCTTTCTGTCTTCAAGGTGCAATGCGCCAGGTGGGCGCGATGCGCGAGAGAAGGTGAGAGCGATAAGGCGCGAGGCGCCAGAAATGGAAATTAATAAATAATTTTTTTTCTTTTTTTAGAACGAATAAATGAACAATACTAAAAAAATTAAGTCAAAAGGATACTCAATTGGGTTGCCTCCCAATAAGCGCTTCTTTAACGTCACTAGCTTGACGTATGACATTTTCTCACGTGAGTGTTTGAACCGAGACGAGTCGGTCAATTTCTCCCCCAAGATAATGTTTCAATCTTTGCCCATTCACAGTGAACTTTCTTTCAGATTTGGGGTCCATAATCTCTACGTGCCCATAGGATGAAACCTTAGTGATAGTGAACGGTCCCGACCATCGTGTCTTCAATTTTCCTGGGAACAACCTTAATCTTGAATTAAATAAAAGAACTTGCTGCCCAGGTTCAAAGTGTCTCGGAGTGATCTTTTTGTCATGCCACCTCTTGGTTCTCTCCTTATACAACTTAGCATTATCATAAGCTTGAGTACGAAATTCGTCAAGTTCATTGAGTTGTAGTAATCTCTTGTCATTTGCCAATTTCAAATCAAAGTTCAAAAATTTTATAGCCCAAAATGACTTATGTTCAAGTTCAACAGGCAGATGACAAGATTTACCATATAAAAGTTGATAAGGAGACATACCAATTGGTGTTTTGAATGCGGTTCTATAGGCCCAAAGAGCATCATCAATTTTTCTTGACCAATCCTTCCTCGAAGCATTTACCATTTTTTCCAGGATTCTCTTCAATTCCCTGTTGGAAATTTCAGCTTGTCCACTTGTTTGAGGATGGTATGGGGTGGCTACCTTGTGCTTCACTCCATATTTTTGCAGAAGGCTCTCCAATTGTTTATTGCAGAAGTGACTTCCACCATCACTAATCAAGGTTCTAGGAACTCCAAACCTTGAAAAGATCATTTTTCTGAGAAAATTTACCACCACCTTTGCATCATTAGTGGGAGAGGCAATTGCTTCAACCCATTTGGAAACATAATCCACTGCTACCAGAATGTACACGTTGGAGTAGGAGGATGGGAAGGGACCCATGAAATCTATTCCCCACACATCAAACAAATCCACCTCAAGAATAAATTGCTGAGGCATTTCATGCTTTCTTGATAAATTCCCAGTTCTTTGGCACATATCACATCTCTCCACAAAAGCTCTTACATCCCTAAAAATGGTTGGCCAATACAACCCACTTTGCAAAACCTTGGATGCAGTTCTTTCTCCACTAAAATGTCCACCATATTCTGAACCATGACAATGCCACAAAACACTATATACTTCTTCCTCTGGGATGCAGCTTCTGATTACTCCATCATTACACCTTTTAAACAAATAAGGTTCATCCCATAAAAAGTACCTAGCATCATGCATGAATTTCTTTTTCTGATTTCCGTTCATTTCACTTGGAACCCTTCCCCCAGCTTTATAGTTTGCCATGTCAGCAAACCATGGTGGCACTTGTATAGCTAGGAGTTGTTCATCTGGAAACTCTTCATTCACTGGAACCTTAATCACTTGTTCCTCTCCATGTGTAATCCTTGACAAGTGGTCTGCCACCAAATTTTCTGAGCCTTTCTTGTCTCTTATCTCTATATTGAACTCTTGTAGCAACAACACCCATCTGATCAGTCTTGGCTTTGCATCCTGTTTACTCATCAAATACTTAAGAGCAGAATGATCAGTGTAGACTATTACTTTTGAACCAACCAAATAAGATCTGAATTTATCAAAAGCAAAGACTACAGCCAATAATTCCTTCTCTGTTGTTGCATAATTTTTCTGTGCATCATTTAACACACGACTTGCATAATAAATCACATGCAACAACTTGTCCTTTCTTTGTCCTAAGACAGCCCCAATTGCAAAATCACTTGCATCACACATCAATTCAAAGGGTAAGGACCAATCAGGAGGGGAAATTATTGGTGCAATGACAAGCTTGGTTTTGAGAGTTTCAAAGGCATGCATGCATTCATTGTCAAAGTTAAATTGTGAATCTTTCATTAAAAGACAACTTAAAGGTTTTGCAATTTTTGAAAAGTCTTTTATGAACCTTCTATAGAATCCAGCATGACCCAAGAAACTCCTCATTGCCTTGACATTCATAGGAGGGGGTAATTTTTCAATCACCTCCACCTTAGCTCTATCAACTTCAATACCTTTGGAAGAAACTCGGTGTCCAAGAACAATACCCTCTGTTACCATAAAATGACATTTTTCCCAATTTAAAACGAGGTTTGTTTCTTGACACCTCATTAAAACCAAAGATAGATGTTTGAGACAAGACTCAAATGAATCACCAAAAACAGAAAAATCATCCATAAATACCTCAATGAATTTTTCTACCATATCAGAGAATATAGAAAGCATGCACCTTTGGAAAGTGGCGGGTGCATTGCACAACCCGAAAGGCATTCTTCGATAGGCAAAAACTCCATAAGGGCACGTGAAAGCTGTCTTCTCTTGGTCTACAGGATCTACTGCAATTTGATTGTAGCCTGAATATCCATCCAGGAAGCAGTAATATGGATGACCCGCCAATCTCTCCAACATTTGATCAATGAATGGTAGTGGAAAGTGATCTTTCCTAGTAGCCACATTTAATCTTCTATAATCAATGCACATTCTCCACCCAGTGACTGTCCTTGTAGGAATTAACTCATTGTTTTCATTCTTCACCACAGTGATGCCACCTTTCTTTGGTACCACTTGTACAGGACTCACCCAAGGGCTGTCAGAAATGGGATAAATAATTCCAGCATCCCATAACTTCAGAACTTCTTTTAGCACTACTTCTTTCATGATGGGGTTGAGTCTTCTTTGAGGTTGCACCACTGGTTTTGAGTCTTCTTCCATGAGGATTTTGTGCATGCACATGGTTGGACTAATCCCCTTGAGGTCACTAAGCTTCCATCCAATTGCCCCTTTATGCTTCTTCAATACTTCCAGTAATTCTCCTTCCTCTTTTTCATTTAGTGAAGCATTGATTATCACAGGATAAAACTCATTATTTCCTATGAAAGCATATTTAAGAGATGGAGGCAATGGTTTTAATTCGGGCTTTGTAAGTTCTTGCTTCTCACTCTTTTTCTTCAATAATAGCTCCTCTTTTTCTTGTGGGGTTAGGGGAGAATTTGACATATCGGGCTGTTCTTGGTCTTTCTCATCATTCTCTCCCACCAAGGCTACTGTTTCTATAACTTCATCTTCCCACGTTAATGCGAACACTTCTTTTACCAAGGGATCTATTGTGTCTAACCTCATACAACTTTCTTGGTCCACTGGAAATTTCATAGTGTTGAAAACATTAAAGACTACCTTTTCATCATGCACCCTTAATGTCAACTCACCTTTTTGCACATCAATTAAAGCTCTTCCAGTGGCCAAGAATGGTCTCCCAAGGATAATAGGAGTGTCTTCATCTTCCTCCATATCAAGCACCACAAAATATGCAGGAAAAATAAACTTATCAACTTTGACAAGTGCATTCTCTACAACACCAAAGGGGAACTTGATTGAACGATCAGCAAGTTGCAGAGAAATAGAAGTTGGCTTTACTTCCTCAATATTTAACTTCTTCATTATGGACAAAGGCATGAGGTTTATACTTGCTCCCAAATCACACAAGGCTTTCCCAATGGTCAAACTTCCAATAGTGCAAGGAACATAAAACTTCCCAGGATCTTTTAATTTTTGAGGGATCTTCTTTTGAATGACAGCACTACATTCCTCTGTGAGCATCACTGTTTCATCTTCCTTGAGAGTTCTCTTCCTTGATAGCAAATCCTTCATGAACTTGGCATATAAAGGCATTTGCTCAAGAGCTTCAGCAAATGGGATATTTATTTGTAACTTCCTGAATATGTCCAAGAACTTTGAGAATTGCTTTTCCTGGTTTTGTTTTTGAAGTCTTTGAGGATATGAGAGCCTTGGTTTGTATGGAGCAACTTGAACTTCTTCCTTCTTTTCTTCCTGCATGGGTACTTCTTTTTCTCTCTCTTCAATTATGGGAAGTTCTTTTTCTTTTTGCTTTTCCCGTACCTCCACTTTTTCTTTCTTTTCTTCTTTTTGCTCTTTAATTGTTTTTCCACTCCTTAATTGAATAGCCTTACAATGCTCTTTAGGATTTGGTTCTGTGTTGCTTGGAAAAATCCCCGCAGGCCTCTCAGAGAGTTGTTTAGCTATTTGACCCACTTGTACCTCCAAGTTCCTTATAGAAGCCTCTTGATTTTTGAAATTAGCCCTTGTCTCCTGCATGAAACTTGAGGTTTGTTGCACAAAGGTAGAAGTGGATTGAGTAAGTTTCTCCATAGCAATCTCCAATGAAGTTGGTTTAGGGGGGCCACCTTGTGGAGGAATGAATGGGGGTTGTTGATTTGGAACATTGAATTGCTTCTGCCCTTGATTACCCCACCCAAAATTTGGATGATTCCTCATCCCAGGATTATAAGTTTTGGAATATGGATCATTTTGTTGCCTTGGAGGGTTCCCCATGTAGTTCACTTTCTCCGGTAAAGTTTCTTTGAAAAGATCACATTCTTCATTCTTATGAGCTCCACCACAAAGTTCACAAGATGAATTTGGAGGTCCTACTGCAGCAACTTGCATTTGTCCCATTTGCTTTGTGAGTGTAGCTAGTTGTTGAGACATCATCTTATTTTGTGCCAAGAGAGTATCCAATGTGTCCAACTCCATCATACCTTTCCTTAATGGAGTTCGATCACTTGGACATAAGAAGTTATTCTCAGCCATTGTCTCAATCAACTCTAAAGCTTCTTCAGGGGTCTTTTTATGAAGAGATCCTCCAGCACTTGCATTAATCATGGCTCTTGAACTTTGAGAAACCCCATCATAGAATGTCTGAATTTGTAGCCAATCAGGGATTGCATGGTGTGTACATTTTCTGAGCATCTCCTTGTATCTTTCCCATGCTTCATAGAGTGACTCTCCCTCCTTTTGAGCAAATGAATTGATGTCATTCCTCAACTTGGCTAGCTTCCGAGGGGGGAAGTACTTAGCTAGAAATTTGCTAACTAAGTCATCCCACGTACTGATGCTTTCCAGTGGCTGTGATTGCAACCATAGTTTAGCTCTATCCCTAAGAGAGAAAGGAAAGAGCCTCAACTTGATTGCATCTGAACTCACGCCATTGCTCTTGATTGTATCACATAACTGGAGGAAAGTAGCTAAGTGAACGTTGGGATCATCAAGAGCTCCTCCACTAAATTGTTCTTGTTGCACCAATTGAATGAGTGAAGGTTTGAGCTCAAAGTTATTTGCTTGCACTGGTGGTGGGACAATACTATTACCACACCCATTAGTGGTAGGTGTGGCATAGTCTCCCAAAGTTCTCCTTGGTCCATTACCGTCTTCTGCCATCTCCGCTCTTTTCTTAGCTTTTCTCAACTTCCTCAAGGTCCTTTCAATTTCAGGATCAAAATATAGAGCCGTTGGTGCTATTTTACATGCAAAACAAACACCAAACTAAATGGAAGTGAGATATGGCACTCCCAACGTCACAGTGAAGGGAGTGCAAAGATAAAATAATAAAAGAACAAAATATCTAATTTAGAAATCACTCAATTACTCTAATTGTCGGTTTCAATTAATCCCCGGCAACAGCGCCAAAAACTTGATAGGGTCTCGGCAAGTGCACCGAATCGTTCAAGTAATAAAAACCACGGTGAGTGGGTATCGTTCCCACGAGGATTAAAGAACCGAGCAAATATTTCTTAAAGTAGATTTCTAATTAGACGAATCCAATAAAAGGTAATGAATGATCATATAATCTAAATTCAAAAGGCTATTAAATGTAACAAGACAGTAAAAGTTTAATGAAAAATTCAATTGATAAAAGGTTAGGGAATCGGGTTCACGTATTTTCTGAAATTAATAAAACAATTGCTTGCCTTTAAATTTTAAAGCTTCAATTCAATGAACGAATCTTACGTTGTCAATTCCAATTCCTTGGTAATCTTAGGTTCCAATTTCTCCGGGCGTGAAGCTTTGGTCTACGCGTGGCGCGGCAAGATGAGGGCTTTCAGGGTGCAGGGCGCCATACGGGCGCGAGGCGCCTGGTGGAGGATTCCTTTTCGGGCGCAATGCGCCTGAGGGAAGCGATGCGCTGTTGCAAGATCACGAGGTGCTGCTTCGAGGGCGCAGGGCGCCCATTCGGCGCGACGCGCCAGCTTCACGGGCGCAAATCGTCCTGCCCGCGCGCGGTGCCAGCCTCTCTCACCTGTTTCCATTTCAATTCTGAGTTTGAGGCGCTGCGCGTGAGTGAGGCGCAAAAGCGCCTCAACTTGATTTCTTTCGTGACTCGACGTGCATCTCCAGGATTCATTTATTCGCCAATTACTTGCATAATTCCTGAAATTTTCACCAAAATAATACCAAAAACGTAATATAACCCAAGAAAATCCAATTTATTCGAAAACACTTAATTTACTCTAAAAACATACTGAAACTAATTAAAACTAACACACTTTCTTAGAATTTAAACTACCACATTAAATAAAGATGCCAAGGCATCAGAACATCCAAAACATAAACAATAAAAAAAAGTCATACAAAATCCGTCGATAACATCAACATGTCCAAAATTTTTTTTTTGTTTTGAGCGGGAACATATTATCGAGGGATATTTTAGAACATATCCCTCGATAATTATATTCGTTGATTAAAAATTCTCGCCAATGCTATATCTGTCGATAAATCCGCCGATAACCTTTGCAAAACCATCCGTTGATAATGTCGGTCGATAATCCGATAGTTTCTAGTAGTGAGCTCCTCTCCAAGGCGCGGAGGGTGTTTCCCTGAAAAGGACTATGAAACTTAAGTCAATAAGGTGTTCAAGGCTTGGAATCTCAACTGAGAGCGTACCTAGTTCATGAGAGTGACACCCTATATTTATAGAGTTGGATGTGAGCCACTTCCGCACTTCCACTTCCGAGCGACTCGGGATAACCCTCATCCTGTTATTTGTGGCGTGCTCGGTTGATCCACATAGTGCCGTTGTAGCGCGGATTTCTCAGCGTCATCATCCGCTTCATGGATGAGCTCCCGCCCTTCGTGGGGGTCGAGCATATCCTTCCCTCGGGTCGGGTCGTGGGACTCGAGCTCGGGTCTGACTATTGGTCCTCGAGTCGGGTCGCGTGGGGCTCATACCCGGATCTGACCCTTGGTCCCTTATAATTGGGCCGCTTACCCGTCACGGTATTGGGCCTTGACCTGGACTCGTCCCTTGAGGGTATCCAAGGTGCGACCTTGGGCCCTAAATGGGTTCATTTGTTGTTCTTTCGGCTTGGACCGTCCTTTTGGGCCGTAGCTGGGGTCCCGAACTGGGCCACCTACTTGGGCCACAGTCCGAGGTGTGAACAAACGCCCTTTATTTTTTTCTTGCAGAATATTTACAAATTTTTAATGAATCTTTCAAAATATTATTATCTAATAACATATATATCTTTTATTTGATTTAAAATAATTGATTTATACTATTTAAAATATTTGTGTATAACATATATTAATTAATTACCTTCGTATTCTAAACATATTTCTAGTTTAATAAATGGAATTACATGAAATTCAATTTCTTAAATAATAAAGTAAGAAATTCTTGAATTGATACAATATTGAACAATATATTTTTTAAAATTAAAAATATTATTCTATTTTTAACTAAAAATATTTAAGAAAATTTCTCTATCAAATATTTATATATATACATATTTTGTTGTAAAGTATTTATTTATTCATTCAAATCCATTTTTTTCTTCATCTCCTCAACTCTTTTGTTCCGTACCTTTGACTGAGGTATGAACTGTCGCCGGAATCTGACTCCTCGCACAGCAACTCTCCAAGGCGCTGGGGGTGTTTTCCCTGAAAGGACTCCGAAGCTTAAGTCAGTGTAAGTGTGAGAACTCAACTGAAAGCGTACCTGATACTGTGATGGGACACTCTATTTATAGAGGGGGATTGGAGCCATTTCCGTGCCGCTCACGCCGCACGACTCGGGATAACGGCCTTCCCGCTTTCTGTGGTGCGTCCCGCGTCGTGTCGATCGTGGCTACGGATTTCTCGGCATCGCTATCCGCTCGCTTCTGATCGCCGCCCTAATCGGGGGCCTAATCTTATCCGACCTCGGGTCGGGTCTCGGGCCGGTTCCCGGGTCCTGCTCCGGATCCAAGTCCTTTGGGCCTCCAATTGTTATTGGGCCCTGATCTGGACTTGCCCATCGTGGGGTCCGATGTCCGACCTTTGGCCTTTTTTGGGCTCATTATTGAAATCTCAAATAGGGCCGCCGGATTGGGCCATAATCCGAGGTGTGAACATTTCCCCCAGCTCGGAGCTCGGGCGTAGCCCGAGGTTCGAGCTGAAACACCAAGAGGCGCCTCGAAATCCTCGCCACCCTATCTCTGACGCCTGTCTTTTCACATCCCATCGTGCCGCTCGATGCGTGACACGTATCAGCTGGAGACGAAGCGTCTCCGAGATGAGTTTTGCATATTCCAAAACTGCCCCTGCTTTTGTCCGCGAAATGTCAAGAAAGCCCCTGCCTGGGGCGTGAAATGACACTTTTGCCCTTGCCTTTTTGGCGCTATAAATCCCGCCCAGGGGGTCACTGTGCTTCTTCTTCACTTCATCCTCTTCCTTCGCGATTCTCCTCTCCTCCTCTTCTGCAACTGTGATTTCTCCTACTCCATTCGCCGTACGCCGTCCCTTGCCGCGAACTACGCCGCCGTGAGAGACTTCAGAGCTCGCCACTTTCTTCCTTCCATCATTGGTCGCTTTCTCTTCTTTGATCTAAGTGAGTTCTTCTCCCTTTTACGGTTCTTGCATTTTTTCTTGTTCTTTGCTTGAAACTTTTGGTTATGGCATTTTTCTCGCCTTCCTCGCTGTGCCTGTGCCACCCATTTCCTGGATTTTGGAGACTTCTTTTAGGCTTACGCAGATCATACGTGCATTTCTCCCTTTTCCTATTGTTGCTTCTGACTTAGGTTGCGATAGAGCACTTTCGCCCTTTTTCGTCCCCTACTTTTGCCATGTTTCTGGACATGTGATATCGGACCTCGGATGCCCTTGCTCGGGGTTCCGTTCAGGTCCGACCTGTACGATACTCCTTTTATGTTTTATTTGTTCGGAGCGGTGACGTCGGAGCTCGGCTACCCTTAATCGGGATCCGATATGCCCCGTTTTTCATTTCATTGGAAACCATTTTAAAACGTCAAACCCCGATTTCCGAGACCAGTTTCTAAACTGTTTTAAGTGGTTTCCTTTATAGGTAATGGGTAAGCATCCGAAGCCCGAGCTTCACCGCCCTCTTCTGTTAAACGACGAGTACGACTGGGCCGGGGAGGAGGCTCTCGGGATTGTCTCCGTGGTCGATGATGCTTACGCCTCAGCTGTCCAGTCTCAGGACCGGTTCTTTGCTGAGGGTGCCCAGGAGCAGTACTTAATTGAGGCCCCCTCGGCTGACGAGAGGGTCCCCTTTAACAACAGGCAAGATCCCTGAGACTTCTTCTACATCTACGACATCCTTCTGACTCGGATCGGGATTCGTATCCCGTTCTCCGACTTCCAGATGCGGATTCTCAAAACCTCTGGGGTTGCTCCATCTCAGCTACATCCCAACTCTTGGGCTATGGTCCGAGGCTACGAGAGGATATGCGAGCATCTCGGGATCCCTCCTCTCATCAAGACATTCTACTACCTCTTCGAATCCACTCTTCCTCATGGAGCCGAAGGATGGGTTTCTTTCCGAGCCCGTGCTGGCAGGAAAGTTTTCACCCTCTTTGAAGATTCAGTCCATAATTTCAAGGAGGTGTACTTCCGGGTTTCTGCCGCAGAGAACACCTACCCCTTCTGGCTGATGAAGAAGGGTACCCCCCGATTTCCTCTGTATTGGCATCGCGATCTCTACGCGGTTGTCCTCAAAGACGAGGACCTAACCCCAGCTGAGTTTAGCCTCGCCCGACTCTTCCTTGATTGTCATCGGGACAAAAACCTTGTCCTTAAAAAACTTATTAGGGGTAGCCCCTCCGACTTCTCAAAGGAGATCGGTAATCCCATTTCCTTCTACTTGCTTCATATAATTTTTCTTGCTTCTGTGCTTACTTCGTTTTCTTCTTCTTTTTCAGGCACCATGTCTGGCGCTGCCAACCTCGACGCCATCCGAGCCCTCTGCCTGTCCCAGAAGAAAAAGAAGACAGCTGCCAGTGGGTCAGGCACAAAGGCCTCCTCCTCCGCTGCCACTTCGGCTACCCCTGCCTCGGGGCCCGTCGTGTTGGCTACTGCTGCTCCTCATCCCCTGGTTCCAAGCGTAAGGACCTGGCGCTTGAAGAGGGTTCCCATCTTGGTCAGTTTGGGCCTTCGGAGGTTCGGAAGAAGAAGAAGTACGACCAAGGCGGCTCTTCCGTCCTCTCCCCTTTCCACAAAGATTATAACTTTCCGGCCTTGATAGACCGAGAAATGCACAACTCGGCTGCTATTGTCGAGCTGGAGGGGGCGGAAGACATCCGCACTTTCCTCCGATGGAGCGAAAGGGCTTTGGTGAAGACCGTTACCGTCCTTCGCCATATGGAGCCCCTAGCTGTTCTCGGTCATGGCGTTCAGGAAGAGCTCGACGCCCTCCGCGAGGCCCAAGAAACAAGCAACAAGAGGATGGAGGACCTCGAGGCTCGTCTCAGGGAGGCGGAGGAGAAGCTGAAGGCCTCCGAGGAGGAGCTCTCCTTTACTCAGGGTGAGCTGAAAGCCTCGGAGGACGGTCGGAGGAGTCTGGTCTCGGAGCTGAACGAGGGGAAGAGGAAAATTGATGAGCTGACGGGAGAGCTGGACGACCTCCGCCTTTCCTCAACCCAAAGCATTTCCAAGCTCGAGAATGAAGTGGAGGGACTGCAGGCTACCTTGGTGGATTCAACGTTGGCTGTGGCCCAATTCATCAAGGACCAGGTTCAGATCATAGCTCCCGACCTCGATCTTGGTCAAGTCGGTATGTACACCAAGATCGAGGACGGGAAGTTGATCGTCGTTGATCCCAACTCCCCTGAGGAAGCACAACCAGTCCCTCCTACCGACTTCGAGGTCCCTGCTGCTCAGACTTCCCCTAAAGCCAAGATTCCAGACCCCGTTCCTGACACCGTTGTTGTAGATGCTCCTGATGTCTGATCTCTGTTAATTTGTAAATTACAATTTTTATTTCGCCTTTACATTTTGATTACTTTGCCCGGGTTCCCCTTCGTGGGTTCGTGCCGGTTTTGTTTTTGTACTCCTTATATTTTCCGGGTTCCCCTTCTCGGGGTTCGTGCCGGCTTACATTAATATATGTAGGAATTTAATTCACGTCATGGTTTTACTTATTCGGCTTTTTGCTTGATTTATCTTAGCTTTACACAAGTAACCACTTCTTTTTAATCGCGGTAACCATCTCGGGTTCGCTCAAATAATCATCTCGGGTTCCGACCGCCTTGGGGTCTTTAGCCACTTGGATTTTTATTTTCAATATAACCAACTCGGGTTTTTGACCAGTTCGGGGTCTTTAACCAACTTGGGTTTTTTAATTTAATCAATCACTTTAACAAGCTTGTGTTTTTTACCAACTCGGGGTCTTAACCAACTTGGGTTTTTTAATTTAATCAATCACTTTAACCAGCTCGGGTTTTTGACCAACTCGGGGTCTTACCCAACTTGGGTTTTTTAATTTAATCACTTTAACCAGCTCAGGTTTTTGACCAACTCGGGGTCTTTAACCAACTCGGGTTTTAGTGCTATGTAAATACTTCCAATTTTCAAATAAAACAACAAAGTACCGAAAGGAATATTTTATTAATGTCTTCTCAAGCTCGCCTCGTTAAAACCTCTCGGGCAAAACCCTCCTTAGGGCAAAATCCCGTGGTAGGAAAGAGTACGAATTGAGGTATCACGAATTACATAAAGAAAGCTTAAACATAAAACTTCCTGAGGTTCGCGGCATTCCACGACCTCGGAATTTCCTTCTCCTCTAGGGTTTCTAGCTTGTAGGCGCCTTTTCCTAGAGACTCTTTCACTCTATATGGCCCTTCCCAATTGGCGGCCAGCTTCCCTTCTCCTGGGTTTGGGGCTCCGATGTTAGCTCTTCGCAGAACAAAGTCGCCCTTCTTGAACCTCCTCGGGATCACTTCCTGGTTGTATCTTCTTGCCACCCTTTGTTTGAGGGCTTCTTCTCGGATCTTGGCTGCGTCCCGATCTTCTTCGACTGTGTCAAGCTCTGCCTCTCTTGCCTCCGAGTTTCGAGCTTCTAAAAAAACTGATAATCCGGAAACTCGGCTCGCCAAGCTCGACTGGGATCATAGCATCACTACCATAGGAGAGTTTGAAAGGACTTTCTCCCGTAGTAGAGTGTGGCGCCGTTCTGTAGGCCCATAGGACACTCCCGAGATCTTCTGCCCAAGATCCTTTTGCCTCGTCGAGCCTTTTCTTCAATCCCCTTAGGATCACTTTATTAGCAGCTTCGCACTGCCCATTGGCCTGGGGGTGCTCCACGCTAGTGAACCTTTGCTCAATGTTCCATCCTTGTAGGAAATCTCGGAACTTTTTGTTAGTGAACTGCGTTCCATTGTCCGAGATTATAATCTTTGGGACTCCGAAACGAGTTATGATGTTCCTCCACACAAACTTCCGACTTGAGCCGCCGTTATCGTGCTTAGAGGTTCTGCCTCAATCCACTTGGTGAAGTAATCGATAGCTACTACCAAATACTTCACCAATCCCGGAGCCGTTGGGAAGGGTCCGAGTAGATCTATCCCCCATTTGTCAAAGGGCCAAGATGCCAAGATCGGGGTCATCTCTTCAGGAGGCGCACTGTAGTGGTGACTGTGTTCTTAGCACTTCACACACTTCTTCACGTATTCGGCCGCATCCTTCTTTAGCGTTGGCCAAAAGTACCTAACTCGGATAACTTTCAGCGCTAAGGTTTGGCCTCCGAGGTGACTACCCCCCGCCCCTTCGTGGACTTCCTCAAGGACGTACTTGGCTTGGTCTTCATTTAGGCACTTCAGTAGTGGCTGGCTAAACCCTCTTTTGTATAACTGCCCTTCAACCACTGTGTAGTATAGGCTCTTCTTTTTACCACCGTCGCAGCTTTCTCATCATCCGGAAGGATCCCGAGCCTGAGATACTGGAGGAGCTCGAAGATCCAACTCGGCGACGTTATTAGGGCCGCAACTTCTCGTGGTTCTGCAATTGACGGCCTCTCCAGGGTTTCTTGGATCAATGTTTTGCTTGTCCCTGTAGGCCTAGTGCTTGCGAGCTTTGACAACACGTCGGCTCGAGTATTTTCTTCGCGAGGTATATATTTTACCTCAGCCTTTTCCAGTGGTTACATCAGCTCGGTTACCGTTTGCAAGTACTTCTTTAGTTGCTCATCTCGGGCCTGATACTCCCCCCCGATCTGAGAAACCACGATCTGAGAGTCACTACAGATAGTGAGTTCCTTAGCCCCGACGTCATTTGCTAACTTTAAACCTGCAATCAGGGCTTCATATTCCGCCTGATTGTTGGAAGCCCGGAACTCAAACTTCACCGACATTTCCACTTGGATTCCCAGGTTATTCTCCAAGATGATGCCGACACCACTGCCCTTTAGGTTTGAAGAGCCATCAACGAATAAGGTCCATCTGACCTTTTCTTCTTCCTCATCAACCATCCCCCGCACAAAATCAGCCAAGGCCTGTGATTTAATCGCGTTCCGAGGTTCGAACATTAGGTCGAACTCGGAAAGCTCTACTGCCCATGACACCATTCTCCCAGCTAGGTCGGGCTTCTGTAGGATCTGTCTCATAGGGTGATTTGTTCGTACTACCACCGTATGTGCTTGGAAATACTGCCTTAACCTTCGCGCGGTTGTGATTAATGCAAATGCCACCTTCTCTAGCTTCGGGTATCGGATCTCAGGACCCTGTAACGCTTTACTCACGAAGTAAATAGGCTTCTGCTCTTTTTCTTCTTCCCTTACTAGGGCTGCACCCACTGCTAACTCCCCTACCGAGAGGTAAAGGTATAGTATTTCCCCGACCTCTGGTTTAGATAAAATTGGGGGAGCCGCCAGATATAACTTGAAGCCCTGGAATGCTTGCTCACAGTCTGGGGTCCAACCGAAGTCTGTTTTCTTCTTCAATAACTCGAAAAGCGGCAAGGACTTCCGAGCTGACAGGGGGAGGAATCTCGACAAAGAAGCTAATCGACCTGTCAGTTTCTGAACTTCCTTTACAGAGGTCGGGCTTTTCATATCCAGGACGGTCTTGCACTTTTTCGGATTCGCCTCGATGCCTCTTTGGGTCAACATGAAGCCCAAAAACTTCCCCGCTTCCACGGCGAAGGCACATTTTAGTGGATTCAACCTCATGCCGTGGTCTCTTAATTTTTTAAATACGACTTCGAGATCCGAAATCGTGTCCTCCTCATTTTTTGTTTTGACCAGCATGTCGTCTATATAGACTTCCATCCTGGTACCGATCTCCCCTTTGAAGATCCTATTCATCAGCCGCTGGTAGGTGGACCCGGCATTCTTCAAACCAAAGGGCATAACCTTGTAACAATAGTTTGCCCTAGGTGTGATGAATGTCGTTTTCTCTTCGTCATCGGGATTCATAGGGATCTGGTTGTACCCCGAGTAAGCGTCCATGAAGGACAAGAATCGGAATCCCGATGCGGCATCAACCAAGCTATCAATAGTTGGAAGCAGGAATGGGTCCTTGGGACAAGCCTTATTCAGGTTGGTGTAGTCTACACACATCCTAAGCTTCCCATTTGTCTTTGGTACCATGACGACGTTGGACAACCACGTCGGGTACTGGACCTCTCTGATGAACCCGGGCTTTAGCAGTGCTTCCACTTGCTCAATCACTGCTTGGGCCTTTTCCTCCGACATCATCCTCTTCTTCTGCTGTACCGGCTTAGTTCCGGGGTACACAGAGAGATGATGGCTCATGACCTCGGGGTCAATCCCAGGCATGTCCTTTGCTTCCCATGCGAAGAGGTCGGCGTTTTTCTTGAGAAACTAGATCAGTGCCCCTTAACCTATAGGACTTAGGTTAGCACTGATCCGAGTAATCTTCTCGGGGCTTTCCCCGATCTGCACTTCCTCCAGCTGGCCCTATGGCTCCGGCCTCACTGGGTTCCGAGATCTCACATCGAGTTCAACGTTGTTGACCTCGACTCTCGGCTTTTTCGTCTCTTTTTCTTCTTTTCCTATTTTTTCTTTTTCTTTTTCTTTTTGCGATGCATCCTCACCTTTGGTCCTTTCACTGACCTTCAGGCTATTGATGTAGCACTTCCGGGCTGTCACCTGACACCCTCTCACTGTGATGACCTTACCATCCTCTGTAGGGAACTTCATGACCAGATGGGGGACCGACACCACTGCTCCGAGCTTACACAGCGTGGGTCTACCCATAATCATGTTGTAGGCAGAGTTGATTCTCGCCACTATGAAATCTACTTCCACAGTCTTCATTAGTGGTTTGGTGCCCAAAGTGAGATACAGGGTGATGTAACCGTCCGGCTTGATCACATCGTACCCTGAGAACCCTACGAGGTCTTCGTCGTAGGCCTTTAGGTCGGAGTTCTTTAGGCCCATCTCGTCGAAGGCCTTTCTTGTAAACAACTCGGCGGAGCTCCTCGTGTCGATTAAAACCCTTCGAATCTCCATGTTGTGGGCTATAACCGACACAACTAAGGGGTCTGCATAATCAGCAACTACCCCGGGATTGTCGAGGTCCGAGAAGGTGATTGGCACCGGGGCTTTCTTCTGCGCCTTTGATACCAATTCCTTCCTGTCTACGCTCAATATCTCTTTGAGCGCCCTCTTTCTCGCCGCAGCGCTTGCTCCACCTCCGGCAAAACCCCCCGCGATGGTGTGAATTGTCTTCACCACCTCGGAGCTGTTTTCGGGCTCGGCCTCATCTTCCGGCTTGTTTCTCTTGCTTCTTGGATTCCGCCCTTCATCCTCAGGGCTTCTCTCCCTCTTTCTCTTCGGGCCCCTCTGCTCAGCTACGTACTTCGCGAGCTTACCAGCTCGGATCAATTCTTCAATCGCATCTCGGAGGTCGTAACAATCCTCCGTCCGATGCCCATGTTGCTCGTGGTAGCTACAGTACAGACCTCGGTTTGTGTTTGCCCTCGTTCTTACTGGTCTGGGCCTGGGCAACCGTTCAGTCTGTTGTATCTCCTTGTACACCTCCCCAACCGATCGTGACAGGGGGGTGTAGTTGGAGAATTTTCCCCTTGTAAGGGCCCGATCATGTTTCTCCGACCTCTGCCTGTCCTCCCTAGGCTTCTGAGGTCGGGATTTCTCAGCTCTTCTCTCCTCGTTCTTATCCTCCGCTGACTCTCTTTCCATTTTGGCCATCATGGCCTCCTCCGCCCTGATGAACTCGGCCGCTCTGTCCTGAATTTCCTCCATGGTCGTTAGCTCCGACCTGGAGAGGGACTCGACAAACGGAGACCAGCGGAGTCCGTTGATCAAAAGGGTGATTGCATTGGAGACATGCAAATCCCTTACTAGGAGCGCTTCAGCATTGAACCTTTCGAAATAGGCTCTTAGCGTCTCCCCCTACTTCTGCTTGATGTTCATGAGGCTCACAGCTAACCTCGGCTTTGTTTTCCTGGTTGTGAAATGAGCCAGGAATTGAGCGGCGAGGTCGGCAAAGCAATGGATAGACCTCGACGGAAGACGGTTATACCATTTCAACGACGTCTTCAGCAAAGTAATCAGGAACGCTCGACATCGTTCCTCATCCTCAGCTCCGTCGTAATCCATCCTGGATTTAAAAGCCTCCAGATGCTCCTCAGGGTCGGTGGTCCCATCGTACTTGAGTCCCGGTGGGGTCCGACCTTGGGGCATCTTATACTTCAGGATATGCGGGGCCAACGACCCTTCAGCCTTGAACGTGAACCCTCCCCCCTTTCCACCGCTCGTACTTCGGTACTCGGTGTAGGTAAATGAGCGCTCGTGATCTTCATGATAGTTCTAGGACTGCCTGTCCCTTTCTCTCTCTCGGGATCTTCTCGACCTTTCTTGGCGATCATCGTGTTCCCGAGATCGACGTTGCTCGTCGGACCTCGGCCGCTCCTGCTTCTTCTCCCGAGAATGCCCATTCCGACCATTTCTGGCCGGGTCTTTCTGCTCCAGCTCGAGCTTTCGGAGGCGGTGGGCTAGGTCCTTGACCTTTTCTCGCTCGTGGAGGAGCTTTTCTTCCACCTTCTGGTTTCGGCGTTCCTCCCTCCGGAGTTGGTCCTCCAAAGGAAGTCGCTTCACCATTTCTTGCTCCAACAGTCGGAGCCTCTCCTGCTGATCCCGGATGAGCTGCATTGTCTGGCGCACATCGGGGTCAACAGAGGGTCCGACCTCATTGTTTCCAGCAACCGTGTTGGGCTGCTGTTCAGCTTCAGCTCCCCCTGCTCCTCCAAGGTTCAACTCATTCTGATTCGGGGGAGGCTGAGGTTGGGATGGGTCTGTCTCGTGGACCGTCACACAGTGTCCGTCCTGCGTTCCTTCCATCCGGTATCCTGGTTCTCCTGGACGGACGAGGCGGACAGTTGTTTTGGTTCTAGCCAGTTTTCGGATCTTGCTTCGGTCCCTTAGAAGGTAAACCGACCTCGAAAAGAAATGTGGTGGGTCCCCGGCAACGGCGCCAATGTTCCGTACCTTTGACTGAGGTATGAACTGTCGCCGGAATCTGACTCCTCGCACAGCAACTCTCTAAGGCGCTAGGGGTGTTTTCCCTGAAAGGACTCCGAAGCTTAAGTCAGTGTCAGTGTAAGTGTGAGAACTCAACTGAAAGCGTACCTGATACTGTGATGGGACACCCTATTTATAGAGGGGGATTGGGCCACAATTCGAGGTGTGAACACCTTTCAACTTCACCTTTTTTTTTTCTCTCTTATTTTGTCATCTCTATTTCTTGCTCTTGCTCTTTCCTCTTTCTTTTTTCATTTTTTCATCTACCTTCTTATTCCTCCTTCATTTTTTTTCTATTTTTTTATTTTAATTTATTTATTCTTCTTCTTCCATTTTCTATTCTTCATCTTTGTTCTATATTTTTTTATTATTTTTCCTTCTCCTCATTTTTTCCTCATTTTTTTTCTTTTACTTTTTTAAAAAAATTTCTTATCTTTTTTTTTCTTCTTTCTCTTCCTCCATTTTTTCTCTCTTCTCTTTTTGTTTATTATATTTTTTTCCTTCTTCTTCATTCTCCATATTTTTCTTCATCAATCTTCTACGTGTTTTTTCTTCTTATGTCTATTTTTCTTTTACTATCTTATTTCTTTCCTCCTTTTTTGTGTGTCTTTTACTTTTCTTAATATCTTTGTGATCCTCATCTTTTGTATTATCATTTAATTTACAACCAATTTTTATTTATCATTCTTTTTATTTCTCTTATTATTTTTAAAAGATCTAATTTTTTCTTTCTTTGTTCGAGTAGGTGGTGACCACTGCTTGAGCCTAAGGCTGCAAATGAGTCTTTTGATACTATATTTTTTTCCTTTCTATACTATTTTTATTATTTTTTTTTAATTGAATGAATTTTTTATTACTATTTGAATAATTTTTTTTATTTTTTAATATTTTATTTTATTATAAGGAATGAGAAAAATCAACCAGTTTCTCTATGGATATGCATTTTTGTTTTTATTATTAAATAAAAATTTTCAATTTTTTACTACTATATTTTAAAATAAAATAATTTTTTTTATATTGTAACTTTTTTATATTCTAACTTGAATGACTCCCTTTTTGGAAAATTAATGTAATTAGAGACATAAATGAATTGAAATATTCAAATTCTTAAACAAAAAATCATTTAAGATAGTGATTTTGAATTGAATTTGATATCACATAAAGAAAAAATATTATGCATAAAATATTGTGTTTCATAATTTTTTTACTATTATTGTTAGTTTTCTACGTGTATCTTGATTGATTGAGTTTGATTTCAATTTTATTTTTATTCATAATTTACAAATTTTGAATAAATATTTAATAGTTTATATTTTAAAGAGGAATAATATTTGTTTAAGATATACTGAATCTCTATTAGTATACTAAAAGATATGTAATGATTGTTTACCAATTAGCCCCTATATTGACCCTCCTAAATTGTGTCACATATGATAATATCATAATCCTTCTAAAATTTATTTTATTTAATTTTACGATATAAATATGGAAAATATTCATATTACTATCTTAATATCACATAATATATCTTGAATTATAATATTTGAGATAATTTTATAATATTAAATTAAATTATTAATATATCTAATTATAAATAGAACAGATGTTTTTATATTACATAATATTAACTTACATTATAATATATCTAAATTAAAATGATTTTTACTTAATTATTTGATTATTCACTACATTCAATCCTACATAAAAAAATAGTTTTATTTTATAATTTATTTTAGATAAGGCTGATTTTGTTAATTAACTGAATTCAATTATCGCAACTTAATATTCATCATTTAATATTTGACATAATTGATTAATTGTCTCATGGAAAATGTAAAACATAAATAATGAACATGTTTTTTAAAAGAGAATAATTATGAATTATTAGTAATTATTAATGCTCGATAATTAGTGATATTTGAATATGTTACCTATAATTTGTGATTTTTATTGATTGATAATTAGTGAATATTTTAGAGAAATTTAGTGATTGATATTAGATATTTTTAATATATTTTATTAATTACGAATAATTATGAACATAAATTTGTAAATTTTTAATATCTTTGTTGATTGTTGGACAAGAATAGATATGAATAATTAGTAATTATTGATGATTTATAATTAGTAGTTTTTGAATATTTTTTATGATTTCAATAATTTTTAGTGATTGATAATCTGTAAATTATGATTATTTTGGTTTATTGTAGAAAGATAATAATTATAAATATTTTATGAATACAAATTTAATATTGAAAAAGATGAAAACTAATAATTACGTGGTTGAATATTATAAATATAAATACGTGATTGAATAATATGAATATAAATCAGATTCAATGATAATTAATAATTTTTAATATTTTATGTGATTTTAACAATTTTTAGTGTTTGATAATTTATGGATATTTTGTGCTTTTTAATGATTGATTAGAGATTAAATATTTTTTAAAATTTCATATTTATTTAAGAATATTAGTAATAACAAAATAGAATGAAAAATCATATTTTAGGATAATCAGATAGAAATTCATTAAATATGATATGACAATGTAGCTAAATGACTATGACAATAGACAATATGTTTTATATGTGATGGTTCAATATACATGATCTATTTACAATAACAATTTAAAAATTATATATTCATATTATGTGATAAGTAATTCTTAGACATTCCTCTAAGATCCTATTTTAATTTTATTTGCATCCACTAATATAATAATAATTTCACTATGTATTTTTTTATTGCTATTTTACAAAATAAAAATTTATAAATAATATATTTTCATTTAACTTCTTTTTATATAAATTTTTTTATTAATTGTTTAATATTTTAAACGTAAAATTCGATATAATCTCGTGCACCGCATCACGAGTATAAGACCAGTAAGCAGTAATTGAAATGATTATAGTTTTCCAATTTTCCTAAATATATAGTCTTAATCTTTCAACTCATCATCTAATCACACACATGAAAATTACTAGAAATAACCTTTTGCATAGCATTAAGGGCATGCCCCAAAATAACATAAGCCCTTCCCCAAGTCAAAACTACTTGATGGACCACTAAGCCTATATAATATGGTCCTAAACCTAAGTTATGTGTGCCCTCATAGCAGTGGACACGTAGAAAGAGACCGAAAGTGTCTAGTTCTATATATTTATGTCTAATCTATAAAGAGTACAAAGTAACACTTTGGACACCCTTTAATATTAATATTAATATAATAACCCTCGCCTTTTTATTTGGCTAATAAAGGGCCATCCACAGAATCACACTATCTCTTCTACACAAAAAATGATTCCCCTATATGCAAAAGATTCCAAGTATACTCAATTTTAATAACTCACTGTATTTATATACATTCACAATAAAATTGAAAAAAAATCCATAAATTGTTAAATAATATTTAAAATTGATGTCATTCATTTTTATTGAATCTATATAAAGATATGGAAAAAATAATGACTCATTTTTATTGAATTTAAATAAAAATAAATATAAATATAATGTATCATAAATAAAATCAGTAGTACATAATAGAAATATGTCAAACTAATATCTAACTGTGATATACATAATACATAATGTGTGTCATATGTATGTGTGTTGTACATATGACACACATTACATACTATTTATAGCACATGTTGAATACTAATTAGACATATTTATGTTGTACAATAAACATTACTGAAATAAAATTGATGACTCATTTTGATGAGACACCCTGTTAATTCACTTTTTATACATTATTAAATGATCACGTTAATCATATTTAAATGAGTTCTATATATATCTATATCACATCTAATTGTAGATAGATGATAATGAATCATAATTTTGATAGTGTCTTATTGTAAATAAGTACAAATAACATAATTATAAAGATCACTATATAACATGTTGAAATTGTGCTATAATTACATTTTTTGTCTTTAAAAATCTCTTATTAAAAAACCTAATAAAGAAAGCTTTTATTGTGTTACAATTTTAAAACGACTCCTAGATTTTAAAAAATAACTATCTTTTCGCTCTCTTAATATATTAATCACTCACTCTTCGTTATTTTTATACTTCATTTCCAAATAATTTAAAAAATGTGACTAGATAGACACAGTAGTGTTGAATTATGAGTAGCTAATGTTCAATAATTATTATATATTGGTTGGGAGTAAGTAATCAATAAGCTAAGTACATTTGATGTTTGATGGCAACAAATTATGAAATGAAGAAATTCACATTATTATTAACGCAATGTCCCCATATAATGGACTAATAGTGACCAATTTGAAAGCATAGCTTTACGTACTAAATGTTGAGATATACAGTACAGAATTGATGATATATAGAAACATAAATGACAAAAGCTGTTAGTATGTTATTATTTATATTGCTGGTCGTACAACAGAAATATGTTCAATTAGTATCCAACATGTGCTATATATATGACATGAAATGTGTGTATATACAGGGGCGGAGCTAGAAAATTTATTCAGCAGGGGCAAAAAATTACTTGAGTTCTAATATTTTTATTTTAGTATTGATATAATTATTTTATTAGATATTTATCTTTATTAAATATTTAAATTAATGTCAAAATTAAAAATATTAGAATCAAATTGATATTAGATTAAAAATATTATAACTAAAATAATTATTCACTTAAGATTTTATTATGAAAATTAAAGAAAATTAGACATTTATATATAACATATAATCTATTATAATATATAAATAACTAATTAAATATAAAATTGATAAATATTATTAAATACAAATGTTTAAAGAGCACCAAAATATAACAATTAAAACTACTTAAAAGAAAGTTAAGAAACTTGGGGGTCATCGCCCCCTTCTCTCTAAGGTGGCTTCTGCCTGTGTATATATATAGCACACGTATGTATAGTACATATTTTATGTTATATATAACACATGTTAAATACTAATTGGATGTATTTCTATTGTATTATCAGTATTATTGGTATGTTATTTGTTGTTTCTTGACTTTTACATGATGCCCAATCATTTTGGATGCGTGGGCTTTGCTCTTTATGCTAATTGGTTACCAAATCACTATCCTTATTTAACAAATTAAATGGGTTCGATTCATACACAGCTTATTATATCAAATCAATCACAAGGGTCACATACATCGATGAGACACATTATTATTTGAGACATAAATTGAACAGCTTCTGCAACTTGTATTGTTGCCTAGTGTATACATTTTAACCGTGAAAAATAAATAGGGTTATGCTATTGATACATATATTTTTGAGCATACATCCATTTCTACATCCATTTAAATGTTGGTAAATTTTATAATTTTGTTGATAAGTTACCAATAAATTCATCAAATTTGTCAACATTTAAATGGGTGTAGAAATGAGTGTATGTTCAAAATGTATGTACTAGTAGCATTTCTGAATAAATATAAGCATCTTATAATCAAATTATGAGGATGAAATATTTTTATTTAAGTAATACTGTTTATACATATAAAATTGTATATGTAGTGTAATTATTTCTTAAAATAAACGATGATAAATAAAATGTGAGATATTAGAATAAAATTATCAAAATTTAAAATAATGAAATATATATACAAAAAGATAAAAGTATAAATATAATTATTGTTTTTATTTTATCGATGATATGATAGTTTGATATAGAATAGTTGATGTATACTATTTGGGTTGTTATTTTCACTCATACTCATTAACTTTTTTTTTTTTCATTGATGTGAATATGAAATGGATATTTATTTTTAAATGTTCAAATATCGTTATCCTATTTTTAATAGAAAAATTCCATGTGATAATAAATTAATTAATTAATATAATCTTACGTGACACACTAAAATATATATATAACAAAGAACTCATCCAACATGCTTATTATATTAACAAGTAATATTTATTGTATAATATAAATATATTTAATTATTATCCAACATGTGCTATATAATTATTATTTCTAAAAATCTTAATTAATTAAATGATACAAATTAGGTATAGTAGTGATGCTGAGAATTTATCATTCTGATATTTGTGCTTGTGTCCTTATGACATAATTTATTTTACTTAATAATATCTTCATTATCTTTGCAAAAAATTAAAAATAAATGATACAGATTTTTTTATTCTGGAAATATATATATTTTTTATTTCCATTGGTTAGGAAGGAGTGACTCATATATCATTTCATCAATCACCTTTTGACATGAAAAATCCAATCATCAGTTGATGAGACATATATATATATATATAAATGAATCCAATAAGTAGCAATAGAAGTGGTGTCATCACAAAGCTAAGGTCAACCAACCAAGCTGACCTTGATTCATTGTTCATACTGTTACTGCACTCCACAGAGGAGAGTGTGAAACAGTTCTATATATGTTGAATGTTTATGGATATGTTATTCTTATGAAACATTTTTCAAGATTTATGTAAATGGACATTTTATTTTTTGTTGAATGAAACATAAATTTTATTTAAATAGAATTTATATTTTATTTAATAATGAATGAAATGTTGATAAATAAAAAAATTAAAAAGTTATTCAAAAATATATATATTTCTCTTTATTAAAAAGAAAAATAAAATAAAATCAGACATCGCCCAACATTTTATGGTGACTTTTCTCCCATGTAATAATGTTATTTGTACATTCAAATTTCATCATATTTATTACTTTTTTGTTTCAACTTGTTCTGAGTCTACTTTTTTTTTCCTTTTATAGCTTGGATATATACATCCATTAGAATGTCAAAATAACATTTTTCTTTAGCACATTTCATTATAATAATATAATAAGAAAAGGAATATTTTTTTTATCTCGATGGACATATACATGTACACTAGAGTAGAGAGATTTTAGAGAAAATAAGTTAAAAAAGAATAAGTAATAAATAATTAAATATAGTGTGGAATACACATATTTTATAAATATAATAATTATTAAATATTTAAAAATTTGATATATAAATAATATCGTTCCAGTGAAAAAAAAATATTTTAATAAGTTGTAGAATTTTTTCCCCATAATTTCAAACAAATCACACCCTTTGTTATAATTATTGAAAAACACTAAGAGTGTGTTTGGTTAATATGATGATTTAAAGAGACAATGTAATTTTAAAAAAAATTTAAAATTATTCATCACCAAATAATTTGTTTGGATACTTGATTGGAAAATATTGTTTTTATAATTATGTAATAATTATTATAAAAATAATAAGAGAGATTATATAAATAAGGGCAAAATTGAAAAAAACAATATATAATTAATACTTTTTTCAAAATTCTAATAAGATAACAAATGATATTGAAAGACAAAAAGTTTTTCTGGAAAGATAGTCAAAACTAGATGGATGTAGTATATACTCTACATGTAATTTTCATTACACTATTTAAAGGTTCTTAACCTTAATTTGACATATATAAACTTTGATAAGGACAAGGTTTATTAGAGTAAACACTTGTCTTAGTAATGAAACCCCCATCCCCCAAGAAATTTGTACTAAAAAACGTAGATAAATAAGAACCTCAGGAAAATAATATTATTTGTACATAGTTATTTTTCTTCTATATATTATTAATAATTCATTTCTCTACTTTAAAATTTTGATGTAACATTGACTATCAAACTCTCGAGTTAATTCTTAAACTTTTACGAATTTATGAGTTTATGTCTCTAAATCAAGTTAACTCGATCATAAACTTTAATCTGAAAAAACCCGCGAGTTAACTTGGATATTCTCAGGTGTTAGGTAAACTCTTATAAACTCGGATAAACTCGACTAAACTCTCGAGTTTATTCCTTTGGTTAGATTTTAAACTCTAATAAAACAGTATGAAATTTCATAATACATTTTAAAATTGAAATTACAGTCTATTTATTGACATAAATTATTAGCATATCTTTATTAGGTTGTTAAATTCAGATCTATTAAATTTTTTTATGATTTTAATTAGTTCTTTCTTTTATATTTAAGGACTTATATTGGTTTTATTACACTGTAGGTACTGAAATTTTTATATTTTTTGTTTTTATCACAAACTTATTTTATTGTATATAGATGTTATAAATATTTTATAATGATAATAAACTCTTACGAGTTTATAGTTCGAGTTTATCTTAATTTCATGAGTTTAGTTAGATTCTCAAGTTTATCATAACCACATTCTATTATTTTAACTTTAATTTTTCACCCTCATCATTATAGGTATAATGTGTACAATTACAATATACATACTATTTCTTATATACATATAAAAAATAATTTATATACAACAAAAGTTATATATAACACCTGTATAGCATCCATCTTCATTTTTAGACTTTTAAGAGTTTGGATGCAAGAATAAATTTATATTAAAATATTAATATTATACATCTAACATTTCTCAAAATAAACTCCTGTATTTATGTACATATAACATAAAAAATAATTTATATACAACAAAAGTTAATTATATATAACAGTTGTATAGCGCCCATCTTCATTTTTAGATATTAAGAGTTTGGATGCAAAAAGTAAATTTACATTAAAATATGAATATTTACATCTAGCATTTCTCAAAATAAACTCAAGTCACTAAAATCTAAACAAGGCCTCATATAAGAACAAATAAAATATCTTAAAACATAAATTTACAGACTAAATAATTACAACTTGGACTAATATAGTTTGATGGATACAAAACTCAATTAAGAAAAATTTACCTTCATTTTTTTCCTCTAATTAATCAACCATCACCTCAAAAGAAAAGAAAAAAAAAACAAAATGTTTAATACTAATTATAGATGAGCCATAAAGAACAGGCCTAACTTTTTTTATTTTGTTGTACAACAGGCCTAATAACCTTGTTGAAAACTTTTCGAAGATCTGTAACGTTAGGTTGGGCCAAGAAAAATTGAGCTATGTAATTAGTTTTGACACAAAAAGACAATACCTTAATCGGTAGACCAAAAAGAAAGTTAACATAAGGGATTAGTCCTTGACCTTTCGGGTTAGGAGATACCGTGGGAAACCAAAAAAAAAAAATCTACTCAAGAATTGCAATTTTTTGTTTGTTTTACATTTACATATATAATCTTTTAAGCAATTTATCTATTAATACTTAAAAGTTGTTTACTGCAACACAATTGGCTTAATTCGTTTTGGAGGAATTTTTTTTTTGACAAGTGTCAATAAGTTTTAGGTAAAATAGTTGATTAACTACAAGCATTTATTACCTTAAAAACAAACAATTATCTATTTAATAATAATAATATTAAAAAATAAATTAAATAAATATTACTCTATCCATTCCAAAATATATGTATTTTTATTTTTTTTATTTCATTTTAAAATATAAGTCAATTTTCAATGTACACTTATTTTATTTTTCTATTTTACCCTTCATAAATTTTAATTAGTATTTTAAATGTATAAAATATACATATTAATAGGGACATTTTTGTCATTAACTTTTAATTTTTAAAATATCAATACAAATCAATCATCAACTATGTGAAAAATCAAAAGTAACTTACATTTTGGAATGAATGAAGTTTTTTTTTTATTATTGGCTGAATTTCCATATAAACAAAGGGAAATCCATATACAAGATTGGATAGTTGGGTCTCATTAAAAAATCTCCTACACCTATATGAGGAAAAAGAGCACCCAATTACCCATTCATCAAGGTAAAGTCATTCCAATACAACCCATATGACCCAAACAAAAGCAACTCATTTAATACATGGTCATAATAATGAAAACAACAGCATATCAGCAATAGTAATTCAAGACCCAACACAAAGCATATCAGGACCAAAACCACACAAGAGACAGCACATCCTCACATGAGTCACAATCAAATGACTCCAAAGCCAACACATAACTCAAGGCCAAATTCAAGCGGTGAAGAGGTTGTATATACTATTTAGATTTATGTCTCAACCACCCTCTGCATGTATCAAGATCTGAAATCACTGTATCTTCCGGAAATGGGAAATCTGACCTCCACCCTTTTAGCCACCACCCCACCGAAAGCTTGATACTCCTAATTTCAATCTCCCAATTTGGTTTGAATTGTTCAAAAATTATTCTGTTCTTGAGTTTCCACACATTCCAAATGACCGCAAAATACACCGAAATCTACAGCTTCTTCTCAGGGCCTCTTAGATTTACATCTGTCCATTCATTATTAGAGGGATATTTTGTATTTTCATATTGTCTTTCATGCCTATATAAAGGCATGCTATATGTTGTATTTGAGATCTTTTGTATCATTTAGATCTTTGATCATTTTTACTCAATATTACATATTTTTTCTTCTCTTTTATGCTTCTTGATCTTTCTCTTTTCACTCTTATTTTGTTGGTATTATTAGAATCACAATAGTTTCAACATGGTGCGGTGAGCGTGGATTATCAACAAAATCTTTCCATTTCTAAAGAGAGAATTATTGAAGATTTCATTTTCCATATCACGAAGCTCAATTTCACATCATGGAATATCAAAGATTTGAGATATTATTAATTATTCTTCTCCAAGATTCCAATTTTGAGAGTCCAGCAATCCACAATTTCCCCCTTTCTTGCACATGCCATTACAAGCAAGAAAAGGCTCTGCATTGAAGGGTTCATGAGTGTTAATAAGAAAATAAGGGTGATAAAAATGCTCTATGGAATAATCTGAAGGTGCTATGAGTTCAGGCATTTCTTTAATTTTCTTTTTAATCCAAACCCAAGAACCTCATACATTTATTCCATCATCTCCACCACCAATTTTGAGTGCCATAGCCCATAGCTCAACAACAAGGGTCAATGCAAGTACCAACACTGTTTCTGTAACAAGAACTCAGCACCCAAAACAATGTCAACACTGTTTATGACATGGTGCAAGATGGGTTCTTGCCTGATGAGTTCTTGGTTCCCAAGATTATGCAGGGGCATGTGGAATGCGCATGAATTTGGAGACCGGGAAGCTGATACATTCCATGGTGATCCGGCGCGGAATGTTGTCTTCTTTGCGCCTGAATGATTCAATTTTGACAGTGTATGCTAGGTGTGGGGAGATGATCTGTGCAGAGAAGTTTTTCAAGGGTATGGATTACTTTAGCCTTCAGTACTCTTGTGTCATGTATCAAGCCATCTGCTTTGTCTTGTTTTTATTTGCTCGGCTGCTGGATGTGTGAATTTGAAGATTAATTATTTCGGTTCTGAACTATGCTTGTGACTTTTGGTTGTTCAGAATTGTCATACTTCTATTGTTCTATTTTGATTCTTTTAGTTGGGAGTTTGAAGACTTGTATGTTCTTGAATATTACTCTTTACATGGATTTTACTTGGTTTTTATGGGTCTGATATATGGTGCACCCAGATTTAGAATTACTGAGCATTTTATTGAATTTTGTTTCGGTCTCGGTATTCATATTGGATAGCCTTGTTTTGGCTTTATATTTGCTTCTGCTGTGTGGTAGTTGCACGTCTTTATGACGTTAACCTTTCTTTGCGACAGCGCTGTGGAGACGACGGTTGATAGTTCAAAGTGGCCCAATGGAAGGTCGAAGACTTCTCGTACTAGGCACCACTGTTGTTGCTTGTTCCCGGGTCGGGACATAACATAGTTGGAGCTTTTGAGCCCACTTCGGAGCGTTCTTTTGACCGACGATGTCATACCGGCGAGACGACTCCTATATCATCTTCTTTGAGGAGCGATTTTTGATCGGTTGTTATTCGGTGAGCCGACTCATTATATGATTTTTCATCATTTTGATTGTATTTCATCTTTTTAGATGTATTTCTTTGATTTTAGATTGTATTGCACTCTCATCCCAAGCCGGACATGCAAGAGTTTGCATGTTCTGACTTGCGGGGGGTGTTAGAGGGTTTTTTTGTATTTTCATATTGTCTTTCATGACTATATAAATGCATGCTATATGTTGTATTTGAGATCTTTTGTATCATTTAGATCTTTAATCATTTTTATTCAATATTACATATTTTTGCTTCTCTTTTATCTTTCTTGATCTTTCTCTCTTCACTCTTATTTTACTTGGTTTTTATGGGTCTAATATATGGTGCACCCAGATTTAGAATTACTGAGCCTTTTATTGAATTTAGAATTTTATGGGTCATGATGCAAGCATGAGGTAAGACCCCACCATCGCCACATTTCAGCCCAAATTCCCCAAGTTTTTACGCAGGAGAAGAACAGATGCGAAATCGTTTCAACCTCACAAAGACACAAGGGACAAACCACTTCAATAGGCTGGATGATTTTCAATTTCCATAGCCTTTCTCTTGTATTAATTCTTTTCGCGTGGACAAACCATACCGCAAGCTCAGCCCTCGAAGGAGCAACTCCTCTCCAAACTTTCGGAATTTCGATCAACCTCTGGTCCCCTGCTACCTGCTGCTGGTTCATCAAAGCCTGCAAATAAGACTTCACAGAAAATCCTTTGATTGGGTCCAACTGCCATAGGAATTCATCCTCTTTATTATTCCTTAACTGTGTATGTTTCAGCAATTCCATCAACTCGTTGACCATCCCCACCTCCCAATTCAGAAGGAAACTTTTTCATTCAAACATCCATTCCCAAAACACTCCATTCCACACTCCCATATCAATGATTAAGGATTGCTGTTGAGCAGAAATTTCAAACAGCCTTGGAAAAGAATTCTTAAGAGTATCATTTCCAATCCAGTAATCCGTCCAAAATCGGGTCTTCTCCCCATCACCAATTTTTCTAACAATACCCTTTTCTATTAGATCATTTTCCCCCTCACATACGCCCTTAATACTACATATATCACTCCAAATACCACCCAACCTCAAGTCAACCTGATCTGTTACCCTTCTGTTTGGGTCTAGCTTATGGTTAGAACAAACCACTTTCTTCCACAAAGGCATATGTTCGTCCGAGAAACGCCACCACCATTTAAACAAGAGGGCATTATTTTTTAGCACTAGATCCCCCACACCTAGCCCTCCCATTTGTTTCGGTAATTGGATTTGACTCCATCTTACCAGCGGAATAAACTTTTGATTATCTCCTTTTCCCCAGAAAAACTCTTTCTGTAATGATATAATCTTTTTCACCACACCTTTGGGCATCTTAAAAATGCTCATGTAATAAAGAGACAAGCAATTCAATACTGATTTAATTAAAACAAGCTTACCCGCTCTAGATAACACTGATGATTTCCACCCAGCCAATCTCTTCGATATCTTCTCAATGACAGGCTTCCATGTGCTTATTCTTCTAGGACTAGCACCGAGGGGTATGCCAAGGTAATTTATCGGTAAGTTCAGGCATATACATCCCATTTTATCACTAATACTCAGCAGCCATTCCTCATCACAATTTATGCCAACAAGAGATGATTTTGAATAATTAATTTCAAGTCCTGATGCACATGCCAAAAAGTCCAGCAGACCTTTGTACATAGATAAGCTACCCTCATCAGCTGGGCAAAAAAGTAGCGTATCGTCAGCAAATTGTAAATGGGTGATCTCCACCTCATTCCATCCCACCTTTACTAGTTTTATCAGCTGCAATTCCTTACCCCTCTCAAACATTCTATTCAGCACCTTTGCTACCAAAACAAACAAGAAAGGGGATAAAGGGTCACCTTGACTAAGGCCCCTTTCCATTTTAAATGGACGCAAAGACGATCCATTCACAATGATTGACAAAGATGCCGAGGATATACACCACATAACCCATTTTCTCCACTTTATTCCAAAGCCCATAGCTTCCAAGGTTTTGTCCACAAAGATCCACCTTACAGAGTCATAAGCCTTCTGGAAGTCCAGCTTAAAGAGAAGGACTTTCTGCTTTCTTTTCTTGGCCCATCGCACTATTTCATTTGCAATCAGTACCCCATCTAGGATTTGTCTTCCTTGCACAAAAGCTGCTTGTTGTTCCCCAACCAAACCTTCCATAACATGTTTCAGCCTCTCCGTCAATACCTTTGAAATAACCTTGTAAATACAACCAATCATACTAATTGGCCTATAATCTTTCAATTATTCAGCCCCATTGAATTTTGGAATTAAAGTAACCCAGGTGACATTAATTTCCTCTGGTGCAACTCCATCGCGGAAGAAACCTTGTATGCATTCAATAAACTCCTTACCCACCGAACACCAAGTTTTCTTTATGAAATTGAAATTGAAGCCATCGTACCCCGGAGCTTTTGAAGGTCCACACGCCCAAACCGCCCTTTTAATCTCATCACCATCCGGGAAGACTTCGAGTGCGTTGGCTTCATCCCTTGTTATTTTCCCAACCAAATTATTGGGAATATTGATTTCAGGCATGGATTCCTGTGTGTACAAATCCTTAAAGAATTTATTGATGACCTTTTTTATGGCACTAGGTTCTGTGTGGGTTCTCCAACCCATTCTTAGTTTCAAGATTAACTTTCTCCTTCTTCTCCCATTGGCAACCGAGTGATAATACCTTGTGTTCCTATCTCCTTTGTGAACAAAGTTATCTCTATACATTTGTCTCCAATATACCTCCTTTCTTTCATACTGGGCATTCAGTTTCACTTGCAAGTCAGATCTTTTTGCAAGGTCAGCTTCAACAATCTGAATTTCTTCACCTTTCTCATCTATCATTCTGATCTCATTCTCTAGCTCTTTGATATGCTCTTCAAAGTTTCCGAAGGATTTCTTGTTCCATTCCTTCAATGGATGCTTGATTTTCTTCAATTTATCAATCAGAGAGTAATTATGTAACCCTTCCCACTCCTTCTTGATAAATTCAGAGAATTGAGGGTGTGAAAACCACATATCAAGGGATCTAAAGGGCTTCGGACCCCATCGGATCGCTTCATTTTCCACTACCAGTGGGCAGTGATCCGACATTGCTCTCCCAATAGCCCAGACCTTTAATTCTGCGAAGGTTTCTAACCAATCAGGATCCACCAAAACCCTATCGATTCTACTAGCAGAATTGCCTCGAACCCAAGTGTCTTTCCTTCCTATTAGAGGGAGGTCTATCATCTGAATCCTGTCTACAAACTCCTTGAAATCACCCATAGATCCACTTAAGCCTGTGTTGCCTTTTCTTTCATGAGGCTCCAAAATTTCATTGAAATCTCCAGCCATCAACATTGGGTATTCAGAGGCACCCTTCAGCATGGCCAATTCATTCCACAGCCTCCTCTTTTTCTCACTTCTATGGTACCCATATACTGCAACAATCGCACACCCAAAATCTCTAGGCTTGAGAGATCCTTCAATACATATCCAACGATCCCCACATTCAATTTTAACATTGTGGAAGATGCCTTCTTTCCACACGCAAATCAGTCCTCCACTTCTGCCATCAGCCGCAACCTCCGCGCTTGTAGCTTTAACATTAAACCAACTTTGTTCCTTTTGCACAGCGGATCCAGAATGTTTCGTTTCAATTAGTGCAAAGAAATCAATACAATTCTCTTGTACTAACCTTTTTATTGAGCTGTTTTTTCCGTTGCCACCCACCCCCCATGCAGTTCCAGAAAGCCAGCCTGACCATACTTACCCCGATCAGCTGTCTTTCCTTCAGACTTACTAGAAGTTGGATCTAACTTTGAATCTCTTCACACCGTCAGGTGTTTTGAGACTCTCTGCCTTCTTTAAAGCCTTCGCCCTCAGTTTTTGCCTTCTTTTGATTCTTGTTAGTGCGGTCACAAGTTCCGCGTCATCCTCGACTGGGTAGCCAATTGCTTTACCAGCCTCAATCGCAACCCTAGTCTCTTCCCTTATTGCTTCTTCCTCATCACCACTATCCGAATTCTCAGATCTGATAGAATGGGTATGTGATGCTTCATTTTTCTCCTTGTCATTCGGTGGTATATTTAATTGGGCTATTACTTCTGGGCTGGTGGGTCCAAAACCAGGGGAAGGTAGGTTCAACCACGCTCTCTTCTTCAGACTCAGTGGGCCCATTTTGGGAGTGCCCATTTTGACATCTCTGCATAATTTCAATTACCTGATCTCCAGTTCTTAGGCTATTACCCCAACTTTTGGTTTCACTTTGGGCTTTAGTATCTGGACTTGCAGTCACCATCTCAGGTCCCATATTCTTTGTTTCATTAGTTTCAATGTGTTGTGTTTGGGGTGATCCCAACTCCGTATGGCCCACAAACGATCCTGGGTCCCACTCATCATTAGGCCCCAGGTTTTCTTTCGAGGCAGCCTCCTCCTCCATCGGTTGGACTTCTTGACCTTTCAACTTTTCCAATATCTGGCTAGGTGGCGACTGTTCATTTTCCACCAATTCAAAGTTATTCCCTCTAAAAGATTGTTGAGGTTCAGCCCCCTTTTTTGCAATTGAATCCGATCCGATGTCTGTTGATCTTGGCACTTGCGCCTGACTTTTATCCTCAGGGATTTCACTCACCCATACCTTGAACGATTTCTCCCCAGCAATAATTTCGCACCTCCTTGTATGCACCTTTGAGATGGCGTTAATATTTTAATCTTAATTGACTTGAATTCATCCTCAAGATTGAAACCAAGATACTCTCCCCAGAGATTAGCAACACTCTTGAAATTTTCATCAGCCCATCCATGAATCGGGATTCCAGTGCATCTAAGCCATGCCACCCTGCTTTGAAAGAATGAATCTTCTTTCCATTTCATTGCCTCAGTAATAAGGTCACCACATATAATCTTGCAGTTTTTGATCCCTTCCTCCACCATGTCTTCATTTTCAAATTCCACCAGAACGTAGTGTGCATCTAGTGCTTTTAGGCTAACCACACCCAATTTCTTACTAAGTATTTGTTCCTCTACTTCCCCCCTTAGGGTGTGGTTTGTTAACCTAATGACCCCACAGTTCTTGCACCATTCAGCTGCGTCGTCATTGACCACACCCTTTATGTGGTGTCGATTGACATTTATCCCAATATTCTTTGTGTGGCCATCCTTACTCTCAAACCCAGATTCCTGCTCCTGTCTTTGTCGCCATTCTCGCTTTGGATTATTTCGTTGTTTCCATACCTTCTTTACCGAGCTGGTTGCATTCAAATTATTTGACAATTTAGAAATTAAATTTCTACCTTCAATCTCTCATCCATGGGTTCCTCCAATGGCTCTCTTCGCTTCATCCATGGATTCGTATCTTACGAACCCAAAGGCCCTATCCTTGCTAATTCTTCTTTTTGTTTAGAGATAAACATCCACAACCCGTCCATATTTCTTAAACGTGCTCCAGAGCCAACCTTTTCTTTTTGACCACGGGATATCGTCCACGAAGACAGAGACAATTTCGATTCTCTTCAACCTTTGATCTGTTGGTCTTTCGAACCAAGTTCTGTTACCTCCAAATTCCCCAACCCTCACCTCACCATTTGTGACCACTCTACTCACAGCCGACCTTATTCTCCCTCCAGGAAAAGTGTTTCTCCCTCTCCTTCTACCATTCTCAGAATACGAAGAGGCATTAGGTTTACCTCTAACGCACCCTTCTCGCTCACCTATCGCTCTCATACTGATTTTTTAGTTCATGATTTATCTATCCAAACTACATTAGTATGATTGAAGATTTGACGAATTTCCATGGAATTTTGGAATGAATGAAGTATTATCATAAATTTTGAATGACCTACTTAACTATATTTACTAATGTTTACAACTTACAATGTATTTTTTAAGTTAGTTCCAATACATCAATTTGAATTTTGAATATTATCATTGTAAAAATACCTATTTAATCTAATCAAGCTATTCATTCATTCTCAAACTCTATTTTTTCTTTGAACCTCCACCACCATTTATAAAGGAGCTCTGCTAGGCAGAATAAACCTCGATCCATTTATAATGCAAACTCTCAAATTAAATTTGCACCATAAAAGATTTTACTGGATCGACACTCAAGAAAATAAAAAAAAATTCACGTAAAATCAAAATATATTCACCAAACTATTCACCATGTATTTATACATAAAGTTAATAATGATGTTTTAAGTATATCAATTTAAGTATTTAACACACACTATTGTTCACAAAAAAAAAAAAAAAACACATCAGATTCTCTATAAATATTTTTTTTAATAAAAACACACATAAATATATATAATTAACACATTATTATTCACGAAAAGTATACATCAACCTGTAAAAATTATATACAAATATACATAAATTATATTAATATAATATGGTAGGTGTATTTTAGTTTTACATGTAATTTTACTTCATGAAAACTCTACTCTTTCTTTACCACAAAGGAAAGGCTCATGATATTTTAAGGCGCCACACGCGATAAAAGATCTTTGAATCAGTTACTTCTTTTATATATTTAGTTTTTTATTATTCGTTTAATTCTAAGTCTCATGAGTAATCTCCTACAATCTGTTAAGTTTTATGTCAGGGAATAAGTGTTGGGAATAAAATTCTAATTTAATTCACTACATCCTATTATAATAATTCACTTAACTGCTTCTTTGAAATGGAGATTAAAAAAAATTAGGAGTAAAAAGTAAGGATAAACATAGTTATCAAACTTTTGAATTAAGTCGTTTGTCAATTCAAACATGAATAAAGTTGGATGAACTCTTATAAACTTTGATAGATTTAATAAAAATCCATGAACTTATTTATTTTGTTAGATTTTAGACTTTCAAGTAATAAACCATAGAACTTTATATTATGGGCTCATGTAAATCTATGAAATTGAAGTTATTAATATATTGACACAAGTTAGTTAACTTTTCCACATTCTTAAGTTCTTAAGGTTTTAATTAGTATTTCATATTTAATTTTATGATTTATATTTATTTTATGGTAAATATTTGATGTAAAATAAAAAATCAACCAAAATAGTCAACATATTGTGCATATCATATATATATATATCACATATTGCAACATCATCTTTCTTTACATGTATATGATGTGCATAACATGTTGATTGTTTTGTCGATTTTTTATTGTACACACAACAATACTCTTATTTAATAATTATAGTTTCTGAAATTTTTATTTTATTTTTTTCATTTAACTTATTTTATTGTATGTATACGTTATATATATATTCATTTTTGTTTTCGATCAATACGGTATGAGCCTCCCAACGGGATAACAACTCATACCAAACTGCATTATAATATATTCATAGATTCTTAAAGATAGTAAACACGATTCAAATTTACTTTAACTTTACAAATTTAGTTAGTTAAACTCTTAAGTTTGTATAAAAACTATATAATAAATGGAGGACAAGTATTTGTAAAAAATAAGAAAGAATTATATTATTTTTATGAAATTTTTTTAGTAATGTTTTGAGAGAAAGAACGATCACCTCCACCAAGGTGGTGTGTCTCTTTTGAGTGATGTAGGTTCATCATCATAGTGGCCTTGTCATTTCATATGTTTCAAAGAAAATTATAGAAACCAAAAAAGGAAACCATTGCGTATAAATATTATGGAAACTAAAAACATGCTTGAAGATACTCATTAATCATTCTATATATCATGTCAAGTCAAGAAAGAAGTCTAAATCCTCCATAATTCTTGCATTAAGGAAACTTCGTGTATGTTTATATTGAATGATTTCAAATCATGTATGTTTCGAATTATCCAAATTAAAGCACAATTTAGACCTAAGGCTATATATATATATATATATATATATATCAAGGGTAGCTAAATATATTTAAAACTATAATAAATGAATATATTTGTTTTTCAATATTTAGTCACAAAATAGTTACGGGATAAAACAAAAGAACTGGAAATTAATTAAGGGACTAAAATGAAAAACAAAATAAGTTTGATGATTAAAAAAATAAAAAAAATATAATTAGAGAACTAAAAGATAAAATAAAAATAAATTTAAAAAGAAAGTATTTTATCCGGTTAATTAATAAATATAGCTAAATATTCGGTACGTGTTACACCTCAATTTGCTTGGTAGAGCAGAGAAAACCTAAATTTTGGCTCATTTTTAAGAGACTGTATTTTTTTTTAAAAAAAATAATGAGGTGATAAAATCATGATTTAAAGAGAAGTAATAAAAGTTAGTCTTCTATCGGAGTTGTATTATCTGAACGGGTAATACTAAATTCACAATAGAAAATCAGCTAAATCAACTGATTAATGAGATTTTGGACCACAGTTGTTCAGCCTATTACTATCTTAATGATTATTTGGGTAAAAAATAAAGTCAAAATAAGTCCATTAGCTGTATTGACTAGTTTACTATTGTACACCAAACATGAACAACAATAATATCGTAATTCAATCGCAACAACCATGGTTTGCAAACGAGAAATGATAGACGTACATCATATTTTTATCCATCAAGTATCCATCAGATATTATTTCAATTGGCGGTTGAGAGATATGTGAAAGTTTTTTATTTTTATTTAAAATTGTGGGCCCAAAATAGCATAATATGATTGATGGATTATTGATGAATCTATATATTGATGTACATGTAGTACTATTGGTTTGCAAACTACAGTCTATAGAGTGGGTACACCTTTCCACGTTTATATGGGTCCATTCTTCTCCATGACTCATCATCCAGAAGACACTGGAATATAGAATCATGCTAATAATAAGCCAATTTTACTTTTTTGTTGTCGTTGTTATCACAACAAATGGTTCTATCTTGCACTGTGATGTGATGAGATCCAACACTTGTTTTGAAGTTTCCTCTCCCTACACACACTATCCCTTTCACATTTTAAGGGGACCTTTCTTTTTTTAAAGATGGTACTAATTGGTACATATAATAGTACTATCCACCTCTTAATCATCCAATAAAATATTAACAACTTTGATAAATACTTTGGTAAGTTGTTAACATTTTCATTATAAAGTTGTCAACATTTTTAAGAGGTGGAAAAGAGGTGGATGTTATAATTATATTTACCAATATCATTTTTATTTTCGAAAACTACATTGATTGAGCCCTTATTTATACCAGCAAACCATGCAAATGTGACACAACTCTAGGCACTACTTTTAGAAATGCCAAATATGAGATAAGACAATATGAACCTAATTTTTTTATACTTTGGAAATTACATTGAGGTTTAAACCTAGAACCTCATGCATATTACCTAAACCCTTCATCACTAGACGAATCCTAATGGGTTATATGAAGCTAGATTTATGCACGTTCAGAAATAAAGGGCAGAAAAAAGAAAAAACATAAGTCCATTGATATTCAATAATTAGGATAATCACTTATAAACACATCAATCAATTAACAAAGGAAAATGCTAATTGTACATACTATATTACCTCTCCACCTATTTTCCACCTCTTTCAAATGTTGGTAACTTTTATGAATATGTTGGCAAGTTGTCAACATTTTCACAAAGGTTGCCAACTTTTGAATTGGTGGAAAATGAGTGGATAACACTATTTTATGTACTAATAACATTCATCATTAACAAATTATTGTTTTAATTTCAAATGTTTTGGATTTGAGCACAAGATATGCAAATACATTAAAATTCGAGAAAGTTCCCCCGCAGCTAACATGGGGACGGGGGTGGGGACCTCTTCCCCTGTCCCGCGGAGACTCCGCAGTGTGTAATTACAAAAATGTGTTTATAAATTAAATTAATATTCTATACACTTTGTAAAACTATATACTTTGTTTGGATTTGTGGTTGAATTACATTTTAATTTGTGGTTGAATTACATTTTAGAATTTGTGGTTGAATTACATTTTGAATTTTTATTAAAATTTTTCATTTTCTTTTATAATTTTCATAAATTTATTGTAAAGGTCTATAATTTTTTTTAATTAAAAAAAGAAGCGGACAGGAACTCCCCACGGGGACTACGGGGACCCGCGGGAAACGGGGACAAGGTGTAGTCGCCGCGGGGCGGGGAACAAGGAAGTACTTCCCGCCCCCGCCCCGCGCGGGTGACATGTCTAAGAATATCCAACTCGAGCAGTATTATCTCCAATAATTAGGATAGTCATACTAAAACAAAAATTACTGAGTAATCAACAAAGAATAATTGCTTTGTCATGAAAAGACTAGAGTCCCTTTACCTTCTACGTAAAAGCAATTGGTATAGTATTGGTTCAGTTAACCAATTTTTATGCCATCATTGTTATTATAAGAGAAAGCACCAATTATTTTGTGCAATGCAAGAAAGCTAAAAATGGCTTCTTCTTACTACTCCCTCTTGTTAGTTCTTGTTGCTGCCACTGCACTTTCTAATAAAGTAGATGCCAAAACCAAGTTACCAACAAATTTCTACTCTAAAAGCTGCCCAAAACTATTGCCTATAGTGAATCAAGGAGTCATAAAAGCCATCAAAAAAGAAACTCGCATTGGAGCTTCCTTACTTAGATTACACTTCCATGATTGCTTTGTAAATGTGAGTATCCACATTGGTTGCGTTTGTTTTTTCTGACTCTAGGGGGTCAGGGGGTCAGGGAGTCAATGAAAAACTGACTATGTCATGTGTTTGGTGCGAGGGTCACAATGACCCAATGAACAAAATTGTCAATTTTTTGTTCACTCCAATTTTGGAGTCACTGTGTATTGCAGGGAGTCACTATGTGCTGATAGGGAGGCACAAATATGTGAGGATGTGTTCGGAGTCATTTTTGGAGTCACTGTGACTCTGACTCCTGTAACACTGACTCCATGACTCTCTTGACTCTGACTCCACTCCAGAGTCACTGAAAACAAACGTTGGCTTTAAATAATAGTAAATCTTGTGCTTCACTTATGTTGGCTTCAATGAATACAATGATCAGGGTTGTGATGCATCGATACTTTTGGATGATACGAGCAGATTCGTAGGAGAGAAAACAGCAGCACCTAACAACAATTCGGTTCGAGGGTTCAACGTGATCGATGACATTAAGGCTAAGGTGGAGAAAGCATGCCCTAGGGTTGTGTCATGTGCTGATATTCTTGCTCTGGCTGCTAGAGACTCTGTTGTTTATGTAAGCATCCATCCCTTTGGAGTTAACATTATATATGTGCCTCTATCCATCGACTTAAGTTTTTGGAAGAGATGACTTCATAACATGGCATCAAAGCCAAGTTATGAATGTTAAATGACTAGTTTTATATCTAACAAGTCTTCTATAGAGAAATACATGTGTTGATTAGGGTAATGTCTGTTGGAATTTACAGTTAGGGGGGCCTTCTTGGAAAGTAGGCTTGGGAAGAAGGGATTCTACCACAGCTAGCAGAGCTGATGCCAATAACTCCATTCCTGCACCCTCTTTCAGTCTAAGCGCTCTCAAATCGAATTTCGCCAACCAAGGGCTCTCTCAGGAGGACTTGGTGGCTCTCTCAGGTACTATACTAAATTAGATAAAATATATCAAATCATCAACAATAAAAGCTTTATAATGAACATTTCTAGGCTGCTTCATAATTGAAATTAATTGGATGAGAGAAATTACCTGCATTAAGCTATGCTTGGTAGAAGTGTGTGGCATGCTGTGTTCAAGAAATGTTTCAATTAACTATAGTGTCTTTAACAACGCAGGGGGCCATACTATTGGCTTGGCTAGATGTGTACAATTCCGAGCACACATCTACAATGATTCCAAGGTTGATGCTTCCTTCGCTAAGTCCCTGAAGGCCAAGTGCCCCAGAAGAGGAAACGATTCTGTGCTCGCACCCCTTGACCGTCAAACGCCGACATGCTTTGACAATCTATACTTCAAGAATTTGCTTGCTAAAAAGGCTCTTCTTCATTCCGACCAGGAGCTGTTTAATGGCGGCTCTACTGATAGTCTGGTGAGGAAATTCGCCACGAATACAACTGCGTTCTTTAAAGCTTTTGCCAGTGGCATGGTCAAAATGAGCAGTATCAAGCCTCTCACAGGTAGCATGGGGCAGATCAGAATCAATTGCAGAAAAGTCAACTAAACATTACCAAGTGATGTGAGTGGCATAAATACATGTATATTCAATTACCTCATCTTTGTTTCCAAAATTATGTCCAATACTTTGAATCTCCAACTCTCATGAGGTTTATCATCAGTTAAACTACCCTTTTTTCTTATTTATCTATGCAAACGATTGTGCAAACCTTTTTCATCATCGTCCCAGGTTAGTGCAGCATAACCTGCAAGACATATCTCATCTGCAGGATCAACAAAGTCATGAATTGTAAAAATACTCAAAAGTTTCCAATTAGAAATTGATCACAAGTGAAATGAAATGGACCTTCTAAGATCAATTACATGTAAGTGTAATCCTCAACATGGTACAATTTCTCCTCTGATTTCTTTCCTACAAATTAGACTATAGGGAAGACTTTGAAGAACCTACAATCTTATATATTTGCTTGTATACATCGTGGTTTTCGCTATTATATCACAACTATACAAACAACCAAAAACAATGACCACAGGGATTGAAGATGCTGCTGCTGTCCGAACTAAATCTCTTCCACTTAGTCCAGCGCATCAAGAGTTTCAACCTCTTCTTCTGACAGTATAAATTCATCAATCTCTTTAAAGTATGCGTTCTGTTTTTCGATAAAATCTTGCAGCTGGGCATCCTTGGACTTGTTTTGTTTGTAAGACGCAGCACGCTGCTTCTGAAAACTCGACAAATATAATTAAACACTTCAGCAAGATATCCATTATCATGATATCATTGAACCTAGCAGTGAAAATAAAACCATGTAGAATTTATAGATCATGTAATTTACTCTAATGATTAAACACAACGAACTCAATCATGCCATAGAAACCGGCATACCCATAATCTAATTAGTATATAATCTACGGAAAAATCTCTTTGCAAGTTCAAACATGAACACAAATTCATAAAAGATCATCAGAATGTTAAATAAGCAAATCAACATCAACAGATTCAGAAGAGTTGGAATGGTCAATTTTTCTCTTCTACCTTTCTAGATGGAACTGTTGATTTCTTGGCCTGAGGCAGATCCAAATCTTCAAACCGTTCACCTTGTTCCCTGCTTTGCATTACATGAAAAGAACAAAACAACAATCAAGTAATTACATTGTAAATTTTTTTAGGAAGATAACAGAAAAAGCAACAATCAGATAAAAAGTTCACTAAATTAATACGATAGATATTTTGTTCTATCCAACTATATAGCAGCATATACATATACAACAACAAATAAAACTTGCTATTCATACAAAAGAGGATTAACTATAAAACAAACTATCCTTAAGGAATCTTTCAAAACCCACATTCCAAATCAGAAAGTCCATCGGATTATTCTAGAGAACTGATAAACTTGCTATTCATACAAAAGAGGATTAACTATGAAACAAACTTTCCTTAAGGAATCTTTCAAAAACCAACATTCCAAATCAGAAAGTCCATCGGATTATTCTAGAGAACTGATTCTAGCAATTACGACATTTTAATGGAATTGGTTAATGTGGGTGCTATATTAGGTAGAATTACTCTAAAAACTTAATATGATTTGGGAAGCAACACTATTATTATTATGACTATGAGAGTAAGTAATAGTTAGTTAATTACGGAATGGTAGAGAGCTTTGAGAGTGGGTTCCTTTTATTCGTCTGGTTTGGAGTGTGTTTTCTGGTGTGGCATGCTGAATTTGGATCAGAAGCATTGAGATGAATGGTGGTACCTGAATGACACAAATCGCTTAGCCATCTCAACAAATGGAATCAAATAAATAAGGAGAAGAAAGGGAAAGGGTAGTTCAAGGTACTGGTGATTTTGCTGCTGCATTTGGAGACGGATTTGTTGAAGGCGGAAGAGGCAGAAATGTTGGTGAGATCGGAGAGAGGGATTCGTTTTCTTGGCGCTGCTGCTTTCATTTTGGGTTAGTTAGTTTGTGGGTAGCAGGGAAGGCACTTGGGTTTGCATGCTAAATGGTATTGGTTTATGTAATGTAATGCGATTGCGATGTATGTATTATTATTGTTATCGTCATTTTGGGGATGGCGGGAAATTTCAGCTAGGGAGGGAGTAGCAAGATCGTTGTGTTGTGTTGTGTTGTGTTGGGCAGGCACGGGGTGAGTGACTGGCTTCATCCATGTGCTTCTCAACTCTCTAGTCTCTACTCAACCAATCATAAGCATGTTACAGCCATATAGTTACACGAAATGCAATACGGTATGGGGTACCGGTACATGGTATCGGTACGTAGTAGGCCACTTTCTAAGTGTATCCATTCGGTACGTAATTTTGATACGTGGTGGTACGTCCTAATATAGTATTTGGTACATCTTCTAAAATAAAATTCAGTACATTTTTAACTAAACAATTCAATTTTTATTATAGATATTATTAATTATTATGCACGACAATCAATTAAGTCTCTCTTGGAAGTTGGAACTATTTTATTGATAGTTTAATAACATTTTTATTATTTTCAAAAGAATTTATATATTAAATTGAATTAACATAGTTGAAAAAAACAATAAAATATTTTCAAAATACTTTTAATATATTTTTAACTCAAAAATCAAAATCAAAATTCAATAGTTCATGATTTATGGATAAACTAATTCGCGATCTATTGAGATTTCGGTACGTGATTCATGACGTTCTGGTACGTTTTGCTAACATGGCTAAATTTGCCGTGTCCTATTTTATTGTGAAATATTTATTTTTACTAATATAAATAAATATCAACCTTAGATATGTAATATATTCCATCTTTCAAAAACTTGACATGTTAACTATCCAGATGATATACATGATTCAAGAATCAATGGATACCATGAGATTAAACAGGAACTGAATTCAAGAAAATAAGCTTAATCTTGGCTCATTCATTGCTAATCGAATGTAAGAAACAAATGGAATAGCAATAGCTTAAATCACTGTCTGAAATAAAAGTAAGTACAATAATGATAGCAAAATACATGGGTCAAAAATTCCTCTGCCAGTAGCAATTTCAATTTTCAAACCTGACACATTGATGTCACATTGTAATATATATATTTCAATGCTCCTTATCAGTTTCAAAACATTAATCTTCATCTGAACTACTATCTTCAGATGCCCTTCCAATGTCATCTGAGACAATTTTATCCTGCATGAAAACCAAAAAGATAAGTGCAAGGTAGTTGCATCCCATATTCACATAACAATAACTAGTTTACAAAAGATTCTTACTGGCATCTTGTCCCAATCCTTTAGTTTTGAACTTGTCAGCATATAATTGTCTCGTAATGGAGCCCAAGCAGGCTGTTCATCTTCCACCTTTCCTGTGCTCGCATTGCCCTGCATTACCGGAGCCGAAGCAGTTTGAAGAATAAGCGACATACGGATGGTAATCTCATTCAAAGATGGCTTCCCATTAAGCCTAACATTTGTTATTGTTTGTTGAAGGAACATTAAAATTGTATAGCGTTGATAAACATGGTAGCATAGATCTTATTCCTCAATAAAAACCAGCAAATGTGTGTTTGGAAACATCAAACAAATGAAGCCACAACAGCTCAAGGTTCAACTAGTTTGAAAATTCAGAGTATAACAAGTATAATACTAAATATCTACATGAAACAATATTAGAGCTCATGAATTTATAGTATCAAAGAGAAAAAAGAGAACAACTACTCATAGATTTTATGAACTAGAACTTCCAAAAATGAAAAAAAAAGCATTATCTTGCTTGTTTCAGTTAAATGGAATTATTTACTGGTACGATTGACACAAATGCAGTTTTAAGTGGTCATGACCACGATAGAGAGCATAGGCTGCTTGAGTTGGTCAGACCTGAGATTGCAGTTTGATATCATGAAGTTGTTAAAAAGGAAAAAGGCCCACAATGACTATTTGAGTAGTTGACAGTAGGAGAATGAGGGATAACAAGTCACCTTCACCGCGGTGCCGATTGTGGTAAATGATGGCTTTCCTAACTCTGAAAAGAAGGCTTGCTTTGTCCGCTTCTTTATCTCTGGCAGCATAAAAAACACCAGATAGTTATAATTGGGCACATGTTACCAATGATTGAATGCAAAACCATTGCATATGATGGCCAAACATGCTAAAATTAGAAGTTTATGATTGAGATAATATAAACTAAAGCAAATTGCAAATTCTGAGCTTTTATAAACTAAAGCAATTGTTCCCCAAAATAAAATTTCTTTTAATTTTCTTGAATCAGCTACAATGCAATTGTATCAGAACTACTGACAACGACTTTTATTTTTTCAGATCCCCTTTTCTTCGCTGCTACAACACAAAACATCTTACCTTTAGCATCCTTAGTTCTTGATGGGTCTAACCCCTTATGAGCAGTTTGTGCCTTGTTGACCTACAACAGGAATGAATATAATCTCTGGTTTAACAAAGAGACACAGAGAGAATATAGGAAATAAATCAAAGTTTGGTTAAATGGTAGGTGAAAACTCACAGCATTGAACAGCTTGACCACTGAAAGCAATCCATGCATGCATTGTTCAAAAGATCCCAATCAGAGAGGAAAATAAAGTTATCAAAAGAAATAAGAATCAATAGACCTCAATTTAAAAAGAAAAGGAAATATATTTACCTCCTTTAGTAGCAACACTTATTAAAAACTTTTCATGTGAGTCCAAATATGTAGCAGGTTTGATATGCCCCTTTTCTGCTACCTGTAACAAGCAATGAGATAACTAATCAGACAGATTGCTAGACAGGGAAAATTTTGGGGCAGAACAACTAAAGATATATGAAAAGTTTTAACCTAAAGTTACATGACATTAAGATTACTGTCAACTGGAAATTTAAAATTACCTTCTGCTTTTCCTTTTTTGCCTCTCCCTTGATCTTGCGTTCTGCCTCTTCTTCTGCAAGCTTGTTGGCAATAAGATTCTTGTGCGCTGATAATACTGGACCCTACAAAGTTATCAAAGTCTTAAAAAAACATTTTTACAATGGAATATGAACATGCTTTACGATTACCTAATCCTAACTTACCAATGAATCATCAGCAACACTCTTCTTTATAATATTTCTGAAGGCCATCTTAAATGCTCTACAACCCTCGGTAAATTTTGTAATTCCTGGCTGAATTTCACCATCATCTTCTCCTTCATCCTCCGAGATGTGCTCATCCAAATCATTTGCATTCTTATTCCACATTTTTTTCCCTCTTGCTGCAGCTCCCTCATCTTCTGATGGCCCTTCACTATCTATTTCATCCTCATTGTTTTTGTTGGTGATAGATGTCAGGCTCCTAGTTCCCATGGTAGCAGGGACAGCAGCCTCCTTTTCTTCTTCTTCTTCATCATCATCGTCAGAGTTATAGTCCCGTGCACGCTTTTGGAAAAGTTTCTTCATTTTTTTGTCTATTTTTACTTTCTTCTGTCCATGTGGTGGTGGCATAAATTTCTGTTTCTTGCTTGACTTTTTATGACCTTGCCCTTGCTTTTTAGTAAACTTCCTCTTTCTTGGAGATCTTCCAGATTCTTGCAGCTGCATTTCTCCAGCCATGATCTGTTTTATGATTCAACCTAAATCATAGATGAAAACTAGTCATATTACCGAACAGAATCAAGCTATGTTGTCAAACTCCAGAGCAAAAAATAGGTATGGCAGCGGAGACGGTGAGGGCAGATCTTTCATCACCCATACCCACCCTGTTAACCTGTACAGTTGTATATATTTTAGATAAAATCTCCCCACCTCGTTTCCTGTTTGGAACTATTTTTTTCTTGTTTGCCGGCTTGCCCCATACCCAAACTCATGGGTTCATATTTTCACATTGTAGTAGTATCTTTAATCACTAACAACTTAGAATTATTTCATTTATTTCTTCTCAAAGACATAATTTCAAGTTTATGGTCCCTTGCAACATTGAGATAACAATAGCATCGCAATATCTGTACTTATACACTTGCTGGCAAACATGCAAAATTACAATAGCAGCCAGTTTAGCCTTATAGTGTCAATGCACATCTCAACTACAGAAAGACAACAAGAAGTACCAAGTATTTCAAAGATTCAGTTGAAGCAATTTAACAAACAGATAATGAGCATGGTACCTATGAGGCATGATCACAACAATCTTAACTATATCTTCTGTGATTTATCTAGTATGATACTATTATATATGAAAAAGATAGAGACTAAAGTACATTTTAGATATACATATTTAGCACTTGCCACAGATATTAGGTATATGCTTCAACAAGTGCTTCTACAGTTCTACGTATTTACCAATTATCTTCAAAATTAGGTTTCTTTTCGGTTAAAAGTCATGAAATTGTAACCTAAGTTTGATCATGAACTTGTAACTCTATTTTACCACAACAACAAAGTAACAAACTAGCCTATAAAACAAAAGCAAAAGCAAAAAAAGAACACATGAAACTCGACAGTGAAATTTATTAGCAAAAGCAATGAAACTCAAAAAGAAAACAAAACCTGGTGGCGGCGGCGAAGAAGGAATTCGTAGCTGCTGCGTCGGTGAGGTGGCTGAAGAGGCGGCGGAAGGAAGACGTCGACGGCTGAGTGAAGCTCTCTCTTCCTTTTCTTTTGTGACTCAATGAAATGAATGAAGATGGTCTTGGGCCTCAGGGCAGCGTAACGACCCATTTATGTTAAAAAAATATTGAATATTTTTTCACATGTTTCTACTGGGCTGGGTTCTAAAAAGCTATTCCTGTATATGAAAAAAACAGTAAACAGTGTTTATTTTACATATTTTAAAAGTTATTTGATAACCCGGGGAGTGTGTTGAGCGGTAGAGGTTCATCCTACCTTAACCAAGTGTCGAGGGTTCGAGGTGCCTAACGAGGGATTAGTCACTGTGGTCGACAGTGGATACCCATGTCGTGTACCAAAAAAAAAAAGTTATTTGATATTTAGATATATAATAAAAAAATATTTATTTTACATATTTTAAAAGTATCTCTTGATAAGTTATATCTTTTATCATTCAAAAGCACTGATTTTTGGAGAAGTAAAACACTATATAGCTAGGGGTTAACTCGGACAAATAATTTATGAATTTTAAATATATAATACAAAATATTATTTTAAATAAAATGGTTTTGATTTCTCAAAAAATATTAACATGATTTCTTAAGAAGTATGTATAAGTTATATTGTCAAATAGATAAATTATAATGTTTAACTTCCATAAAGTAAAAACAAAAAGTCATAAATATTATTATTCAGACATGTTCTAAAGGTATGTTTGGATTCACAAATGTTTTGAAAATAATTTTTTTCAGTCAAAATAGTAAAAAGAATTTATTTAATATTTAATGATTCAAATAGTATTTTTAATCATTAGTATATTTTTAATAAATTGAATGATTATGATTTAAATTTCTATTTATTAACTATTTTGATTTTTGATTAGTTTTTTTTTTTTTTTTGTATCTCTAACTATGCTAAGAGGAATTTCCTCATTTTACGGCTATTTCCTTTTTGTAGAGTTATTAATTATTATCCTTTCATTTTATATTCATGATGAGTTGGCCTTCCATTTTGATTTTGTATTTATCATCTAGCAAAGTACGTAATGCTAATCCAGTCTTCACTTTGATTTATTTTCAACATTAGTGAGTCACTTCAAACAAATCCTTTCGTCATTTTCACGTAATTTATTGCTACTTTCTTTTTTCTTTTTAAAGTCACTATGAGGGAGAAAAGTAATAAATTTTGCAATATATTATATGATAATTAATAGAATGAATTAATGAAAATTAACATTTAAATAAAAAATTAACAAATGCAAATATATCATGTCCTGACAGTGCTAATATTTTTATATTATTGTCAGTCAATAATAAATTACGATATTTTCCAATTTTAATCTCAATTCAAGTAATAATGAATTATTATTGACCGATTTTCAGTGTATTGTAATTTATCCTGATATAAATGTACAAATAATTAAGTCGAGCATCGCTAGAGATACAATAAAAAATCAGTCAAAACAGCTAATAAATAGAAATTTGGGCCACAATCACTCAACCCATTAAAAATATACTAATGATTAAAATGTTATTTGGGTCATAAAATGTTAAATAAGTAGTTTTGTTGGCTATTTTACTTAAAAGTGTGTTGTTTCCTAAATATATGTGTTATTAGATTAGGTCGTTTTGGTACATTTTATTGCTAAAGTAGGTTATACAAAAATGTTAGGTTCATGTATCTTACACTACTGTGTGTTCATTTGTATCTTTTGGAAACTGAACCCTGTACTTGTGTGTATATATCTTTGACTTTTACCTGATTCTTATATGATATTAGGGTGTGTTTTATTTGGAGTTGAGTTTACAAACGAAAATTTATATAACTTGATTTTGTAAACTTAATATTTTGATGATTAAATTGAGTTGATACTTGATATCAATATATATATTTATGTTTGAAAACTTTTATATTCAAAATGAGTTTGATAAAATAAATATTATTTAGATAATATGAGTTAAAACCATTTTTACATGTGAAATTACTAAAAATGGCACATGTTATAATATTAGTACAACATTTTTTTATTTCATTTGACTATTATTATTTTAATACTTTAATAAATTACATTATTATTATACTTTTAAATCATTTAAAAAAATTCTAAAAGTGTTAATTAAATAAATAATATAAATATTTTCAAACAAGTTAAATTTATTTTAAAATTATATTTTAATAATTAAATGAGTATAAAATTATAAAAGAATAACATGATAAAAAATAAATCCCCTAAATTTCTACGGTACGATCTTACATATAACAATTGTATAAAGATAATAGAACTATTTTGAATGATAAAATTTGTAATAAGTTAAAAGCATTCTAAACTCAATGGAAAAGCAATAAAAGGTTGCTTTAGACCTATTAGGATTTTGCACAGTAAAGAAAGAAGAACAAGAAGGAAAACTAAATGTTTTTATTTAACTCTTCTTTCCAGTCAAATAGAAAGAGTGAAAACAATGAATACAATCTCTTTCTCTGATTTTCTCTATCTCATACAAACAGAGAACAAAAGTATTTATAGAAGAGGAAACAGAGAGCAAGAAAAGTAACTAACAAATAAACCCCTAACCAACTCATAACCAATACCTAACACTTAGACTTTATCCTTATCATCCTCCCCACCCCCCCCCCCCCCACCAATTGAGAATTGAATAATCTAAAATTCGCAATTTGTCTCTAAAGGGAATGCAAGTCTTGGCTGATAAAGGCTTTGTGAGCAAGTCTGCCACTTGACTTGCTACTGGAATGTGAACAACAAACACTTTCTTTTGAGAGACCTTGTCACGAACATAATACAGGTCTATTTCAAAGTGCTTTGTTCTTGAGTGTAGTATTGGATTTGCAGCTAGAAGAACACTGCTGAGGTTATCACAGAATATAGTAGGAGGGGAAGAAGATGAGAGATGCAGCTCATGAAGAAGAGATTGCATCCACTGCAAATCTGCCAAACAGGAAGCCAAGCTCCTGAATTCTGCTTCTGTACTGGATCTACTTACTGCCTACTGCTTCTTGCTTAACCAGCTCACCAAGTTGCTGCCAAAATAAATGCAAAATCCAGAAGTACTTTTCCTGTCATCAGGATCACTGCCCCAATCCGAATCTGAATAAGCAAACAATCTTAAGTCAATGGCAGAATGAAACACAAGACCTTTATGCAAAGTGCCTGAGAGATACCTAAGTATCCTCTTAACAGCCCTCGAATGAGTTTCAAGAGGTTTATGCATGAATTGGGGAACTTTATTGACAGCAAATGCTATGTCAGGGCGCGTAATGGTTGCATATTGTAAGGCCCCCACAATTGATCTATAATGTGAGGAATTACAATATTCAATACCATTATGAGCTGAAAGTTTTTCACTTGAAACCATAGGAGTTGACATTCCTTTGGCACCTTGCATGGAAGCCTTGTGAAGTAACTCAGTTATATACTTAAACTGAGATAGAACAACAGTAGTAGGGTTAGGATATGTAACCTGAATTCCTAAGAAGTAATTCAAATTTCCTAGGTCTTTTAATGAGAAAACAGAATTTAATTGAGAAATCAAATCAGAAACAACAGTAGAAGAGTTTCCAGTTATTAAAATGTCATCCACATAAACCAAAACATAAATGGTGATGAAATCAGTAATTTTAACAAATAGAGAAGCATCTGAAACAGTAACAGTAAAACCAAACTTATTCAATGTAGATTTCAAAGTTGAATACCATGCCCTAGGGGCCTGTTTAAGCCCATATATAGCTTTAAGAAGCTTACAAACTAGGGTTGTATTAGGGCTAGAAAAACCAGGAACTTGTGACATGAAAACATCCTCATCTAATTTGCCATTAAGAAAGGCATTATTGAAATCCAACTACCTTATATTCCATCCTTTAGAAAGAGCAATAGTCAAAATAATTCTAATGGTAGGATGCTTGATAACAGGACTATAAACTTGTTCAAAATCAACACCCTCTATTTGATGTACCCTTTAGCAACTAGCCTAGCCTTATACTTTTTAATAGCCCCTTTTTGGTCTTTCTTAACAGCATAAACCCATTTACATCCAATGACTTTGGCTGTAGTTGGTTTATCAACTACGGTCCATGTTTTATTTTCCATTAAGGCCCGAAATTCCTCAACCATGGCTGCTTTCCAATGAGGGGAAGCTAATGCTTGAGTGTAAGTGGTAGGAGTATTATTAACAAGATCTGGTGTGGATTTAACCACAGCAGCATATGTTTTGGGTTTTAAAGACCCAGTTTTAGACCTAGTAATCATTGGGTGGGTAGAAATAGTGCTGTCAGTATGTGTTTGAGGAATGAGAGAAGTATCCTCTAGAGCAGAAGTATTAAGGTGAGGATTTCTAGAATCATGACAAAGGCTAGAGGGAATATCATATTGCTGTTCAGCAGAATGAATAACAGAGTCCTCCGATTCAGAGGATGAATTAGTGTAAGTATGAGAGTCTAAATCTGGAGGTAAAGTAACAGCAGTATGTAAAGGAATAACTTGAGGAATGGTAGGAGTAAGAGTTATAGAAGTGATACTATTAGATTATTTAGAAGCAGTAGAAAGAAATAAAGACAAGAAAGGAAAAGAGCTCTCATCAAACTCAACATCTTGAACAATATAAATTTTGCCAGTAGATGATAAACACTTATAACCTTTTTGATTTGAAGGGTATCCAAGAAATATACATTTCTGTGATTTATAAGAAAACTTATTTTTATTATAAGGTCTCAGATAGGGAAAACATGCACATCCAAAGGTTCTTAAAGACATATAATCAGGAACTTTATCAAATAATTTCTGAAAAGGAGAAATATTGCCTAAGTAGTAAGATGGCAGCCTATTGATGATATGAGTGGCAGTTAAAAAAGCATGATCCTAATAAGTAAGAGGCATGGATGCAGTAGCTAATAAAACAAGACCCATTTCAGTAATATGTCGGTGTTTCCTTTCCACCTTTCCATTTTGATGATGAGCATAAGGACAAGTACGTCTATGTAAAATGCCATGTTGAGTTAAGTAAGTAGTAAAAGAATGAGATAAGAATTCTTTACCATTGTCTGTTTGAAGAGCTTTTAATTGTAAACTAGTTTGTTTTTCCATCAAAGCTTTGTATTGAAGGAAAGATGAAAAGACCTGTGCTTTGGATTCTAACAGATACAAAGTACTAAATCCAGAGAACATATAAACAAAACACACATAATAACGAAATCCTAAAGTAGATAACATGGGTGCAGGGCCCCAAACATCAGCCACAACTAATTCAAGAGGACAAGAATAAGTAGTACTAGACAAGTAATGTGGTTGTTTGTGAAATTTTGCCATACAACATGTATCACAAGGAGACATTTTATTGATAACAGAAACATGTTTGAGATTACAAGATGAGATAACAACATTGACAGTTTTCATGGCACAATGACCTAATCTTTTGTGCCAGTCTATCTTATTATGAGTAACAATATTATATGCAACAGGTAAAGAATTAGACATACAAGATTTGGTGATTTTATTACATTCTAGTGGCTTATGGATAGAAACTCCGTCCAGATTATAGATGTCATCTTCATGATGCCCATGGAGAAGTTTCTGCCCTGTTTCCTGAGATTTAATGACAAAGAATTCAGGCCAGAATTCAAAATACACATGATTGTCAAGAGAAAATTTTCTAACAGAAAGTAAGTTTTTGGTTAATTCAGGAACATGCAGCAAATTGGATAAAAGAAATAGTTTCTTTGATTCTAAAGATTGAAGAAGTGCTTTACCAGACTGAGCAATTGGCATTCCTGAGCCATTGCCAAGCGTCACCTGATCTGGGTTAACTGTTTCTTCACATTGAAGGAAATTGGAAGGATCATTCGTCATGTGGTGGCTTGCACCAGTGTCAGCGTGCCATGTGGGATCAGTGACGGAGCTCGCAGTGGCAATGAAAGCTTGAGCTTGATGAAACTCAGATGAAGGCGGTGGAGGAAGAATGTTGGGGTTTGATGTGGAGCTATTACCTTGGTATTGTTGATCAAAGCGATAATAGCACCGCACCGCCGGATGCCCAACTCTGCCACAGATCTGGCATTGAATACGTTGTTGATTCCATGAGCTTCTACCGTCGCGAGTCGCATGACCCCCGCGCATTCCTCGTTTACCACCGGTGGTCCTACCACCTCTAAAATTAGGGTTGGTGGTTTGGGCGTAATTTGCTTGAGGTAGGGTGTCATCATCACGATGTAATCGGTCGATCAATGCTTCTTGAGTCATAAGATGAGCTTCGAGTTCGCCAATGGTGTAGGGTTCCCTTCGATAAAGAACAGAAGTAATGAAAGATTCATACCTTTCATTCAAACCATCCAAAATGGTGTCGATGTGTTCATTGATGGTTAACGGAGATCCGACTGCGGCAAGTGAGTCCGCAATGTTCTTGATTTGAAGTACGTAGTCGGAGGCGCTCGAACCCTGTTTCTTGATTGATCGAAGAGCAAGCTTCAATTGACGAGCCTTGGCCATGGTCTGAGACGCAAAAAATTCTTCAATTCGGGACCAGATTTGGTGAGTGGTGTCGCAGCCAACCATGCGATTTAGGAATAATGCGTCCATGGATGAAAGAAGCCATGAGACTATATGGTTATCTTGCTGCTTCCAATTCTTGAATTCTTGAGATTCAGTGGTTGTTGGTTGAGAATCCACAACCGTAAAACGTTGAGGTGTGTGCGATGAAAGGAGATGATTTTCCAAATTATGAGCCCTAAGGGTGCTGATAGCAATCTGTTTCCATGGAAGAAAATTTCCCCCACTGAGTTTGTGTGGAATAGCAACAGGGAAGGTTGTGGGTGAGAAGTTTGGAGTTGTGTATGGATTAGCCATGGTGGAGGAGCGATCGTCAGAAGGCTCTTGATACCATATTAGGATTTTGTACAGTAAAGAAAGAAGAACAAGAAGGAAAACTAAATGCTTTTATTTAACTCATCTTTCCAGTCAAATAGAAAGAGTGAAAACAATGAATACAATCCCTTTCTCTATCTCACAAACAGAGAACAAAAGTATTTATAGAAGAGGAAACAGAGAGCAAGAAAAGTAACTAACAAATAAACCCATAACCAACTCATAACCAATACCTAACACTTAGACTTTATCCTTATCAAGACCAAACCTCGCTCAGATGTAAGTAAATCATATTTTATGAATGATAAATTAAAAAATATTCAAACCAATTTTCATGTCGATCAAGATGAATAGAGGTTTTTCAAACGCTAAAACAAACATGCACTTATTAATTACTTTTTTCTCTCATACACACACACACACATATATATATATATAGAGAGAGAGAGGGAGAGGAGGGATCCACTTACTCCATCTTATAACTTTATATATACAATGAATTTGATTAATCCAATCGTTGAAATATTAATTTACAAAACATAGATCAAGTGTATAAAATTTCATAAAATTTTAATATAATTTGATACTTTATCATCTCATGTTATTTCGACGTATAATATAGTTTTGAAAATATATGTAAATGTTGAGTCTTAGATAATATATCTATCTATATCTGATTTTTCTGAAATTTGATATGCATAATCATCAAGATAATATCATAAAATTCAACGGTTGGATTGATCTAATTTTATATTTATCGAAAGTTATTTGATGGAGTAAGTATAAAAGACTTACTCCTGGAGTAAGTGGATCCCTCCTCATATATATATATATATATATATATTTAAGAGATTATTTAATAAGACTAAAATTTTATCTGTGTATTTAATTTGTTAAAGGTGCATGCATGTTTCCATGAGCTTCTCTCATTTGATTGCTCATGTTTAAACTTTTTATTGTTTGGTTTGAGTATCAAGTGTTTGCATTGAGAAAATAAATTTGAGTTATCCATTTTATCAATGAAGAGATTTATATACAAGGCTGATTGAGCTTGCTCTGCAAGCAATACAATTAGAAAGAGTCCTAACTAACTAACAGAAGTAATTAAATAATCTGCCCAATAAACACGGGCAATAATATATAATAGCCTATATTATTAGATGTTTAATATTATTATTGTTATAACTTTTAACTATGTCTTGAATGGTTGAATCCGAATCTATATTAACACTACTTATTGCCTAATAGACTAAGGTTTGGTTTGGTAGTGCTGTGATTCTCAAAAAGCTGCTGAGCTCTTTGAGCTCTCAAAAAGCTACTTTTAATGGCTTCTAAGAACACTCTTGACTCTTATAAGCTAGCAACAAACGCTCATTGGCTTTTTGAGTTACCAAACACAAAAAAGAGCTTATACTTTTTAAAAGGAGAAGCACTTGCTCAATAAGTTTTACTAAACTCACACTAATACCCTGCTCTCAAGTTGGAAGGTAAATGTCAAAGACGCCCAACTTGCAGAGGAGCTCTTTGAAGCGTACATGGTGCTCAGAGAGGTTTAGTAAGCAATAATATTTGACGTACAACAGAAATACGTCCAAGCTGAGTTGGAAGGTGCACTATAACTTGAGAAGCCCGGAATATACTTCCTAACAAATTAAATAGCAATCTATTTCCACGTGCTTCATTCTTTCGTTAAATGTAGGATTGGAAGATAGGTACGTAAATGACGGATTGATTGTCACAGTACACCATGGCATAAAGGATAGTGACACCAAATTTATCATAATCCTCTTATATATCAAACGAGTGTTAGTATTTGCACAATAAAAAATCATGAATATCATGTTTTAATATTCAAGAACAAATCATAAGGGTGTAAGCTATTCTGATCCACCCGATAGAATCGACGAATCCGAACCGATCTGAAGGGTTTGGATTGGATTGGATTGAATCGGATCATTGGGTCTGATCGGGTATAATCCGATAAATCCGACCATTGAGTAATCCGGATATAAGATTTTAAAAATTTCGATCCGATGGAACCGAACCATCTTATTGATCCGATCAGAATTAAAAAAAATAAATAAATAAAATAATAAATCTAATTCAGTACTTTCTAATTCCTAAATAATGACCTTTTAGGAAATTTTGTATTTTTGCTTTTTTTTTTGGTATTTTTAATGTATTTTTTAAAATTTTTTCGGATTATTTTGGCAATTTTTTAATTTCTTTTGTTTAATCGGGCATCTAATAATCCGAACCGAACCAACCGAATTTTAATAGGATCCATCATTTCGGATTTGCTCATGAAAAAGTGATTCATCCGATTAATTCCGAGCCGAACTTAAATTGATCGGACCGGATTCATTTGTCCTTCAAATCCGATCCAAATCGATCCGATTACACCCCTATTGAAAGCTATAGGTTTTAAAATGTGAGATTTCACTAATTTTTCTAGAAATACCACAAAACAAAGGCTATAGACTTCAAATTATGTAATTTCATGATTCATTTACGTCTAGTAGAAATTGAAGGTTATAGGCTTTAAAATGTGAGATTTCACTAATTTTTCTAGAAACACCATAAAACAAAGGCTATAGACTTTAAATTATGTAATTTCCTGATTTTTTACATATAGTAGAAATTGAAGGCTATAGGCTTTAAAATATGAGATTTCACTAATTTTTCTATTAACACCACAAAACAAAAGGCTATAGAGTTCAAATTATGTAATTTCATGATTTTTTTACATATAGTAGAAATTGAAGGCTATAGACTTTAAAATGTGAGATTTCACTAATTTTTCTAGAACCACCATAAAACAAAGGCTATATACTTCAAATTATGTAATTTCCTGATTTATTTACATATAGTAGAAATTGAAGGCTATAGGCTTTAAAATGTGAGATTTCACTACTTTTCCTAGAAACACCACAAAGCAAAGACTATAGACTTCATATTATGTAATTTCATGATTTTTTTACATTTAGTAGAAATTGAAGGCTATAGGCTTTAAAATGTGAGATTTCACTAATTTTTCTAAAACCACCATAAAACAAAGACTATAAACTTCAAATAATATAATTTCCTAATTTTTTACATATAGTAGAAATTGAAGGCTATAGGTTTTAAAATATGAGATTTCACTAATTTTTCTAGAAAGATTATAAAACAAAGACTATAGACTTCAAATTATGTAATTTCATGAATTTTTTACATATCGTAGAAATTGAAAACTATAGGCTTTAAAATGTGACATTCCACTAATTTTAATTTTCTAGAAATACCATAAAATAAAGGCTATAGACTTCAAATTATGTGATTTCATGAATTTTTTACATATAGTAGAAATTGAAGGTTATAGGCTTTAAAATGTTAGATATCACTAATTTTTTTAGAAACACCACGAAACAAAGGCTATAAACTTCAAATTATGTAATTTCATGATTTTTTTTTTTTACATATAGTAGAAATTGAAAGCTATAGGCTTTAAAATGTGAGATTTCACTAATTTTTCTAGAACCACCATAAAACAAAGGCTAATGACTTCAAATTATGTAATTTCCTGCTTTTTATACATATAGTAGAAATTGAAGGCTATAAGCTTTAAATATATGAGATTTCACTAATTTTTCTAGAAACACCTCAAAACAAAGGCTATAAACTTCAAATTATGTAATTTCCTCATTATTTTACATATAGTAGAAATTGAAGGGTATATGCTTTAAAATGTGACATTTCACTAATTTTTCTAGAACCACCATAAAACAAAGACTATAGACTTCAAATTATGTAATTTTATGATTTTTTTTACATATAGTAGAAATTGAAGGCTATAGACTTTAAAATATGATATTTCACTAATTTTTCTAGAAACACCTCAAAACAAAGGTTATAGACTTCATATTATGTAATTTCATAATTTTTTTACATATAGTAGAAATTGAAAGCTATAGGCTTTAATATGTGAGATTTTACTAATTTTTCTAGAAGCACCATAAAACAAAGGCTAGACTTCAAATAATGTAATTTCCTGATTTTTTTACATATAGTAGAAATTGAAGGCTATAGGCTTTAAAATGTTAGATTTTACTAATTTTTCTAGAATCACCATAAAACAAAAGGCAATATACTTCAAATTATCTAATTTCCTGATTTTTTTTACATATATTAGAAATTGAAGGCTATAGGCTTTTAAAATATGAGATTTCACTAATTTTTCAATTAACACCACAAAACAAAAGCTATAGACTTCAAATTATGTAATTTCATGTTTTTTTTTACATATAGTAGAAATTGAAGGCAAGGCTTTAAAATGTCATATTTCACTAATTTTTCTAGAAACAACATAAATCAAAGGCTAGAGACTTCAAATTATGTAATTTCATAACTTTTTTACATATAGTAGAAATTGAAGTCTAGGGATGTAAGCGGTTACAATCCACCTGATAGAACCGACGAATCCGAATTGATCCGAAGGGTTTGGATTGGATTGGATCGGATCATCTGGTCTGATCGGGTAAAATCCGATAAATCCTACCATTGAGTGGTCCGGATATCGGATTTTAAAATTTTCGATCCGATGGAACCGAAGCATCTTATTGATCCGATCAAAATTAAAAAAAATAAAATAAAATAATAAATCTAATTTAGTACTTTCTAATTCCTAAATAATGACTTTTTAGGAATTTTGTATTTTGGCAATTTTTTTGGTATTTTTTTACAATTTTTTGGAATTTTTTGTATTTTTTTTGCAATTTTTTAATTTCTTTTGTTTAATCGGGCATATAATGATCCGAACCGAACCAACCGAATTTTAATCGGATCCATCGGTTCGGATTTTCCCATGAAAAAGTGATCCATCCGATTCAATCCGAACCGAACTTAAATTGATCGGATCAGATTCATTTTTCCTTCAAATCCGATTACACCCCTATTGAAGGCTATAGGTTTTAAAATATGAGATTTCTCTAATTTTTCTAGAAGCACCACAAAACAAAGGCTATAGACTTCATATTATGTAATTTCATGATTTTATTTACATATAGTAGAAATTGAAGGCTACAGACTTTAAAATGTGAGAATTTACTAAATTTTCTAGAACCACCATAAAACAAAGGCTATAGACTTTAAATTATGTAATTTTCTGATTTTTTTTACATTTATTAGAAATTGAAGGCTATAGGCTTTAAAATATGAGATTTCACTAATTTTTCTACTAACACCACAAAACAAAGACTATAGACTTCATATTATGTAATTGCATGATTTTTTTACATATAGTAGAAATTGAAGGCTATCGGCTTTAAAATGTGAGATTTCACTAATTTTTCTAGAACCACCATAAAACAAAGGCTATATACTTCAAATTATGTAATTTTCTAATTTTTTTACATGTAGTAGAAATTGAAGGCTATAGCTTTAAAATATGAGATTTCACTAATTTTCCTAGAAACACCACAAACCAAAGGCTATAGACTTCATATTATGTAATTTCATGATTTTTTTACATATTGTAGAAATTGAAGGCTATAGGCTTTAAAATGTGAGATTTTACTAATTTTTCTAGAACCACCATAAAACAAAGGCTATAGACTTCAAATAATGTAATTTCCTGATTTTTTTACATATAGTAGTAATTGAAGGCTGTAGGCTTTAAAATGTGAGATTTCACTCAAACAAAGGCTATAGACTTCAAATTATGTAATTTCATGCTTTTTTTTACATATAGTAGAAATTGGAGGCTATAGGCTTTTAAATGTGAGATTTCACTAATTTTTCTAGAAACACTATAAAACAAAGGTTTTAGACTTCAAATTATCTAATTTCATGATTTTTTTGCATGCATATAGTAGAAATTGAAGGCTAGGGGTGTAAGCGGTTCCGATCGACCCGATAGAACCGACCAATCCGAACTGATCCGAAGGGTTTGGATTGGATTGGATAGGATCCTCGGGTTTGATCGGGTAAAATCCGATAAATCCTACCATTGAGTCGTCCGGATATCAGATTTTAAAAATTTCGATCAGATGGAACCGAACCATCTTATTGATCCGATCAAAATTTTAAAAAATAAATAAATAAAATAATAAATCTAATTTAGTACTTTCTAATTCCCTTTTTAGGAATTTTTGTATTTTGGCATTTTTTTGGTATTTTTTTGGTAATTTTTTAATTTCTTTTTTTAACCGGGCATCCAATGATCTGAACCGAACCAACTGAATTTTAATCGGATCCATCGGTTCGGATTTGCTCATGAAAAAGTGATTCATCCGATCCAATCCAAACCGAACTTAAATTGATCGGATCAGATTCATTTTTCCTTCAAATACGATCCAAACCGATCCGATTATAGCCCTAACAAATCATGAAAAAAAAATAATTTTTTCACATGAAAATCTTACAATATCCTTCCAGCCAAACGATCCATTAATTTTTTATTATAATTAAAATTATATCTCTAGTATTCATATTTGACTGATTTAATTTGACTAGCTACTTGTTATCTTATATTATTATCGATACATACGTAATGTTTATATATAGTCACTTACGTGAGTACTAGTGGTAGTTATGCCCAAAATAAATGCAAATACATGATCAAGATTAAAAAAATAGATGATGATTTGCTTCATATATTAATTTGTTGAGATACAATAACATGAATTAGTTCCTCTATAAAAATTTCCATCGAGTACATTATTTCAAATATATTGCGGAAATCAATTCATGCTTTGATGTGATCCACTCTCTTACAAGTAATAAGAAATCCTGCACATAAACAATACATAATTTAATTAGTTATTGCAAAATGATACATACATATATAGAAAGCTATAACAAATTAAGGACATGTTCATGAATCTGAATTTTAGTTGAAAGTAAAATGAAGAAATGAAATATAGGCTGGTTTAGATAAGTTTATTTTAGAAGAAAATTTTTTATTGATATTTTGAAATATTTTTTAAGAAATTAAAGTTATTTTATATGTAGATATTATATCAAATAACTTTTTCTATTTAATCTTAAAGTTTTTTATATTATGAAAATATTTGTCTAAAAGATGGAAGTTACAGTAGTTATTTTTTCAAAAAAAATTCTATTAATTATGTTTTTACTAAAAAGTCTTACATAAATGTAATAAAAAGCACAAAAAAGATTTTTAATAAAAAATATTATTTTATCAAAATAATGACACCCGAACAAATAAATATGACCATTGGTATATGTACAATAAAAAATAGTCAAAACAGTCAATTTTTTATGCACAACAAGTATTATGTAATGTGCACAACATATTACATGTTGCACACAACATATATTACATATTATGCACAACAATATCACATGTTATAAAGAAAAATAATGTTGTAATATGTGATATATATTATGCACAACATGTTATATATTTTGTGCATAATATATAATATATACGTTGTGCATATTATATATTATATATTATGCACAATCTATTGGTTATTTTTACTAATTTTTTATTGTACATCAAAATTTTTCCAATAAATATTTATAGTATGAATGTAAAAAAATATGTAAAATTTGATAAAATTTTATCATAAAATCTCTATATCATCCACCCAAATATACTTCCACATGTATATTCACCTCCCCTGCAATTTTAATAGTGTTAATGGAGCTTCTTACTATTTTCAATGCGTAGATGATATAGGTGAATGTACCGTGGGTTTGTATATCTTCAATTTCTTTATTCAATAATATTACGTATACAACAGAAATACATTCAACCAATATCCAACGTGTGTTATACATAATATGAGATGTGTATATATATGTGCTATACAAATAGCACACATCCCATATCACGTATAGCACACGTTGGATACTTGTTGGACGTATTTCTGTTGTACGACAATTTGCAAAATTCAAACAATAATGTTTGTCGTACAACAAAAATACGTTCAACGAGCATCCAACGTGTCCTATACGTGATATGAAATATGTGCTATACATGTAATACACGTACGTATAGCACACATTCCATATCACGTATAACACGTTGAATGCTCATTTGGACGTATTTCTTTTGTACGACAAACATTATTGAAATTCAAACTAGAGGTAGAGTTAGAGTGAGAAGAAATATTTACGCGGTGCTACAATTGACATTAGGAGGAATTATAAGATTAATCTTGCAGAATTTGGGTAGATCTAAAGCTCTAGTGGGATCAATAGGCAATTTCTCTGCTGCGTCTTTCAAACACTCACAAACATCTTTTTGGTTCTGAGTGGAATTTGCTTTCTTGTACACAGTTTTTGCTCCGGCACAACACTTACTCGAGGGTTGATCTGGTCCTTTGCCCTCTAAATAATCCTTACATGGCTCCAACAAATTAACCGCATCTTGGCATGTTATGTCGTTGATTACCATCTGGTTTGCACTGAATGCCGTAACCAACAAGGATAAAGCCATAACTGGAACAAACAGAGCAAGCACTTTCTTTTCCTCCATTGATAAATAAAATAATAGTTTTATGATAATAGTTACTTTGTGTTGGGTGTATTTGTTTGATGAATATTGGTTTGCTTGTGGTGAGTCTCAAGGTGTGAGCAAGGAGGGTAATTTATTGACAAAGAAGTTCTCTTTTGAATGAACGTGATATTAATTGCTTAAGATTAGGTTTCCATCTACTCCCTTTTCTTATATAAAGATACAAAAAAGTTCAATATTCATCACTTGTACCGATACTCGACATAAAAGGTTAACGTGACATGAAAAATAATGTGCGTATTTTTAATGTGAAAATATTATTTATTATGCACTTCTGTAGTTTTGGTGTGTGCATTTCTATATGTTTTGGTTTGTGCAATTATGTGTGTGTATTCGGCATGTTTTTATGTGTATAATTATATATATATTTGTGAGTCCATTTCTTTATGATTGGGTGTGTGCAAAATTATAATTTTTTTAATTTTAAAATATTTAGGTGGTGTTTGGTTTGTGAAAATATTTTCTATTTTCATTTCCAAAAATTGTTTTTATTTTCATTTTTTTTCAAAATTTTAAAATATTTTTGTTCCCTATTTTCATTTCTTAAAAATTATTTCCACTTCACAAGAATGCTATCATTCAATTTATATTATCTTTCTTTACAACATGTAATACATGTTGTGCATAATATATGATATATGTTTGCACAAAATATCATATATAATGTGCATACTATGTAACATATGTTATACATATTATATATTATATATTGTGCAAAGTCTACAAAACTTATTTTATTCACTATTTAAAAAAATTATAGAAATATACAAATTTAATCAGACTTTTAAATAATTTATGTATTAAAATCAAACTCAAACTCATTCGATAAGATTAAAAGCCCAATATTACATAGATAGTTATTGCACACTTCTCTTTATATATTTATATTACGTGTTAATATCTTCACTCCTATCAGAAATGACGAAAATATCCAATAAACAATAAATTTTAATAAACAGCATACTTTACTTTTTTTTTTTATTAAAGAAATCGGTTATGGTAGTAGTTCTAAAAATAGGGTGGAAATAAATGCTCTTTCAATTATATGCATACTTTTTAGCTATTGAATTTTGCTAATAAGTGCCCTAAGGATACTTGTTAAGATTATTAGAACAAATTTAAGATATAATGATGGGTCCCTTGCATAGAAAATATAAAAATGCATGTTTTCAAGATGAATATTTCTATTTTTAATTCCTTAACAAGTGGCCTTAGAGCACTTGTTAGCAAAACCCTTAGAGGGCGTAAGGGCGTTTAGCATGAGGTAATCTGCATAGATTACCAATAATCTTTCAATTAAATTACCTGGTAATCCAGATTGATTCGTTTGTTTTGACAAAGATATTGGTAATGTAGATTACCTCTATTTCATGTGGCAATCTGGATTACCACCCCTAAGTAATCTTTTAATTTATTTTATTACACCATTACCCCTCTAACAAAATACACTACTAATCCTAATTTTATAATTTTATAACATATGCTGCAGCTTGGTACGAGCAAACTTGGTCCATCGTCCCGCCCTGCTGCTCACCGCACCGCCATCCCTGAGGAACGCGGCCGCCCCTGCTGCTGGTCATCGCGCTGCGATCTGCTGCTGCACATCCATCGCGTCGCCCCTGCTGCTGGTATCGCACCTCCGCCCTGCTGCTGGTATCGCTCCTCCGCCCTGCTGGTGCACCAGTCGCACCACGCACCGCGCCTCGGAGCATCGCACCTCGGCGCCTCAGCCGCACCTCGGAGCACCGCGCCTCGAAGCACAGCGCACCGCGCCCTGCAAGGTTAGTATTTTTATTTCTTTCATAATTGATGGTTTCAGTATTGTTTATTTAATTTCAACTGTTTTGGAATATTAAAATGTGTCCATTGTTGTTTAAATTTGATTTATATTTCAATGTGTTCATATTTTTATGCTATATTGGGTCTTACAATTGTCTATCTTTTTATTATTTTGTTTGTGCACATAATGAAATTTGTCTTATTTTATTCTCTTTGTTTGTAGTACTTTTAGATAACATAATGGATGAATCACAAAGACAATTGACATCATTTCTTGTCATTCTCATTGAGCTCCATAAATGTGTTGTTACATACCTTGGGTTGTTAAAAGCTTTTCATGGTTATTTAATTGCAAGAAGGATGAATAAGAGAAAAATGATCACTGAGGGTGATCGTGAGTCTATTAGGCAAATTACCTTGAGAAGGATTATCTTTGATACTGATTTAGCATGCATAGAGAATACACATATGGATAAAGAATGTTTTAATAAACTGTGTGATATGTTGAGAACTAGAGGTGGATTATCAAGTACAAAAAATATGTGTGTAGAGGAAATGGTGGCAATGTTTTTACACATATGTGCTCATCATACAAAAAATAGAGTTATCAAGAGACAATTTGTAAGGAGTGGCGAGACTATTAGTCGACATTTTAATGCAGTTTTGAATTTCATCCTTCTTTGCTATGAGTTGCTACTCAAGAAACTAGAGCCAATGCCAGAAAACTCTACCGACTATAGATGGAAGTGGGTTAAGGTATTATGTCATTGGTTGAGAGGTTCTTATAAATATACATACATATATCTATTGATAACATATGTTGATTATATATTTTGTTTTTGGTTTTAGAATTGTCTAGGTGCATTAGATGGAACATATATTGAATGCACTGTACAAGATATTGAGAAGCCCAAATACAGGACAAGAAAGGGTGAAATAGCTATGAATGTCTTAGGAGTATGTAGTCAAAATATGCAATTTATCTATGTTTTACCTGGGTGGGAAGGGTCAGCCACAGATGTAGAGTGTTAAGAGATGCTATATCCAGACAAAATGGATTAAAAGTGCCGCAAGGTAATAGTTGTAGTTACGTACTAAAGAATATTAGAATTACATAGGATTTTGGGTTGTTTTACTAATGCATCATATTTATGATAGGTTTTTATTACTTATGTGATGCTGGATATACCAATGGCGAAGGATTTTTAACACCATACAGAGGTCAACGATATCATCTGAATGATTGGGGACAAGCTCCTAGAACAACACATGAATTTTACAATCACAAACATTCATGTGCTAGAAATGTAATTGAGAGATGCTTTGGACTTCTGAAGATGAGATGGGCTATTCTTAGAGAAAAATCTTTTTATCCTGTTAAAACTCTTACACGAATTGTCTTGGCTTGTGCGTTACTCCATAATCATATTAGGAGAGAGATGTCTGTTGACCCCTTTGAGGGAGTGGTACTAGATAACACTCCACTAACACACAATGTATTAGGCCATGAAAATGAATTCATTGATCATGTTTCAACTTCGGATACTTGGAATCAATTTAGAGATACTTTAGCACAAGAAATGTGGGATGAGTCTAGAGCTTGAGATATTGAGAGCATGTATTTATTTTCAATCCTTGTTCATTGAATAACTATATGAAATTCATTATTATATGATTTATTTAATATATTTGGAACCTTGTTTTGGTTGTTTGAAATTATTCAATGTGATTGAATATGGAACCTTGGTTTATATATTGCTCTTGTTGCAATGCTATTGTCTTTTTATTTTGAAAAATTTTGTATTATTATATTGACATTATTTGTCTTTAGAAATGAATATCAATAGTAGTGAATGTCAACGAGGAACCCAAAACAAAAAGAAGCATCAATGGACAACAGCACAAGATGCTTTACTCGTTGAATGTATGACAGAATTGAAGAATGATCCTTTTTGGAGTGCTGGTGAAGGTAACAACTTCAAATCTAGATTCCTTGTACAACTTGAGAATATGATGACCACACGAGCACCTGGATGTGGTGTCAAAGCTCAACCACACATTCATTCAAGGCATAAGCTATTGAAAATGCAGTAAAATGCTATTTATGATATGTTATATAACTCGTCGGGGTTTGGATGGGATCCAACCAAGCTTTGTGTTACTTGCGAGCAAGATGTTTGGGACCAGTGGGTGAAGGTATTGAAATAAACCTTTGCATAATACTATTACTTATAAATGTTTTAGTATATTATAATTATTGATTAACTATTGATTTCACATATTTTATAACAGAGTCATCTGAATGCATCTGGTCTTCGAAACAAGGCATTCCCTCATTTTGATAGTTTATCAATCATATTTGGAAAAGATCGTGTAACAGGTAAAGGTGTTGAAGATTTTGTAGAAGCGGCTGCTGAGATTCTTGAAAATACTATCAATCTTGATGATGATGATGTGCTTGGAAATGAAGAAGGTTTTGCATTTGATAGCCCTGCAACTCAAACACCGACAACTCAATCTCCAACATAAGACATAATTAAGAGCAACTCTTCATCTCAGAGTAAATCCACCTCTAGAAAGAGGAAAGCTCAATCTGATGATGCTCTCATAGAAGCTTTAATCGCGTCATCAAATAGTTTTGGTGCCTATTGCGAACGTTCAAGTCAGAGCATTGAGGATGTAGGAAGCTATTTCAAGAATCTATCTGCTAGCAATGACTACCACGAAAAGGTTTTTGATGCATTACTTGCTATTGAGAATCTTGATCTAAATGAAGCACAAATGCTTGAAGTAGCAGAGATCATTGCTTCATCTTCGTCCAGTGCAAAATTCTTCTTTGCAATGCCCATCAATTTGAGGAAGTCATATGTGCGGAAGAAGCTTGGTTTTCTTTAAGTCTAGGCGTTTGATTTTTTTATGTTGAACTATTTGCAAGAATAATTTTTGCTCGTTTTTTTTAGTTATTGCATTTGATTTTCTATTTTAAACTATTTACCAAACTATTTCTTGTTGGTGTTTTTTTTTAATTTATTGCGTTATATTTATTTTTCTATGTTGCACTCTTTGCAAGAATATTATAATTATTTTAATGAATTTTTATTTTTATTAAATAATTATATTAATGTCAAAATTGAAAAATATTGATATTAAATTCAAAATATAATTATATTTGGTCAATTCATTTTATGTGTATTTTATGTATTTTAATAATATAAATAATATAATTATATTTGATTAATTCATTTTATAATTATTTAGAGGGTATTATAGTAATATATATAGATTACCTGGTAATGTGGATAATATACCAAACAAAGTAATGCAGATTACCGGTAATCTTATTTGTATATACCAAACAAGGTAATGTGGATTACCGGTAATTTAATTGGAGGTAATCTATCTGCAAGGTAATCTAGATTACCGGTAATCATCCTCGGTAATGCACCAAACGTTGGGTTGCGTGCTAATGCAGCATCACAAGGTTGTGGCATATGCTTCACGGCAGTTGAAGCCACACAAGCTTAATTACCCGACTCATGACTTGGAGCTGGCGGCAGTAGTGTTTGCCTTGAAGATGTGGAGACATCACCTCTATGGAGTAAGGTTTGACGTGTTCTCTGATCACAAGAGCCTAAGGTACTTGTTTGATCAGAAGGAGTTGAACATGAGGCAAAGGAGGTGGATGGAGTTCCTGAAGGACTATGACTTTCAGTTGAACTATCATCCAGGAAAGGCGAACGTGGTGGCAGATGCTTTGAGTCGTAAGACGGTGAGCGTAGCTCACATGATGGTTAGAGAGGCAAAGCTCATAGAGGAGTTTAGGAACCTTGAGCTTGGAGTGACCTTTACCCCCACCAGCGTTAGAGTGAGCCATCTTCAGGTATCTAGTGATTTCTTGAGGGAGATAGGTAGAGCCTAACTGTAAGATGAGGAGTTTGGAAAGGTATAAAAGGCAGTCAGTGAGGGCAGATTGCAGGGCTTCCGGAAAGATGGAGATGGGTTATGGAGATTTGAGGGGCGTGTATGTGTACCTGCGAGTGGTGATCTTCGGAGTGCGATCTTGGAGGAGGCTCATAAGAGCCATTTCACCATTCACCCTGGGACGGATAAGATGTATCAGGACCTGCGAAAGATGTTCTGGTGGCAGGGACTGAAAAGGGATGTTGTAGAATGGGTTAGCAGGTGTTTGGTTTGTCAGAAGGTGAAGGCGGAGCACAAGAGGATGCCAGGATTGCTACAGTCGCTTAGTGTGCCCGAGTGGAAGTGGGAGAGCATATCCATGGACTTCGTTCCTGGATTGCGAAGGACGCAGGCGGGCCACGATGCTGTGTGGGTCATTGTTGATCGACTGACCAAGTCGGTTTATTTTCAGGCGATCAGGATGACTTACCCTTTGGAGAAGCTGGCGGAGATCTATGTCAGGGAAGTTGTGAGGTTGCATGGTGTGCCAAAGACGATAGTCTCGGATCGTGATCCGAGATTCGCGTCTCGTTTCTGGGGAGCTTTCTAGAAGGCTCTAGGCTTGGAGCTGAGTATGAGCACGGCATACCATCCTCAGACGGATGGACAGTCAGAGAGAACTATCCAGACGTTGGAGGACATGTTGAGGGCATGTGTTTTGGATGGAAAAGGAAGTTGGGATAAGTTACTGCCCTTGATAGAGTTCTCCTACAATAACAGCTACCAAGCAAGCATAGGGATGGCGCCTTTTGAGGTTTTATATGGAAGAAAGTGTAGATCACCCCTATGTTGGCATGACCCCGGTGAGACAAGTGTGTTAGGACCCGACCTTGTGAGGGAGACGTCGGAGCAAGTGAGGAGGATTAGGGAGAGGATGCTCGCGGCCCAAAGCCGCCAAAAGAGCTATGCAGACCGAAAGAGGAGACCCTTAGAGTTTTCTGTAGGCGAGCATGTCTTTTTGCGGGTTACCCCCACGACAGGTATAGGAAAAGCCATGAAAGTTAGAAAGCTAAGCCCTAGGTACCTTGGTCCATTCGAAATTCTGAGTCGTGTCGGGCCAGTCGCTTACCGAGTGGCCTTACCTCCCAATCTTTCAGACTTGCATAATGTCTTTCACGTCTCTCAATTGAGAAAGTACTATTCCGATCCTAGCCATGTCTTAGAGCTGGAAGAGGTACAACTAAGGGATGATTTGACGTTTGGATTGCCCCCTATGAGGATCGTTGACCGTGGCGTCAAGAGATTAAGAAGCAAGGAAGTGCCTTTGGTCAAAGTGGCTTGGGGCCGAGGTTGGTTGGAAGACTTCACCTGAGAATTGGAGGACGAGATGCGTCACCAGTTTCCACATATGTTTACAGGTACGAATTTCGGGACGAAATTCTTTTTAGGGGGGGAGAAATGTAACACCCCGACTTTTATTAGGTTCTATTTATGTGAAATTAAGAGTAATTGAACTTAGTTAGAAATTTAATTAAGTTGGAGTGGATAAGTTTCTCCTTAATAAACCTTTATGTGTTGTATGTGTTTGAATTGTATGTATTTATATGCTATATTTAATGTTTTAATGATGCATGAGGGTAGGAATGATGTATGTATGAGTATGGCACAAGTTGGGACGTTTTAGAAGTGTTTTTGGGCAATTTTACAGCCCAGTAATCGATTACCATGGGCTGGTAATCAATTACACTGCACAAATTTTCGAATCTGTGCATTTTTACATACTGTAATCGATTACACCAAGTCTTCCCGAAGCACCGCCTGCGTGTTCTACTAAGTGTAGGCCAGTGTTTAGCTCCTTGAAGAATATTATAATTATTTTAATAGATTTTAATTTTTATTAAATAATTATATTAATGTCAAAACTGAAAGTATTGATATTAAATTCAAAATATAATTATATTTGATTATTTTATTTTATGTGTATTTTAGAAGGTATTTTAATAATATATATAATATAATTATATTTGATTAATTCATTTTATAATTATTTAGAGGGTATTATAGTAATATACCTACATTACCTTGTAATCTTTTTAATATACCAAACAAGGTAATGTAGATTACCAGTAATGTTATTTGTATATACAAAACAAGGTAATGTGGATTACCAGTAATTTAATTGGAGGTAATATATCTACAAGGTAATTTAGATTACCGGTAATCTTCCATAGTAAGAGATTTTTAAATCGAGGTGACTCTGCTAAGGAAGGGAAAAAATTCTTTAGCTGCAGGTTCTCTAAAATCTCTTGAAGAAACAAAATCTTATACAGAGGAAAAAAAAAAAAGAACAACAAAAGCATAGGAAAATGCTTTTTTACTTCAACGAACCAACTGATTACACCTGAATTTGAATTTGAAAATGCACGAAAAGATCTAAACTACTACTAGAATCATTGAACGATAATAAATGATAAATAAAAGCTAAAAATAAGCAAGTTTTATGAGATAATATTGTGAATATTTTTATCTTTAACAGATTTAGATAAGATTTGATTTGATCTTATATCTTTCATATAAGATTTGATTTGATTTTATCTCTTCTTTATTTTAGCTATAAATAGCCCTTTGAATCCTAATGGATGAGCACACTTCGGAGACTACCAATAATATTGCTTTCTCTTCTCCTCTAGCTCTCTCTGTTATTGTTATTAGTTTCACAACACGTTATCAGCACGAAAAGCTTTCAAGGTAACATTTTTTTTTAATTATGTCAGTATTTCAATTATGCCAAATCTCTCTCATCTTGAATTTGTTTCCCTTAAAGTTTCGGGAAAGAACTACATGACTTGGGTTCTCGATGCTAGAATCCATCTGAAATCATTGGGTCTTGAAGACACCATTGTCCAAGGAAATGCTGCATCCCAGAAGGATTGCACTAAAACATTAATTTTCCTTCACCGTCATCTCCATAAGGCTTTAAAATTTGAATACCTTACTCTGGAAGATCCTGCAGATCTCTGGATATATAGCCTGGAAGAAATATATGATCACCAAAAGTCGGTGATTCTTCCAAAGGCTCATTAATTTGATTGAAGGCTCTCGAAGAGCTATAATTTTGTTACCTGAAGGAACAAAATTCATCATTAATTATGCATTACTATCTACTTAATCGCAAAGAAACTTATTGAGTTTCAAAGATATTCGTCGAAATGGATATCATATTAAGACAGTAAATGAGGGGAATAATGAGTACCTCCATATCACAAGTTGTGATTCCAACAAGAAAGTTGTACTAGAAAAATTACCTTCGTTTTCATCTGGTCTTTATTACACTAAAATTAACATGGTTGCCGTGACACTTAAGATTCCTAGCTCCAAACTCTAGGGGAAACCTGACTCTGATACCAACTGTAACACCCCACTACTGAAGGGTGTCCGTGCGAAGGGCTCTATCCCAACAAACACGCTACTAGGGCATAAAATAAAAGCTAAACATGATAATATCATAAATGCACAATCTTATAAACTGAATATATAAAACTGTATAACATCTGTAAACCACAACTGTAATTGTTTGATCATAAATACTGATCTGAGACTAAACATAACTGTAACATAACATACTAAAAAGAAAGGGATCCTGCCTCTAAGGTCTGGAGCAAACTAATACATAAGAGACTGTCTGAAAACTATAAATGAAAACTGTAATAAAATCTAAACTACAGACTAGAAGACTCCACGATAGAAGTAGAACTCACCAAAAATAGACTGCAGCAACCTGTACTGGATCAGGGGCTCCTCGTCGGCAACAGGATCGTACTCTGAAAAACATGGGTGGCGAGGGATCAATCGTCGACTCAGTGAGGGGATAATGCATGCAATGTAACACTCACAACATATATAACACAAACTAGCATGTTATCATCCATACAAACAGTATCTTGTCGAGCTATCACACTAAAGCTACTGTCCCAAACCTACTACTGAATAACTGTAATCTGAATTTGTAAACCGACTCTCAGCACGCAGCTAGAGTATAATCATATATGACCCGCGAGGAGTATAATTGTAACTGTCACAAAGTCGTCCGACAACCGGGACCGGAACGTACTTGGCGGGCTTGGGCGGCTCACCGTTAACTAGCATACCACAACTAAGATCTATCAGGGTTTGCATCCGGGACATAGCACCTGACGTAGTACTAAACAGGGCGGCGTGATTACTCAAGACAGTCAGCATACAATACAACCAACATACATCATACATGCTATAAAACTTTACGTATAATTCATTTATATCTCTTATCTTATTTAGTCACATGTTACATCGTAAACAACAAATAATAAACCATCCGGCAATCAACATATAACCAGCACATAACATAGCATAACTTAGAAGAATAAATCTCTATAATCACCTATACTAATGTTCCTAACCACCTAGCATGTTACTAATACTACAACTACCATTACGCATAAACATAAACATACACATGCAACATTATTTATTTATTATCTTAACCTATTATCTAATTATCAAACATATATATGCTATGAATGCTACACTACATACAAGATCTCCACTCACCTGGATAATTCTGAGGCTGGAAAGCACCGTTAGCTCCGGCTTCAGCTATCGGCACCGTATTTGCACCTGGCATGCAATAGACACATCAGAACCACTAAAATAAGAGAAAACGAAACTTTGAACTGATGTTGCATAACACGCCTTCGCTAGCGAGCTACTGCTGCTCGCTAACAAGGGACCGGTCGCTGGCGAGCTACTCTTGCTCGCTAGCGACCCTCACGCAGAAAAGGGCAGAAAAGATTTTTCTCACTCACCGTCGGGAATTTGCTCGCACAGAGGTATCTCCAAGACGTCAGACTCACACTATCCTCAGTAATAAAGGATGTGGGACTCGGTCCGGTCGCTAGCGGTTGAAACATGGTCGCTAGCGACCAGCTGCTCGCTAGCGAGCCCCCTCTGACAACAACTTGCTGACGCGTCCTAAACAGAATCCTTACTAAGTGATACTGTGATATGGGGTATCACAGGACGATTCGAGCAATGGTCTTGGTTCTGGCTAGTGCTGCTTGAAACTTTGGTCCCTTAAAAGGTAAACCAACTTTGGACAGAGTTTTGGTGGGTCCTTGACAACGACGCCAATGTTTCGTACCTTTCACTAATGTGGAACTGTCGCTGGTCTCTAAACTCCACTCGCTGCTCCTCTTCAAGGCGTCTGGGGTGTTTTCCTGAAAGGACTCTCAAGCTTAAGTCAGTATATGCACTAGCTTAGGAACTAAACTGAAAGCATACCTAATATTGTGTATGACACCCCTATTTATAGAGTGGAAATTGAGCGAATATGCGGTAACGACCTCTGAGCTACTCGGGATAACGATCATCCCGCTTGCTACGATGTGCTTGATTGATCCACGTAGCGCTTGTTGTGGTTCCGGGAGTTGCGATGTCATTATCTCCTCGTACTGGATTTCCCGTATCCTATGCGTTAGGTCGAGCTTATCCATCTCGGGTCGGATCCCTTGACTCAATTTTGAATCCAAATTTTGGCTCATTTTATGTTGGACCATTTGGTGAGTTGGGCTCGAATTAGTCCCTTCGTAGGTAGACCAATCCGAGTACCGAATTGGGTCTGACATTGGGCCATAACGCCTTATATCACAAAATGTGGATTGGGTCACTAATTTGGACCTCGTATCTTGGCCATCAAACACGAGGTAGGAACAATGACTATACTGACCGACCGTGAACCCAAATGAGAAGCTCAATGAACCTTTTTTTTAATTTTTTTTCAATGATGTATTTTAAAAGCAAAACCAAAAATAAAAAACTTAAATATATTAGAATGATTTATAATGGGATTGGAGTGCTGGGACAAAAGTGATTTATTGATGAATTGCTTTAAGTTAGCACGTCAAAATCACTGCTAGATTTTATCTTCAATACATTACGATTATTTTGATTTAAATTTTAATAAAATTACTTTTAAATAATTAAGGATTAAAAGAATTAATTTAAAAGTAATTGATGCATTGTATTTATAAAAAATAACAAAAAAAAAATTTAAAAATATTATTATAAGATAGTAAAAATAAAAGTTAGTTCGCATCATTCATTTTAAAAGTACAAATGCAAAATAAATATTATGTTTTTCCCTTCTACTTCTATACAAGTCAACTACATTTTTCATATGCACTTGGTAAAACATGGTATTCTTCACATCATATATTAATCAACACTTGCAAAAAAAATGACAAAACATTGTTAAGTGGGTAATAAACCATGAATACTACACATTATATATTTAACAACTCTTAAACATAAATGAGCATCGTTAGGGTTATAACAAAAAATTAGTCAAAACAGCCAATAAATAGAAATTTGGGCTATAATCACCAAGTCCATTAAAAATATACTCATAATTAAAATTCTATTTGGGCTATAAAATACTAAATTGACTTTGTTGACTATTTTGGCTGATTTTTTTATTATTCTCCCATATTTGTGAAAATAAAAATACTTCTTGTACATTCTTAAACTAGTCACCACAGTAAAATACGCACTTAGAAGTAAAATTAAATATATTTTAATTATTTTTTACTTTTTATGGGATCGATCATATTTATGGAATGATAGCTGATGAGTGATTGTCCGATTGATATACATTACATATAATATTACCGACTTACAAAATATGACAAAACATTGAAGAATGTGATTAATTTGATTTGCTACACTTTAAATTACATCTAGCCTCATCTCATTTTAAAAATATAATTAACTATATAGCAAGTGGTGCCCACATTTCTTGGCGAATAGTATCATAGCCTTCAGTCTTCACCCACCCAGTCAGGTATAAATCTGTTGGCTCACTCACTACACTATACAGCACTGTGCCACATGACACACACTATTTAGAATCGGTTAGCCATAGAGCGTGCGCACACAACAATACCAGCGTAAATTAGAGCCTCTGGTTTAACACTTCCAATGTTCCAATCTCCAACAAATCACACACACAAATCCATGACTAATGATAGCGTGCATAAAAAAAAATAGTCTCCGTATAATAATTCAACATTTTTAATAATTCAATTTTTATTATTATACATTAATTCAACATTTTAAAAGTTGAATTACTAGTTTCAAAATATTAAATGATGATTGATGATGATTAATTTTATAGTGTCCACCGAGTATTTCTCCAAATCCATTAACACCAATAAAACCAAGGGGCCAATCTATGCACACATTTCAACCTCAACCTTACCAACCTGAGAACCTGTCTCTATAAATTATAACACCCTTTCCTTACCCAATCTCCACTCAATTCATCACACTCTTTCTCATCATCATCAACTTATCTTGCAATTTTTCCTCAAGCAAACATAAAGAAGAATCAATATGAAGGCAGGTCAGTGGGTTTCAGAGCACAAGCTTGCTAGCATTGGTAAGTTATAAGAATCCCAAAATAGTAATTCATTCTTTATCCAAAATGAGAAATTTCTTTTCATAGTAGTTATTGTTTAATTGCTTGATTTTACTAGCAGCAAAAATATTTTCAATGTGAATTATTTTAGGTTGCAACTCAAATGTTTAAAATTTAAAATATAGAAAAGTTTGTCATTAATTTGGCAGTTGATTAATTAATTAATTAAGCTCTAAATGGGTGTTGAAATTTTAATATAGGGGCACTCTGGGCCTCTGGAGTGGGAGCATCACTCGTGGGTTATGCACGCACAAAGTCTCCAATGAAACCAAGCCTCAGGCTTATCCATGCCAGGTAATTTTGCTACAAAAGTTTTCCACTTACACTACTAATTTAGAATAAATCCTATTTTTATGAAGTAGTGTTGTTATTTGCACACTTAAAAATCAGCCAAATTCATATAGAGATTTTGTGCCACAAATATTTCAGCCCACTAAAAACTAACTATTTAAAGATAATTTTTGTTTAGTAAAAAATTATTCAATAGGTTCATTGACTAATTTTACTTGTTATCTATTATTCACCGAACATTTCCCATTTTTATCCCTCCAAAAAGTCCCTGGTTACTTGGTTAGTTTCTATCATTTTAAAAAGAGACCAAATTTACCCGTACGTTTTATGTATAGGCTTGTACACTTAAAAAAGATAAAAACTAATTTGTCAATTAACTTGTTCTCTATTTTAAATTGCAATAAATTTGAAGGAATTAATTTGTCCTTCATATCATTACTTAATTATTCTCTTCTTTCTTTTATTTGTTTTATCCAAAAAATTAGTTTTTTTTTTGTTTTTCGGAATTCTAGTAATTTTTATTATTATTTTTTAAATTTTCAAAGAGATTAAAAATATGCTTATTTTAAAAAAAAATACATACATTATAATTTTTTTATAAATATATCTGAAGTTTAAACTGAACAAATAAAAAACAAATAAATAAAGGAAGAAATTTGTTTCTTGACACCATGAAGTGTTGAAATGCTATTTGCAATGAAGAGAGATTATTAAGTGCACCAAGAACAAAAGATTATTTTCTTCTACTTATATTTTGACACATCAACAATTCTATCCTCTAGTTTGAAACTTAACTCCCTCTCTTTCTATTATAATTGACTTTTTTATTATGTATCATGCAATGAATGGTACAGAGCAGATGAATCTCTTACTCTTAGTGCAAATAATATTTTTTCTGTAACGAATGAATGGATGAATATGTGTGGGTTGGTTTTGCAGGTTGAATGCACAAGCACTGACTCTGGCGGTTCTGTCGGGTGCAGCTGCTTATCACTACTATGCAAATCGTAATTCTGTTGCAGATCCAAAGCCAGTGGAAGATACACCTGCTCCCAATTTTAACCAGATTGTTGAATGGGAGCTCTATAGTCCTTTCTAAATTGAAAATTAAAACTATAGGGGTTTTAATTTATGTCATTAATTAATAATAATATGAGTAGTAGAGGTTAAGAATGCTGTTTTGTATGTGTATTTTTTTACTATGTATTGATTATGATTCCGGAAGTGGGGGAAAAGCTATGGCTTCAATTTGTATCTCTATGTTCGAAATTCTAATGTATATACAAGTTTTATGATAATCTGAGTTTTGATCTACTTTCAAGTTTTATAGGTTGCGTTTGTTTTTTCTGATTTTGCGGTCAGAATCAAGGAGTCAATAAAAAATTGACTCTGATAAGTGTTTGGTGCGAGAATCACAGTGACTCAGTGAACAGAGTCATAGTGACTCAGTAAACGACAAAATTGTAAATTTTTTGTTCACTCCGATTTTGGAGTCACTGTGTAATAGAAGGGAGTTACTGTATGTATGTGTGTTGTTCGAAATTCTAATATATATACAAGTTTTATGATAATCGGAGTTTTGATTTACTTTAAAGCTTTATATATTGCGTTTGTTTTTTCTGATTTTTGGGATCGGAGTTAAAGAGTTAATGAAAAATTGACTCTGTTAAATGTTTGCTGTGAGAATCACAGTGACTCAGTGAACAGAGTCATAGTGACTCAGTAAATAAAATTGTAAATTTTTTGTTCACTCCGATTTTGAAGTCACTATGTATTAAATGAGAATAACTATGTGTATGTGTGTTGTTCGAAATTCTAATGTATATACAAGTTTTATGATAATATGAGTTTTGATCTACTTTAAAGCTTTATAGAGTTTCAGCTTCAATTGCATTATTCTAAGTGAAATTCATAGTGAAAAAATAGAAAAGGTGATCACAGATGCAACAGGCTTATCCTCATCCCAAATCTTACACATATAGGGGGTCATTTTTGTCGGCACTAATAAATTTTTTCCACCATACTATATTTTTGTTATTTTTTTATCAGAACAATGCATATCAGGTGTGATTTTTTGGCGTGCATGGGTTATGTTTCTTTTATTATATTTGTTTTTGTTCAAAATTTATATATATATATATATATTTTTATAATCAGGCTATATATTTTTTTTTGGTAATATATAATCAGGCTATATGTTTTCTATCAAAATAAACTAATACGTTTTGACCTAACAAATTGGGCTACAACATAAGATGTTGTTTAAGTGAACTCAAGCCCAGAATGGATGTTCACCAAAAACACACAGAACAATTGGAGCTATTTAACAGTTGTTGCAATATTTACAAAAAGACCCACAGGGTTCTGTTTACAAAATTAAAGTAAAATTTTGTTTTCTAATTCGAGAAGTCTGGTTGAGCTAACTAAGTGTTTTATTTCTATCTCACTCTTTGATGTGGTGAGATTGCATTATATGACTCCAATTATATTGACTTTGAAAGTTCAGAATAATTGATGTACAAGTTATTTAAGAATTAGAATGAGCATGAAGCCAACAATAATATAAATAGAGGATTGATAGAGAAACAACAAAAAATCAGCCAAAACAGTCCATAAATAGGAATTTGGATCACAATCACTCAGCCCATTAAAAATATACTCATGATTAAAAGTGTTATTTGAGCCATAAAGTGTTAAATGAGTTTTATTGACTATTTTGGCTGAAAAGTGTTGTTCCCCGAGCATTTATGATATAAATATGAGCATTGCTAGAGGTACAATAAAAAATTCGCCAAAACAGTCAACAATAGGAAATTGGACCTAAATCACTAGGTCCATCAAAAAAATACACATGGTTAATAATACTATTTGGGTCAAAGGTGTTAAAATGAGCTTTGTTGGATATTTTAGCTGGAAAAATATTATTTCCCAAGCATTTATATATAAATATATACTGAGTCAGATGCGAGTTACTACCTCCATTCTAAAATAATACTTGTTTTGACTTTTTTGGTTCATTGAAAATCTAATATATCTAAACATAATTTGTATCTAAATACATTAATTTTTCAATAAACCAAAAACGTCAAAACAATATTATTTTAGATTGGATGGAGTAGTTCATAGCTGACTATTTTATAGGATAGGCTATGTTGAATACTTCGATCCATTATGCTGTTGTACCAAATAATAACAAGTCAGAATGATTGGCCAGTTCATCAAGCTATACCAAATTTTAGTTGCACCTTAGCCTACTAAATATCCAGGCTGGCCTAAAATAAAAGAACTATTCTATTTTGGATATTAAATTAATCTTAGTATTAATTTATTAATTAATAATGATTATGGCTTTCTAGGAACTTGAAGAGGGAAAGGTATAACCAAAAGTGGTTACATGGATGGTCTTTGCTTTGCTCATTTTTGCTGTTGTGTGGTTGGAAAGTCTTCTTCCTAACTGCCTAATTCTTTTCTTGTTAAGTTCTTTTCATAAAAACTACTCTAAAGAGATAGCCCACCAAACCAGCAACTTCCTAATATTTTAGCACAAATACTACAAAATAATTGTTCGTACTCGTATAAAATACATACACATATTCTCGAGTAATAACAATTTTTCGGTCAAAATAGCCAAAAAAATTCATTTTAATATTTTTGATCCAAATAATATTCTTAATCATGTGTGTTTTATTAATGAGCTGAGTAATCTAGGCTCAAACTCCTATTTTTTTGTTGTTTTAGCCGGTACAATTTTGTAATCCTAGCAAAGCTCAAATACATATTATATAAGAGTGTTGTTATTTATACAATAAAAACCAGCCAAAATCAGTCAATATAAAAATTTTGAGCCACAGTTATTCGGCCCACTAAAAATTATCTACTTAAAGAGAGCTATTTTTGGTCAAAAAATTGCTAAAAATTGACACATTGACCGAATTAGCTAGTTTTTCATTGTTCATCAAATATTAAATTATCATAATTTTTAAATACTCATAGCTCAGAGGTATATTTATACTTCTTAATTAAAATTTATGTTATACTTCTATAGTATATGTATCATACCGGATATATTTATTAGTATCCCTGCAAAGTAGAGCTGGTTTATCTCATTCTCAACACAATTTCCTTTACTATATGCTTTATTATAAAATACGAAATTGTTAAGTGTATAATGAGAAATCAATCAATACAATCAGGGTCTATTTTAACTTTGATTTTGACCCAAATAATAATTGAGATTGTAATGGACTGAGTAATTATGGCTAAAAATCTCATTTATTGACTGATTTGACTGATTTTTATTGTACATTTAGCATCACTTTCTAAAATAATCCCATAAAAAAAATGAATTATATTGCACTACTTGTGTGCACATATATATTCGCATATATATTGCCTTTGAATTATGAAATATAAAATATACACACTAAGCATAAAGGATAATCATTTACCTCAGCTACCAAAACCAATTGAACATGAGAAAGTAATCATTAATATGAGAATCCATTCCAAGAACCATATATATTAGAGAATATAGTAGGGTTAAATTTGTTAGGCAAATATAAGTTTGTTATTATTAGTTGTCATTTTATATTTTTAGAATATTTTATACCTTCTACATATAGAGGTGTATATTTCATATCAATTGTATCACATATTTCATTATCAATACTAAATTTTCTTTTAATTTCACTCTCAATTATTCCTATTTTTCATTTTTGCTCTACCATGAATTTCAACAATATATATATATTGTGTAAAGAAGGAAGGTTCAACTATTGATAACAACAATTTATATTATATATAGCAAAATTCAGAGAAGAACCATCAAACCTCTGATCTTCTTTCTTCAACTAGCTCCATCTTTAATCATTTAGAAAATTAAGAAAGCAGAGAGGGTAGAGATGGATTGTTGTGTGTGCACAACTCTGCCTATGATAATAAGGCCTCCAAGGAACACAATATGTACGGCATGTTATGAAGGAGCCAAGAGCATAATCAGCATGATGAACAATCTAGAAACTGAGAAATCAAAAGGAACACCCACCAATTCAAGTGGTTCTCCGGTTTCACGGCGAAATTCGAGTAAGGCAAGCTCTGATTCTTTTCATTATACACATAATTTCAAAAGAAAAAAAAAATCTGCACAAGTGTATATTTGCATGTAATTCCATTACTCTGTTTCTCCATGGTTACTTTGACTCAAATTTTATATTAGAGTTATGATATTTGTACGAACATTTCTCGATCTCTTTGATGATGAACATTTCATTCATCGTTGGATGAGATGTAGATTTCATTAAGGTAAAACTTACATTTCCTTGAATGGTGAATGAAGTGTTTATCGATATGAACACCGAGAAAAATAAGGTCTAATTGATTTTTATTTTTATTTTTTGTTTTATGTGTTTTCAGAATTTTATGAAGAAAATACTGAAAACAGATAAAATATAAATAATTATCACTTTGATTTTTGGAATATTGAGAAATTATTATATCAAGATCTACTCCCTTCTATAATAAGAAAAATTCTTAGGTATATTGAGAGTAAAAAGTTCATTTACTATGCAACATTAATTTTTTGACATGTAATCAAACAAATCAAATATACTTAAAAAGATGAGGTTAAGTTTGAAATATGAGATTAAGTATCAAATAAATCTTTTATCTTTAAATGTATAAGAATTTTTTTCATTTTGAGTATATTAAAAAATAAGATATATTGATTTTGGCTTGTAATTGGTCGTAGTTATTAAATTTTTTTGGTCAATTGTATAATTAGAAAGAGAGAATCAATGAGATTAATTTTCCTGTGCAGACACTGGATGATTGTTTAAGATGGTGGTCAGAGCAAATAAACCTGTATAATCAACAAAAAGAAGACTTGGCTTTCCTTAAAGGTTTTGCTGCATCATTCAAATCACAAATTCACACTGATATATTGGTCACCCCTGGTACCCATGGTCCACCCATTCCTGCACACAAGTCCATTTTGGTGAGTACATTCTTTTTTTAATAATGCTTATCGTACAACATAAATACGTCTAACTGATATTGTACGTGTGCTATACATATAGCACACATTATGTCTTATGTATAGCACACGTTGGATGCTCGTTGGACGTATTTCTGTTATACGACAAATATTATTGCATTCTTTTCTGCCCATATATTTTGCTATATTTTTTTTTCTGCCGATTAAATATGAGCCATTCAGATCCATGAAATTTACAAATAAATAGTGCCTCTAGCTGAAAACTGTGTGTACTAATCTACTTCACTCCATTTTTATTATTTTGTACATCTCTTTATAAGGCGACAAGATCAGAAATTTTCAAGAACATGCTAGAGTGTGATGAATGCAAAGCAGCACCAACAAGCAGCATAACAATCCCAGATCTGAACCACGAAGAGTTAGAGTCTCTGCTCGAGTTTCTCTACAGTGGATCCCTCCCTGAAGAGGCATTGGATAAGCATGCCTACGCCTTATCACGTGCAGCTGATAAGTACGCAATCCCTCATCTCTTGAAACACTGCGAACGCTACCTTCTAACTTCACTTAACACTTCCAATGCTCTTGACACACTTGAGATTGCCGACACTTGTTCATACCAACACTTGAAGGACACAACTTTGTGTTTTCTGGTTAAGAATATTGAGAATGTTGTGTCGTCCTCCAAATTTGAAGCTTTTGTGCATAGGTGTCCGCACCTTACTGTGCAACTTGTTACAAAGGCTTTTGTGAACGGTGGTAAATAGCTACATAGATTGGGAAATACTCGAGAAACAATAAAAATTCAACTAAAATAGCCGATATATTGTGCACAACATATACCACATGTTGCAACATATCTTTCTTTGCAATTTGGAATATATATTGTGCACATTATATAATATATGATGTGAACAATATATAATATTCATTGTGCAATTTATACTATATATTGTGCACAACTTGTTAGCTGATTTTTTGTTGTGCATCAAACAATAGATTAGATGGTCATGTTCTCTGTGCAAATTGAAGTGGTGAAGAGAGTGATGCATATTGTTTTACTTTTCAATTTCGCCTTTAATTTTGATAATAATGTATTTATCAAACAGATAGGAGCATTATTATTTTTTAATGAAATGAGATCTTCAAGTGTAATGATGAAAATACTTTATGCTTAGTCTCTTATGAACAATGCTTGTTCACATAATGGAGCTCTATGATTCATATCTTAAATTTACAATAATGTTTATTGTACAACAGAAATATATTTAACTAGCATTCAATGTGTGCTATATATAGCACACGTTGTTAGATGTATTTTTGTTGTACAACAAACATTTCCCCTTAAATTATTTCAACAGGTGGTTTCATATGGGTAGTAAGTAATTTGGTCCTTTATAAGAATGATGATAAAAGTTCAAGTCCGTTCCGAGATTCTTAGAGCACCTCCAATGCTAAGGAAAAATGAGAGTCCCGGTTCAAATGCACTGGGCGCGCTGGGAGGTCTCGGATGAGAAAAGTTTGAAGAGATTGTTCTCCCCGTAGAAGACGGTCCCAACTATAGTAATTAAATCCAGACCGGACCTACCGATTTAACTGAAAAATCAGTGAATCAATTGTTGGTCCAATTTGGGTGAGCAATTGGATCAATTCTGCACTGAACTTGTCAAATTTTGATCAAAACTCAGGGTTAACCAGAGTCAACCAAGGCACCCAAGGAAGCATGTAAAACCATTATCACGGAGAAAAGATGCATCTTTGTTAATGTTCGATCAATTAATATATATAATTCATTTTGAAGTAGAATTAAAATAACAATGCACAAGGATGTACAAGGAAATTATGTGAGACATTTAGATATACTTAAATCGCTGAACTATGTTTTATGTTGTATGTGCATTATTTTTCTATAAAAATATTTATTATATACTATTATTTTTAAAATTTTATTTTATATATTAATTACAATATTTTTAGTAGACCGATTTAACTATCGATCAGTTGAACCATTAACTCAGTGACCCAGTTCCTTGATCAAGTCGAATCCCTGGTCGAGTCTGATAACTATGGTCCCAACCGTTACAATGCAATGCAATATAATATTAATATTTTATATTATATTATATACTTTTAATAATTATTATTATTATTGATAAAAATTATGTAGATATTTTGTAGTTTAAATTTTTTATTGGTATAAAGTTTAGTTGTTGTAAATTTGAACATTATGAACAGTAATAATATTATAATTTTATTAATAATTTATTCTATAAATACTACTCATTTGTCATAAGTTGATCTCTAAAATTCATGTCGGACCAAAGTGGGATTGATTTTGAGTCCAAACATTGGAGTGTTCAAGTTTTATCTAGTTCGTATAGTACTTTTATAACATATATTGACGTGGTATACTTTGGGGCCGGTGAAGGGGCTCAATTGAGTCTATTTCATTAAAGATGCTCTTATGTGCATTCAAAGAAAAAAAAGATTATTTAGTTTGTACCAATCACTTTTTTTTCATATAAGTAAAATATAATTTTACAAATGATTGAAACTTAATCCATCTCTATCCCATTATATTTGATTTATATAATTACGTGTTAAAAATTAAATGGTATAAAATTAATAAATTTTTTACTTTGAGTTGAGTGCGTCTAAGAATTTTTTTTATTTTTTGGTTTCCCAAGGTATCAACCGGAGCGATTCCGGTGACTAATCCCCCGCCGGTTTGTGCGTGCACCTCAAGGGTGGGACGGCTAGCCAAGGTCCTCTCTGCATACACACCGTCCAGGGATCGAACTCAGGACTAGATGTTTAAGCAACCCAAGCCACTACCATTTGTTTATAGTAAATAAATTTGTTTAGAATTTTATTTATAGTAAATAAATTTGTTAGAAGGTATTCTGGATGGGCCTTGAGAATGCGTAAGGATAAAGGCCCAACGAGATGGAGAAGCTTCATTGGCCTGAGACAAGGAGAAATGCATCTAGATGGCCCAATGAGGAGCATAACTGTTGCGAACTTCAAATAGAGCCCAATCCTAAAGTTAATAGATCTGAAATCACTGAGCCATAGTGAGGAGTCCAATACAGAAACAACGAGTCTAGGGAGTCCCATGGGCCTTGAAGATCATAGAGTGTGATTAAGGAAAACTACATGTAATAGAACCATGGTTAACCCGGGGAGTGTGGTTAAGTGGTAGGGGCTCATCCTCCCTTAATCAAGTGTCGAGGGTTCGACCCTCGTCTTGGGTATGGAAAAGTTTTAAAATTCCGGGCCAGTTGTCCTACGCTTCGAGGTGCCTACAAGCCAACGAGAGATTAAAAGAACCATGGTTACACTACCAACGAGGATTGACACAAGTGGTAAGCGGCTTGTTGTCCCTTAAACAAGGTCTCGGATTCGAGCTTTGTGGATGGAAAAAATTCTCGCTGGAGCCTCACCTACCATTCCTAGATATGCGACTCGATCCGGGCGACGAATTAATCGGGACGAAGCTCCGGACATCGTGGAAAAAAAAAAAGAATCATGGTTACACTAATTCATTCATTGGGATCCCATTACAACCCATTTTATGATTTTAAGAGGGTGTTTGGTACGAGGTAATCTGCATAGATTACTGGTAATCTTGCAATTAAATTACCTGGTAATCCAGATTGATTCGTTTGTTTCGACAAAGATATTGGTAATGTGGATTACCCAGTAATCCACATTACATCCAAAGTGGTAATGTGGATTACCCAGTAATCCACATTACATCCAAAGTGGTAATGTGGATTACCTCTGTATCAGGTGGCAATCTGGATTACCACCCCTAGGTAATCTTCTAATTTATTTTATTATATCATTACCCCTCTAACAAAATACACTACTATTCATAATTTTATAATTTTCTAACACAATTTCTAATTTATCTTATAAACCCACGTAGCCTTTCTTGTTGGTATTTTTTAAAAAAATTTATTGCATTATATTTGTTTTTTCTATGTTGCACTTTTTGTAAAAATATTATAATTATTTTAATGGATTTTTATTTTTAGTAAATAATTATATTAATGTCAAAACTGAAAAATATTGATATTAAATTTAAAATATAATTATATTTAATTAATTCAATTTGTATGTATTTTACGTATTTTAATAATATATATAATATAATTATATTTGATTAATTCATTTTATAATTATTTAGAGGGTATTATAATAATATATATAAATTACCTTATAATGTGGATAATATACCAAACAAGGTAATGCGGATTACCGGTAATCTTATTTGTATATACCAAACAAGGTAATATGGATTATCAGTAGTTTAATTGGAAGTAACCTATCATAAGATAATCTAGATTACCGACAATTTTCCTCGGTAATGCACCAAACGCGCCTAAGAGATAAAGGTAACGAGAAGTATTGTTGAGACTTGAGGGCATGGGGAATAAGTGTAACGATTACCTAGGGAAGAGGGGGAATCCTTTGAACCATTATGTCATATTAAAAGTATCAATCAATAGAAAAATTATTTTATACACTCTACCTAAAGTAAACAATTGTAACAATTCAAATATTAAATGTTTCAATAAAGATATTATCAATAATAATAATATTAGAGTTTAATTATAATGTACTGACAGTATAGAAATTAAAATTTAACATTATTAGCGAATCACATCTATTGATTTGTGTAACCTTTTAATTAGTGGGGGTTGAGTTAAAGACTTTTGCTGATATATCAATCCATAATTAAATGTCTGTGAAAAATTATTTTACACTGACAGTGGATTGAAATTAAACTCATAATATTAATAGTTTATAATCTTCGAAAATACTTTAAATTAAAATAATTTATAATCATTTTTAACGATCATTAATTATTAAAGAATAATTTATAACTACTTTGAATAACCAACAATCATTTATATCTATAACTTATTTATTTTAACAATATTTTTATCAAACTTTTTTAAAAATTAAATATTAAAAATAATTATTATTGTTGTAACACACACAAATTATCATCGAGAAGCTAAGGAATGACGAGATTCGAGAGATTTTATAAAAAAAAAACAAAAAATCAAAACAATAAATTTATTTATTCATTTATCAAATAAATATATCAACTTATATAAATTAAATTATATATTTTTTAGTGTAAAAATAGTTTCATTCTTAATTAGTATTATTTATTCCTTATTAAAAAAAATTGATTTTAAATTATTACCATGATAATGTAATATTTTTTAGGATTTTTGCATAACCAGTTATTTGACAAATAATAATAATGTAACATTTTTTATGTTAAATTTTAAGATGTTTATATTTATTATATTTTTACTTATTCCGCACGGGGAAAGTATACTAGACTACTAGTATTATTATTAAGAGTCCATTTGGATTGATATATTTGTGACTTATTTCAACTTTTAGATTGTGAAAAGTTAGATTAGAAGTATTTGGGTAAAATTAAAACCAAATTAAAATTATGGCTTTTAACTTTTCGGAAGTTAAGTTAAAATAAGATGCTTCTACGATAGGGAAGTTGTTTCATTTTCAGGTTATGTTTAACACATTTAAGGGGTTTAGTTTTTTTATTTTATTTTTCACCTGTTATTTGCGCAATTTAGTGATACATAATTAATTATGATACTTGATATAAGTGTCACTAGAGAATAGAAATAACTGTATTGGTAGGATCGATCGTAAATTTATAGTATTTTATATAAATAAACAAATTATAAAATAAAATAAATAATATTAAAATAAAATATTTTAACTTGATATTAGTTTTGAAGTTAAGAATAATAAGAAGAATGACTTAATTATTTAATTATGTTAGTTTAAATATTTATAGAAATAAAAATATATGAAAATGAAAGTTTTAATAATATTTTATAAATGTTCATCAAAAGCAAGTATTTTTCAATAAACACAAGTACTTTTGAAGTTACTAAACCAAATCACTACAATTTCAAAATAAACACGTGTAACACTCAATAAATAAATATAAAATAACCTACTTATAAATTACTTTTAATATAAGACCTTTTGCTAAAAGTTAAATATTTAATGAATTTAATTTTCATTCACGGACAGTTGTACAATTTTTTTATACAGTCATTCAATCATGTATTGCTACGTCAGTCATAATTGTGTTTTCTCTCTTCCATTATCTGAAAAATCATATAAACGGAATGTTTTGATCGGATGACAATATATCAGTACATCAAATTAACTTATATTTAATTATATAGAAGTCCTTAATTAAATTATTTATCTAAGCTCACCTTAAATAACATCCGTGACAGAAATATATATAAGAATATAAACATGATATCTTAACTTACGAGGAGTATTACAGAAAATGTGTGAAGGACATAATAATCAATCTTGAATCAATGATGGGTTTTGTCAGAATGCAGCATATTAACCCTTTAGCGAACAAATTCCCTCTGATCATTCATTCATATATGTAGCAGTAGCACTCAGATCAGTACAAGGGAACAATATAATGGCCTCCCATGCCATCACTGCACACCAATGCCGCCGTGAGGACCTCTCATCTCTCTTCTCTGCAACATTGCATGTGATCTATCTGCCTCTCCTCTCTTTCCGGATATATATATATATTATATAGTAATTAAATCGGACCGAATCGACCGGTTCAACCGAAAAACCAATGAACCATTTGTTGGTCTGGTTCGGATGAGCAATTGGATTGATGATTCTACACTGAATCGGTCAAACTTTGATCAAATTGGTTTGCGAGGGGTGTTAGAGGGTACTTTAGATATTTCATTATGTTAACTTTGCCTATATAAAATCTTGATGTATGTTGTATTTGATATATTGGATCATTCACTTTCAATATACAAAAATTATTTTCTCTCAAATCTTTCCTAGATACCATGACTTTCTATTATGCTTTATGTTGTGCATTATTTTTCTATAAAAATATTTATTATATACTATTATTTTTAAAATTTTATTTTATATATTAATTAAAATATTTTTAGTAGACCGATTTTGATCCACCGATTGAACTACTAACCCTGTGATCCAATGCCTCGACCGAGTCGAATCCCGGGTCGAGTCTGATAACTATAATGAAACAAAAATTGTTAGTTATTTGGGTAAATTAATTAACAGATTAATTTTGATACTCTTAATTAAACTGTGTTTTATGCCTATGTGTTTGAGATATGGCAAAAAAAAAATATAAAATAGTATGATGATTTACAGTAATGCAAGCCGTATTTTACATATTCTCAATCGTGATTTGGTGTTGACTCTTCTAATCAATCTTTTGTTAACTTTATGTTTTCATCCATCTGAATGCAAAATGCAAGAGTTTTTTATGGATGAAATTATGAAATTAAAAATAAAAGAGTTGACTCTAAATCATTGATTGCATATGGTGAGTTATATGTTGATCCAAACGTGGTTAAAAATTCTACAATTTTGTATTTGTATCTTTACCATTTGGTTTTTTCTTTTGTTCCCACAGGTATCAATATCTATCCATCGTACAATGGTTGTGATTTGATAATTAACTTGATTTATCTTGAAAATGGAAATATTTTTTTTTGTAATCACATAATATAGCTAATTGATATATCGCTACCTATGAATTTTATTAGGTACCAAATAAATTATCCAATAATGTTTGTCGTACAACAAATACGTTCAATTAGTATCCAACGTGTGTTATATATAGTACGGAATGTGTGCTATATGTACATGTGCTACACATATAGCACACATTCCGTATTATGTATAGCACACGTTGGATATTAGTTAGACATATTTCAGTTGTATAATAAGCATTATTGACATTCAATTTTATTATATGTACAACACTAATACATATCCAACTCATCCAACGTATAAAAATATTGATAGACATGGATCCACTAATTCCACTCCACTAATCCTGCACACATCCGAACTCACTCCCCACTAAAAGCGTGTGACGCATGCGAAGGAGGGACACATTGCGAAAAAAGGGATTTTGAAATCAAAAATAAAAAACGAAAAAGAAGAAAACTAAACTGAAATAGAAACAGGGAAAGATAGCACTATGGCAACACGCAAGATTTCAAAAAAACAGAGGACAATAACTTCACACCCATTTATTCTTGGCGACTACTATGGTGCATTTGCTTGTTTGTTGCAGTCGTTTGCAGTTGGTTTTTAACATTGGGAGGCGTACACGCGTAAGGACCAGTCAACCCCTTTAGGTTGGGGTCAAAGTTTGATCAAGTGACTAAAATTTTAATTAGTGCCTGACATAATTAATCAAAAGGACTAAATATATTCCTTTTCTTTTCCCCAAATAATCGAAAATATAGTAAAGAAATAATAATAGAAATTATATGATATTTCAAAAATTGAGGGACCGAAATGAAAATGAAAAACCCTGGTGAGGGTTTCGCCTTCCGTCCTTAACCTCTGTCACGAAGTTGTCTTTGACGATCTAGGCTCCTGACGATGGTGATTGAAGCTGTAGATTTTCAAGTAGATCTGCTTTACTGGTTTGTGGAAATCGAAGATCTGTGGAAGTTTAGGGTGTATTTTCGTCGAAGGTCGGGGAAGCCAAAAAAAAGGCGTCGCGGTCTACCGAACCACCATCGATTGCGATAAGTTCATCTCTAGTCTGTAGATGAACATATTTAATGGGCAATGTTATTTGTGTTGTGTCATATAAGGGATATGATAGGTTTTTATGTTTAATATTTAGTTTGTGCTATGAATGGAAATGGGAATCGTTGGATTGATTCTGTTATGTTGTGTAGTATGTCAGGCGTCAGAACCTTGAAAGTTCATGTTTATATGCAGTTAGAAGTTATATTAGTAGTGTTATCCTGGTGATCGAAAAGGAGGAGTTGATGGTTGATTAGATTAGTGAATTAATTAAGTAACGGGGTGAGGTTGTTACAGTTAAGAGACAATAGAGGCAGAATGAGGGTACTGGGTGAGGGACTACATGTCCCACTACTATAAGTGGTTCGGTTAGTATATATGAAATTCCAAATGGAATATTATTTATTGGAGTTAAATAGGAGAAGATTGATTATTTATCAAGTATACAGACTCAGTTTTTGTTGGATGCATAGCTAATTATTATGTATATCATTTCATTGTAATTGTAGACCAGATCTGAAAGCAAAATGGAGAGGCAACTTGTTGATCAATATCATGAGGAAGGCAGTGAAAAGCGTACCATGTTCAGTTCAGCGAATAATAATGATGAATATGACGATGACGATATTGATGTTTCTGAGTCCGACTGGTCTGATGAAGAAGACGAGGGAACAAGTAGTACTGTGGAGGAGAGTAAGGACCTACCTGATGTGTCGAGAAGAGAAAGTTGTCATGAGGAATTCTGTCGCGAGGATGGTTGTTCCAACGCTAGCGTCGAAGTAAGTGCTGCTGATTTCGATGGTCGAGAGTTTGAAACCGAAGAAGAAGCATATGAATTATATGTTAAATATGCTAGAGTGATTGGATTTGGTGTAAGGAAAAGTGATCTTGCTCGCGACAATTATGGCCGTGCATGTAGGCGTAAATTTGTTTGTAGTAGGGCAGGTGTAAGAGATGGAAAACATTACAACAGAGATGATCGGAAGCGTGAGCACAAGGCAGAGACTAGAAGTGATTGTCAAGCTAGGTTGATGATCTACAGAACAAAGACAATGTCAGGGTGGCGAGTACGGAGATTGATTGAGGAGCACAACCATGAACTGACTAGCCGATGTTTTGCTCATTTGATACCGAACCATCGTCGTATTGACAATGCACACAAGGCACAAATAGAGTCAATGCACAGATATGGGATGCAGACTTCTCAAATAATGGGGTTCATGGCAGGTCAAGCTGGTGGTTATAGAAGTTTAGGATTTTCCAAAAAAGATTTGTATAACTTCATTGATCGTGAGAGGAGGGGAAAAATTATTGAAGGGGATGCGGCGGCTGCTATCAGTTACCTTGAGGGGAGAGCTGATTGTGATGGAGCAACTGTTGCTAGGTACACAACAGTAGATGGCGATAGGCTAGGCAATCTGTTCTGGGCTGATGGTATTTGTCGAGCAGACTACCAATATTTTGGTGATGTACTTGCCTTTGATGCAATGTACAAGAAGAACAAGTATAAGAAACCGCTTGTTATATTTTCTAGGGCAAACCATCACAGGCAGACATGTATATTTGGTTAAGCCTTACTGATGGATGAGCGAATATAGGCATATCAGTGGTTGTTGGAGCAATTTTTAGATGTAATGGTTAACAAAGCACCTGACATTGTTGTAACTGATGGGGATGACGCAATGAGAGAGGCTATTCGAAGGGTTTTGCCAGAGGCAACACATCGTCTATGTGCTTGGCATCTGCAGAAGAATGCCACCTCTAACATAAAGGACCGAGAATTTTGTGCAGCATTTAAGCGGTTCATCTATGCAAACTACAGTATTGACCAATTTGAGGAACGGTGGAAGGAAGTAGTTGAAAGGTTTGATCTAAGTGATAATAGGTGGGTTGCTAATGTGTACGAGAAGAAAGAAATGTGGCCCAATGCTTATATGAGGGGGGAAGTTCTCAGCTGACATTAGAACTACCTCTCGGTGTGAGGGAATAAATTGCTTCATAAAGCGGTTTATTAAGTCAAGATACAACATCCTTGACCTAGTTCAGAGTCTTGAAAGAGTATTGACGGAGTACAGGAACAATGAGTTGGAGGCGCAGTTTTGATCTTTTTATACTTGGCCTGTGTTGACAACTGGATTGAAGTCGATTGAGGAGGGTGCTGCTCGGGTTTACACGCGTGCCATATTCAAGGAGGTGAAGAAGGAGATGGAGCATATCTCATCATTGGTACTTGTAAATCGGGAGAGAATGTCAATGATTGTTGCATACTAGTTGTGCAAATTCGGTAAACCCAACCACATTTATGAAGTTATTGACTGATAAGAATGGTGATAAGGACGGTGCAAAAGTTGAATGCAAATGCTGCTATTGGAACATGAATGGTATTTCATGCAGGCATATGTTTTTTGTTATGAAGGAAGAACACATTCTAGAGTTGCCGGTAAGTCTGATAAAGAGGCGTTGGTGTAAAGATGCAAAGACTTTTGACGATGTGGGGGTTAATGAAGACAGCGAAAGGCGGCAAATTTTGCGATGAGCATCACTTGCCTCTGCATGCATGTGGATGACATTTCTTGGTAGTAAGAGTAGGTGTGCTTATCGAACAACGATGGATGGTATAGAGACAATAACCAGCCATTTGGAAAGTAGTATTTATTTTGGGAAGACTAAAGGAACATGGTCTGAATCAGGCAGAATCGGTGATCCAATAGTTTCGAGAACGAAAGGAGCCCCAAGGATATGGAAGAATGATGGCAAGAAACGTTCTTGTTCGAATTGTGGTGGAGGTGGGCACACAAAGAGGACGTGCCCAGATGCAAAAGAGGCTAGTAAAGTTGTCAGTGATGCTGAAGAGGGTGACAGAGGGATAGGATTAGAAAGTAGTGGGACTGACATCAATGTAGGTGAAGCAATAGTTGATTAATCCATTTGTTATGATTCCATGTAGTAATAGTGATGTTTTAACTAGGGATGGCAATGGGGCGGGGCAAGTGCGGGGGGTACTGTCCCCGTCCCCGCCCCGCCCTCCGATCTCCGCCCTGGAGGGAAATTCTTCACCGTCCCCGAAATCCGTGGATCCCCGATCCTCGCAGAGATCCGTTCGGGGATGGAAAAATCAGAACAATATCGGAACTAATCAAAACAGAATAAATATGAACAAATTTGAACAAAATAAAATCAAATCGGGAGGGTGGGAGTAAATCAAAACAGTTCAAATTAGAACAAACAATAACAAATTGAAACAGAACAAATTAGAACAGAACAACAACAAATCAAAACAGTTCAAATTAGAACAAACAATAACAAATTGAAACAAAACAAATTAGAACAGAACAACAACAAATCAAAACAAAATAAATCAGAACAAAATAAGAGCCTGCGATAGAGGCTGAAGGCGAGACGACGAGAGGGAGCAAGACCGCGAGACGGCGAGAGGGACTGCGACGAAGACCAAAAGCGAGTCGACACGAGGGAGCGGGACAGCGAGAGGGGCGAGACAGCAAGAAGGCAGAGAGACTGCGAGTCTGCGGCGATGAAGATGTTGCGATGCTGAGATAGGCCGAGAGGGAATGATGGAGATTGGAGAGAGATCGAGAAGGGAGAGGCGAGAGGGAGCACCGATGAGGCGGGTGGGCGACGACGACAGGCAGTAGGCTGCAGGTCTTAAGGTTTGAGAGTGTGTGAGTGGATGAGTGAGAGAATGAAGGGTGAGTGATTGAGAGAGTTTTGTTTTTGCTCTGTCGGCTTTTCTTTTACTAAGAAGATGATTAGTTTATATTGGGCTTAGGGTTTGTAAATTTTATATTGGGTATCTCACTCTTGAGCCCAATATTCCAAAAGCATAATAAAAATTTATTCTTAGAAAAATATATTGGGCTTTATATATAATTGAAGGCCCAACAAAATAGTAATAACTAATAAGGGGATTAGGAATTCTTAAAGGGGGTTTATATAGTATTAGATAAAAATTACCAAAATATCCTTGGGGCAGGGGTCCCTTACGGGGCGGGGAGTATAGTCCTCATCCCCATCCCCACGGAGACAAATTCTCCGAAATCGGATCCCCAACTTCGGTGATCCCCGCGGATTCCCTCATTTTCGAATATCCATTGTCATCCCTAGTTTTAACAGGTTAAAATTGATTTTCATAAATTTAATGACATTTTAATTGTGTTCTGTAGTATGTTTGTTGATCCGTTTTGGCTGTTCACAGGTTTCATCTGCACACAGATCAGGACGTACCATGCAAACCGATGGGGTTAGTGCTATGAGTGACTGCTCCCCAACCTGGACTGGTGGAATGCAGTTTCAACCACAATCGAGTTCGTAGATCTGCTTCGGTGGGCAACAAATTAACCACTACTTCCATTGCCTTCCTCATGGACAAAGCGAAAGTAGTCGTGGTGATTCTAAGAATTGGGCAGGAGCAAATACAAGTTTAAATGGTGACCCTGGTCACCAATGGTTTCTGCAGGTACCATTGCATGTTTACTGTTATGTTTTTAGACTTTGGATCTAGTTGGTTATAACATATAGGGTCTGCTACATATATGTGTTAATATAATTTTTCTTGTATTGTGTAAGAAATTCATCGCAACCCAACCTCCGGGAGAGATGAAGAAGGCGTAATGACATAGATTAAAGACAGATAGAAGAATTGGTGAACGTAGCAGAGTATGGAAGCAGTGTATCAAATTATGTGTTTACTTAGAGAAATAGTAGCTGAAGCTCTTGTTGCTATATGTTGTGTATTTGTGGTCGGAGTATATTTAGGCATGAATTTGATAGTGGTCGAGTAGGGGTAGGTGCATGGTTAACATTGGCAACACATGGGCTTGCAGTTTGTGCTTTAGGCTGTGCTTTATAAGTGGTATTTTTCAAGACCTTTATTAGGTTGTAGCTATATTTGCGTTATTTATAGAGGATGCGAGAATGCTTAGAAGAAGATTTAGATGATAGTTTATTTACGCTGGTAGTGCTAACTGCAGAAGTGGTTAAGGTTTGATGGTGAATGAACGATTATTAAGCCGATTCGTATTTCATGTGGATGGTCATGTAATTGCATTTTTTGAAGTTGAAGTTCATTGCAAAATCACTATACCCATAACCAATGTGATCGGCCAAAAAAATTGCATAAGTTGTCATCAATTCAATGTGTATGCCATATAACCACTATTGGCACAATGCAAAAAATTAAAAAAGGTGTAGCGCGTCTTTTAGTACATATCCAAAAGGCCTATAAGTAGTAGTGTAGTTATCAACAAAAAAAGATTGTGAGCAAAAAAATGTTGTCCCAACGTAGTTGTGTTGGTGCAATCTGATTCAGGAATGACAGTCAATATCCATAATAAAAAAAAGGATTTCATATTGTTCCAAAATCCAAGCAAGTTTCCATTAGTCAGAACATTAGTTGATGCGGTGTGTCTGCCCTCGTAATTTCGTCCAATTGTCTAAAGCAAGCTTTATAATCTCCTTTCTTTTTGGATTATGTTCCTTGAGGACAAGGTCAATTGCAATACGCATGTGAGTTTCATTGTTCACCCTCTACAAAACAATAACGCACATCAGATAAGAGTTGTGATACAGAGGCAATACCAAGAAGTGTATATTGTGAAAATAAAGTTAGAAAGTTATGACCTCAACACAGTGAGACGTCCACAACCATGACATGATCATCCATTGTGCAACCCAAACGCCACAGTCATTGCTAGAAGACGACTTGATTAGCAACATAATTAATTAAGCTTGCAAGAGTTCAGAAAAACCAAATTAAAGTTATGTACAAATTAGAACTTTAAGTATATTGGCCTTACGAGCCCTCATCTTGTTGGTTGACGAATGGTTCAACGATCGTGTAGTCACTAATTGGCGTTCTTAAGCACTTAGGTTTTTGGTACCATGAATCGTCTTCAAAGATGCGCTCCATGTTGATTGCCTGCTTAGTCAGTCAATTATCAATAACTAATTAACATTAGGTTAACATTGTTCAGAACATCAGTTTGAGGTATTACGGTTGTTTCACATACACTTCCTTAATTGCAAGAACCCGTTGTCGCTTATGGTCGGGGGATCTCAATGAGTCAATATATAGTATTTGGTGTTTGGTTATGTCAACGACCATTAGGAACCAATGAAAGTCCACACACAAAGGTATGTATATCTACATAATCAAAATCATGCTCAATACAATATATATAGAAAATGTATGCACTACAACTACATCAATACATAACATAATAGTTGGTTTACCCTTAGGGTTTGATCCAAGGGTCCCATATAATTATTGCGGATCCATGACATGGTCCTATCAGAACTCCCAATTTTTTTGTTCACGAATTGCTGTTGCCGAAAATAAAAGGACATGTGAGTATATATGAGACCGTTATTGACTGAAATTGGGTTAAAAAAGGGTATAAAATAACCAAGAAGAATCGGTTACCGCAAATGTTGGCGACATGTACCACCTGGTCCGTGTACTATTGTACGAGAGCATCGAAGCAACCAAGGTCAGTATCTGTTTCTTGTATTTCACAATATATTGTTACTGGACAGTATTCCAACTCAATATACAGTGACAAGATTTGAAGTAACACAGTGGCCTGAACATGGAAATGATGCGTGATTGTTAATTCTTACATCATCTACAAGAGGCTTCCCTTGAGCAAGCGTCATGATGCTCTGTTTATCGCCAAGACAGTGACGATGATCGACTAGTATGTAGCTCCCTGGAATTAGCCACAAATGCAGTTTGGTAGTTATCATACAATATGATACAATATAAAGGTTAAAATGTCACATTGTCCAATGAATGCAGATGTACCGTGTGTCGTGATCTTGATTGAAGATGTAAGCTGCTACTACAAGCTCAACGCCTTCCAACTTCATGTCATTAGTGGGGCGAAAGACTACTCGCATCCACTTTAATCACGAAGTTCAATATGATTCAGATGTTAGTGTAGATGTAAATGTATATATTCAAATGTGAATAAATGATTTACAAATTGGGTTGGGAATTCACCGGAGGTACAAGATGTCCTCTTATAGACTCCACTCTATCCTCATGGGTGGATGAATGTGTTGGACGACCACTATCCTGAAATAGTTGCTTCTGCAAAAGTTCAATGACACATGAATTGATTAATTTAAATGTAGCAGAACTTAATTATTCAACAATTTTGTGGGTATTATACCTTCAGACGTTGAGGTGGTGGCAACGTGCCGACCTTCTTCTTGCCACGCCTGTAACAACTCCCCTTTCCCTTACTCTTGGGGGGACTTTTGAATGCCAAATGATCGGTACTGTATTCACCATCCAAATCAGGTGAGTAGTCAGGGTGTGGATGGGCAGAAGTCGGCGTCTTGCTGAAAGCCTTAAAATAACGAAGAAACTAATACCTTTCTCTTCTTGCAATATTTAGTCTCAGAAGAAGATAATGAATAGGAAGAATATGAATTTTCCATTTTGAAAAAAACGATGGGATGACTGTAAAAAAAATAATAATAATGATGAATAGACTTGAATAGACTTCGGTAGTACTGCCTCTTGCCTCGGAAAGGTAAGAAAATTAAAGAGGGACAGATGAGATGTTACCTCTCCTCTCTCCTGCGTACAGTTGGAGTAGGTGAAGGTGCAACCTCTTTTTTTTTGTAGTGGGTTGTGTGGTGGGCTTTGGCTTTTTTTCAAAAATCAACCAAGCCCTTTCTTTGGCTCTCGAGCCTCTGTCTTTGGCTCTCGAGCCTCTGTCTTTGGCTCTCCAATCAATGTCGCTGGCTGACCTCACAATGCATTAGCGAACTCTCTCTTAATCTATACATCTATTAGCCTGTTTAGCCTGTTTCTTATTTCATTTAACTCCTTCATTTGGGTTAGGTGTAATGATGCTCCTTGTACGTGGACGCTTGCGTCAAGGACGGTTTTTTGCATCACTAGTTGATGCCTGCTTAGCACAATGAATACTGCAAGTATCGCAACATTTAGAGCCGTCACGTTGTTTCTCTTGTTTCCATATGTCATATTCCTTTGCAAGCGCCTTCAACTGCTTCTCGACCGAGTCAACCTTGTCCGACAATGTAACATATTCCTGTTTTTGGGCAGTTCAATTAGAGATATGTGCCATTTAAGTAGGCTAAGTTAGGTACATTTCCACCACTTGTCTGCGACATACCGTAGGTGTGTTCTGGTTGCTTTCATCGTTGGGCCTGGTCCCCTTCCCATTTGATCCTGGTTTTTCAGGTTCCCTTCCGTTAAGGGTGATACGGACAGTCAGTAACGAGCCTGGTTTCAACTTTGGATGCAATTTGTAATACAATACATATAATGATACAACCATTGGTAACAATCCATATAATAAGGCCTATGCAGTGGAACTCTACATATCTTGCATAATGGGCTAAATATTCTAACTGTACAACCCATAGTTATTTTGAGGGAATCCATTATTATAATTTGGATCATATTTTCGTTCGAGTACTATATCATTCGTGTATACCCGTTTAAAGGTTTGCAAGTTAGAAAAGGGGAATCATAGAAGTGTGAACAATCATCTACTCGCATTCATATTGTCAATCCAATATATTTTTTTAAACACTACAATCCAATTTTTATATCATTTGTGATACACGTCCTAGAATAATCTACTTACAGGTCGTCATCCACAACTTGTGTGGAAGAAAATTCTAGGTTTGAGTTCGACGAGTCACCCTTTGCGTCTCCATCACTTGCGGTCAACAGTACGACTTCATTTGGATTAGCTTGTTCTGCCATCTCACTATGATATTCTGAAAGAAAATACAGAAGTCGTCTGCTAACATTATTGTACATTTACACTCTTCAATGCGAAATAGTGAGATTGTGATAAGGTTGTTGCATTAAGTGTAGTTGAATAGTTATGTCATTACCTCTTTGTGAAGTCGGCGTGTGGGGAGAATTCAGTCAGAAATTTTATGAGATTGTCAAAACATCGTCTTCCACTTCAGCTTCAAATGTGATGGGGCGTGAGGACCATTTGAAACTCACATGGTTAAAAGGACAGATTCTCTTAACTGGACGCACCGGTTGAGCGGGAAACAGACAAAGCACTAGGATGACATTAAAGCACTGAACTATGACGGTGAGTATGTATTAACTTTGATTTCTTTTGCATATCTTTAAGATCAACCCCTCATGCTTTTCCACTTGCTACTTTCTCCAATCCCCATCACCTCATGGCACATGGGTGATTCTAGTCTGTCATTTAAGCTACATACATCGACACCAATAAAGGTGGATGTTTCACGGACAACAAATCGTAAAGATATGTTTTTGGGTTATCGTATTCGTTGACATTGCTTTATCCGGCGGTACATTGGTATACACATTGTGTAATCTTGGGAATGCAATCGATAACAAAATCTTCTTGCAGCTTTTTTAAAAAAAATTTCAGGTTTATACGTCGTTGAAACCATACTCAACCCTAGTACGAGCAAACAAGCACGTTCAAAGTTATCATGTTAACAGCAATGAACCAATTATACAAAATAATTATAATAACATACTTTAAGGGATTAACATTATAAGGCTTGGAAAGAGGGTCTGATACACACATCTTATACAGTGGCCCTGTACATGAACTACACCGGATCGCCAAGACTGTTCATTACATGTTCTTTTCAAATCTAGCAGTATGTTATGGTTAGCGAAGCCTACCGTTATTTAAGTGATGCAATTTTGTATTATAGTCTAATCTTATAACAAACCTTAATTTATCCACAACAAACTTGAGGCAACGAAACATTACGAAATTTTAAGAAAAAGGGCGTCGTGCTATAAGCCCTTTCAAAGGTTCTTTAAACATGTCAGTTCCAACTTCGACAAACTTCATAAGGCTAAGTAAAAACAAAAAATTACAATCCAACAACAACAGCGCTAACAAACAGAACATAAGTTGTGCAATAACTTTTCCGACATAAACATTAATTCTACGACAACCACATTACAACCACCACACCTATAATTACAACCACGACGAACAACGCAACGATTAATGGCAGTTCCTGATTTGTTAACCATGTGCAATTGTTGGCCACCTTTCTGGTAGTGTTGCATGAGGTCATGGATCCATCACGAACCTCTCCCACCTTTCTGCTAGTTTCGCATGAGCTAATGTCTCCATCACCACCCTCCGGTTGAGTATAAGTGGCGGAATTTTTCATTTCAACACCACCACGCACGGTTGGAATGACTGGATTGTTAATGACAACGGGTTCCATTCCATGCCCAACCATACCCCAGTATCTCAACCATGCCAATTCAGCATCAGTCCGCAGACGATACGATCTATGCAGGGCTCCACTGAAACTGTCAACTTGTGCTTGACACTCTTCCCATGTGTTATAAAGTCCTGGAATCCTACCGTTGAAGACGACGTAGGTTTTGCCATGGCCTGCTACGTACGGTGAAGGTCTTCTGTAAGTCATTCTTGATGAACGTACAAAGATGGCGATAGATTATGATATTGAATGTGTTGGACTCTGTCTACAACATTTTATTAAGCAGCAATGATATAGGACACAATTTTGAAAAGTATCGCATGATCGGGAAAGGTTGAACCATCTAGTCAACACTGTTACTATGTTGACTACTCCACGCCAGCTGTGTCAGACCTCTTGGTTTACGCTTCGAAACACCCCAATACGTCGGGAACCATGTTTGATATCCTGAATCATACTGTACTATCCCAGTGTGTTGTCAAATCAGTCAATGTCCTAACATACACATTTCGAACAAGACCTAATTGCCTTCGTCGCATTGGGAACCATAATAGTTACCAACCAACCAATTATAACAACCACATAGTCCAGTAATGTTTCCTCATTCCCTTCTTAGTGGATCAACAGTCGATGCACCAAATTATATTCGATCTTTCCCCGTCTTATTTTTTTCCTTCACGATCAACTAATAACTAGTACTGTACGACAAGCTACTTACGCACTCCCTAGCAAATTTTTAAAGTTCAACATTACCCATATTTTCAAGTGACCGGTCCACGTGGTCGGCGTGGCACAATTGGCCAATAATTGATTTTTTTTTTCATACATTTGGTGCCGCATTTATATTCAACATCTACCATCAACATATACTACCACAATTACTACCTTAGTTTTATATTCCGGTCGACCATAATTCATCGTCATATAACTCCACAATGTATCCTATGCTCCATGAAACATGGGGGATCATTTTTCGCGGCATCGCTTACAGAGTCCAAAGTATAGTCACCAGAACCTTCAACTGCTCAAGGATCCATGAGAAGCAATGCTTTCACATTGACCTACGACGTGCAATGAGTGTTCCTATAATAATTACAACAACTGATAACGTGTATGAAATTCCAGCGTTTACACTAGATCACCTTTGGTCTTTAAAGCAACCGTTCAGCCACGGAGATGAAAGGTATTCACCACCAGAAGATACTGACTCCGAAGGCCCTTCAGCAAATTCCATAATCATGGCATCCAGAAATAATTTATTCTACTATCCAAGGACTGTTGAGCTACATCCAACGGTACAAAGGCTTATTTCGTTCATGCCGATAAAGCAAATCGGATCATTGGAATTGACTGTGTCTAATGTTGAGGTAATGTTAACAAAGTAGTAAAGTTAATTGTCTATCCAATTTTTATACAATTATAAATCTTTATGTACCCATAAATGCATAAAAATGCCATGACGCCATTAATTAATACATCATTTACTACAATCATCATATAGTCTTACCATATACTTTTCAATGATATACATTTTTCTTAATTACAAAAATTAAAACTAGTTAATCCACCATAATGGCCCTTCCTTGCATTCGTTCCCTAAATTTAATTTTCCTCTCATTTTATCTAAATCTTCTTTTCTTGTTCTTGTTTATAAATTTGATGTTCCATTACGAGCTATACAGGTTTTAAGAATTCCATCCACGGTTTACACCATCGAATGCCAGTCATTAATGATGTGAGATGACTATGGACTACACCATAATTGGTACGACTGGATCCAACATTATCCAATTCTAGTTGCTCAAAACCCTGTTCCATTCAATATACACCGACCATGTGACTTTGGAAGAAAGTTTCTAATATGGAATTGCATAAATGTACCACTATCGGAGTTAGTGGACACACCCACACGCATGTGCACACAGTATCAAGCTTCTATGTTGATTGTGCTTCACAGCAGAGATATGGGTAATGACATTTTAGCCAATTTATGCCCTCACCTAGGCTTCGATAGTTACTTCTCAACCACAAATGATCAAATTGCAGGTGGAATTAATGTCATGTGGCGCTCAGATCACATATGTTGCCCTCTTCCAAATTTCACCCAAACACATTTAATCTTTGTATTATATTATTATATTCTATTTCACGTTTCAACAGTGTAAGCATCAAAGCTCAAAACTCGAGTCTTCACGTAAAATGCCCAACCATATGATTTGGCAATGTATATTGCACTTGTGTCTTTCTTAGTTTGCCTAGTTCCCAATGTTCTCGCCAAATATCACAGAACAACATTATTTCCCACAAATTAAGCTCCCATAACTAAAATTGATCAATAAAAAATTCAGTTTGACTAAAAAAATCATTCAATCATACAAATCCTACAACAAACTAGTGATGCAAGGTAGTGTAATCAACTTTATTCACTACAAGTAAATTAATTTAATTTTCGTCACTGTTGCTTTTTTCTATACTCGCTACAACATCAGTACTTTGTTTTTAATTTTTCATTATGTCACTATTTTTCACCATCAAACTCTTTAAAAAAACAAAAAACTACCAGCAAGTACAAATGGGTGGCCCATACTTACATAGACATTCTAGGTATGTCTTCTGTCAAACATACACTGACAATAAATTTTCTCAATACACTGCCTCGATATAACAACCCCAATCATCATCTTACTCCTAATCCACAACTTTTGCATTTACGCAATTCTTTTTTTTTTAAATAATTTACGCAATTTAATCCCATAGAATCTCTACATTAGTCGTTTGTAAAAATAAAACTACTATATGAAATTAATATTGCTTTAATCTGTGACAAATCTACTCCAAATACTACAAATTATAAATTAAAAGTTTATATACCAAATCGTACCAAATCAAAGTTGCAAATTATAACCTAATTGCGCAATTACTTCCACCATGACAACTGATTACTAGCCCACAAATTAATCGTACACCATTATTAAACGACCACAGAGCACAACTCACTCCATAGACCCCTCGAAGCCAGATGATCAACATCAATGAACAACTAATAATCTCAAACAAACTACAATTAATTCTACATATTAACGAAATACAACAAACGGATCATTCATAACATTACATCACTTTAACTTACAATAACTATTGAATTTCAAAAAATTCATTCAACATGAAAAAACCTTATACATAATTAACATTACACTAATCAGTAAACTAATCAGTTTACTTAATTAACATTATAATAATCATTTAACTAATTAAAATTACACTAATCAGTTAATTAATCATACTTAATTTAATATATAATTTCAAATTGACAAGTCTTCTATATATATTAAAAAACAAAAACAAAAGCAATGACATTACTGCATAGGTCAGGTTTATAGTTTGTTTGGGTAAGGCTTTCACTATTGGTTGGGGTTTACTTAATGTTAGATCTGTTACTATTACGCTTAGGGTTTAGATTAGCCATTAGCCTTAGGGTTAGGGTTAGGGTTAGGGTTAGCCATAGGCCTAGGCTTAGGAATAACGTTAGGCGTAGGGTTAAGATTAGGGTTAGGCATACTGTTATGGTTGTGGGGTAAGTTTATGATTAGAATTTGGGAAAGGGTTAGGATTAGGTTTTGTTAGGACAACATGAGGTGTTTATTAGGGATTAGGGTTTAGGGTTCGTTTTCTCTTCTTTTTAAAGAACCTGGTTCATTGCTGTTAACATGATAATTATAATTTCCTAATGGGGTAAGTTTATCATTAGGGTTATGGTTAGGTTTTGTTAGCACAACATGACCTGTTTGTTAGGGTTTAGGGTTTGTTTCTCTCTTGTTTTATTTTGTTTTAAATATTGTTTCCCCAAGGCCACGGTCTCTGTACTTTACACAAAAGCTGACACAGACTTCGACTGAGTGGACAACACCAAGCAAAGGGTCTGCCAAAACATGCCACATGGACACCAGACAAATGTTGGCATTGACAGTGATGAGACATAAACATAGGAACTCGCACTAAAATCATTTCCAATGGACGGAAGAATATATTTGGCCCCTTTTTATACACATAAGTCATCAGAATACTGCCACACTGAAATTGTGTCATAAAAATAGCAACTAACTGTGGCACATCCCACCGATAGTACTCATCAATTTTGAAACATTTTCTACTCTCACATCATTAAATTCATAAATTAAGGTAACGTTCATTTACGACTCTAATTTTTTAAAACTCTAATTTAACTTCATTTACATATTACATTAAGCAGAATAATTTCAACTTTTTTTTTTCAATTTTACGTACAATATTCAAATTTAATAATATTCAAATTTATTTTGAAATTTAATACTTCATGTAAACATAATTTCAGAGTATTTTGAAAATTTAATAATTACGTTACGATTCTTCTACTACACCCTTTACTGTTCTTTCTTACCAAATCTATCACTAACCGAACTTGGGCTTCATGAAATCTCTTTTTAATAATTGTCTACAAAAAGCATTCACACCACATTATCCAACCCATTTCCCTCCAACGGGCCTTCTTCATTATTCTTTCTCTCCTCTCTCATGTCTCATTGGGCTTTCTTATATAGATGATTTTTACTCAGCCCAATTATGTGCTACACTAAATTTTCACTGCTTCTTCGATAATATTTTTCCATTATCCACTTGTGCTATTTCATTACATTCCACCATGCTGAATGCATCATCTTTTATAAGTTAAACAACTATCAATTTAACAATGATAACGGACATCAAAATGAGATAGACATTATCAAATGCATGAATTATGCCTACTTCGCCATTTGCTAATTCTATGCATCTACTAAAACGCAATGAAACTAATCACTGCTTAACACACCATGACATACTAACGAAAGTAGTAATTCTTATCAATATTCAAAACTTTGCCAAATTCTTCCCCCCATATGTTCCCACTACACCATTTATTGCAGAAACTAGGCGATGGTTGTTGTATGCAACAATCACTCCACCACATACTTAACCATGAAGCTTCCATTATTCCACAACAGTTGTCTTCCCTATACATTCTCATTTCAGCGATTGTAGTCCATTCACTAACCTCTATTACAAATTACTTCGGCCAATTATTATCAACAAAACTCGGCCACAGATACACACACAATATCAGACACAACATACAAGTAATCAACCACAAATTCACACTTTTTACAATAAATTTTCCCACTAAATACACTACACCACAAAGAATTTTACCAAGCCTGCAACTTAGTAAGACCCTCCACAACATCCCTTCTAAGGAAGTATCATCGCCCTACCATTACCAACAATTTCTCCAGAAAAAATTTCAAACCCTTTTATCAACTTACACATACTTAAACTGTACACACTCACAACAGCAGGGGAACCATTCCACCAAACAATTTCACTATGGCCACCTTCGATAGGTAACACACAATATCTCAACAAATATCTGGACATGTGATTAACACAACTACAACAGACATATACCCAATTAAACTTTCAACTCAAAACACCAGCCAATTAACCTGTTCAACGATAATTATACCTACTCGCCCAATAAATCTGCCTACAACTATATACTAACAAAAACTAATGGAGATTACAATGCAAATCAACTCAACTGATTCAAATGATCTCTTGTCAAACAACATATTTCCAGTCTACTGTAAATACTCTTCAACGACTTTTTTAAAAAAAATGACTGCATATCAACGATACAACAACATAAACCATCACGAAATAAAAATCCAAAGACATTAGCCCATGATCTACACAACAAACCCTTTTCGAGATCCATACGCATATGGCTTCGGAAGAAGATTACTTTCGCCGCTCCTCCGATATAACCCTTCGCCTTCGCCTTTAATGGTTCCCCAAATACCACGCCGAAAAATACCTCTTCCACTATTAACACGGATCTAGCTGTCGCCGGCGAAGATGATTCACGAGCTAAACATTCTCTTTTAAATTCCATACTGACGCCACGGACGACAGATTTAAAATGACTTCGGATAAATGCCTTTCGCCGCTCCTCCCATACCGGCCGACCTTGGCCTTTAACGGTGGCCAAAATACATCGTCGGGAAATTCCTCTCCCACAGTTACGAAGAGGATCCCACTTTTTAAATGACCTAACCATTCTTTTCTTTTTTAAATTTTATTTTGTTTCTTTCTTAATTTTTTTTTCTTTTCCAATTATTATCAATTTTATTTTTATTTCATTTCATTTAATCACCTTAACATTTCTAATACACCTGATAATCACACTAACTACAGGGTCCATTATCTTATTGCTTTTACAGACATGGGTCCCACAGAGGAGGTCATGTGACATAGCCAACCAATCACATTTCGACTGCAAACGAATGTAACTTTGGGCGACTGCACCATAGTATGCACCTTTATTCTTTGGGAGGCATATGCAGTTCTGATAAGAGGGACCTCAACCACATTTATTTAGTGACTTTGCTTGCAAGATCTGTATTCAGCTTCAGTTATCGATCTGGAAATGGAAGTTTGTTTCTTTTATGACCATTGGATAAGGTTTCCTCCAAAGTAAATACAGAGCCCAGAAGTACATCGTCTATCATCTAGATCATTCGTCCAATCTACATCATAAAATGCATGTAAGTTGAAGTTTGGAACATACCTGATGCAGAGACCATGTTGTAATGTGCCTTCTATGTATCACAAGATTATCTTGATTATCTTCCAATGTGTTTGTTATAGTTTGTGCATAAATTGGCAAACTTTGTTCACTGAAAAAAGCTATCTCTAGCCTTGTTAAGGTGGTATATTGGAGGGCTCCAACAACTGATCTCTATAAAGAGTTTCATCCTCAAAATAATTAGTGTCTTGCTTACTCAACTTTAGACCACTAGTCATAGGTATAGCCAAGGGCTTGTAATCACTCATTTTGGATTTAGCCAATAGATTATTGATGTAGTTAGTTTGACTAAGGTGTAAGATACCATCACTAGTTCTCTGTGATTCGATGCCTAAGAAATAATGAAGAGGGCCAAAATCTTTCAAGGAAAAATGCTCATTAAGAGTACTGATTAGAGAGGAAACTACTGCCATATGACTGTTCATAATTATGATATCATCAACATAGACTAAATATAATGAGAGGTTGCTTTAGTGAATAAGGATGAACCACACTTAGCTAAGGTGAAAGAAAGACTGTGGAGTGCATTTTGAAGCTTGCTTGAGGCCATAGAGTGCCTTGATGAGCTTGCACACTAGTTGTTTGTCTTCACAAACAAATTCTTCGGGTTGAGTCATGTACACAGTTTCTTGTAGATCTCCATTTAGGAATGAGTTGTTGAAATTAATTTGGTGAATTGGCCACTTATTTGTCACAACAATTGTTAGAATTATCCTTACTGTTGTGGGTTTGACTGGTTCAGAAATAGGTAATGTAGCTGGTTCAGGAACAATTTATGCAGTTGGTTCAGGAACAGTTGAAGTTGTTGGTTCATGAACAATTTGAGAAGGATCTTCAACTGATACAACTGGTTCATTGGTTCTTTATGGAGTCATGTCATTATTAGTCATAATAGGAGAAAAAATGGCAGGAGTACTAGATGAATGAGAATTCAAAATAGGGGCATTCTTAGAAATAATAGAAATTGAGACAATTGTGTTTTGTGGTGCTACAAAGTTAGGAACAAATTTGGCACAGAACAAATCCTCAAATGAGAAATAAGACTCATCAAATGTGACATGTCTAGAGATAATGGTTTTTCCTGATTTTGTGAGGTACACATTCTTTATGCTAACTTGAATAACCAAGAAAAAGAAACAGATATGACCTAAAATCTAGTTTGTGTTTATTGAAGGGTCTTAGTAGTGGAAAGCAAGCATATCCAAATGTTCGTAGGTTTTTGTAGTCAGGTGGTGAGTGGTAAAGTTTTTCAAAGGGTGATTGATTTTGCAGGACTGGTGTGGATAGTAAGTTTATTAAATTAACAACATTAAGAAATGCTTCTCCCCAAAAGGAGGCTGATAATTTGGCTTAGGCAAGAAGTGTTAAACTTGTCTTAGTGATATGCCTGTGTTTTTGTTTAGCAGTACCATTTTGTTCATGTGTGTATGGACAATTGAAAGTCTATGAATGATTCCATGTTGGTTGAGAAAGTTGTCAAAACAAAGGTATTCTTTGGCACTCACTATTAGAAACTCTCGTATTATCGACGGATCTTATCGACACATTTTTTCTCTGAATATATCGATGGATTTCGCGACAGATTATGTGCCACCATTATTTTATTATAAATTTATTCATTATCGACGGATGAAAGGGAATTCATCTGTCGATAATGTTATCTCGCCTGACACAAAATATTTTTGGCCAAATTCAAAATATCGAGGGATGAACTTGAAATCATCCGTCGATAATAACCTAAACCCTAAATTCTAACCCAGTTAAGGAAATTTTGACGAATGACTATATATGGATCCATCCATCGATAAATGAAACGCGTTGTTTCACTAATTGCAAGCATAAATTATGACGGATGAATTAAATACCTATCTGTTGATAACCAGAAAATATGAGAAATCACGTGACTTCTTCTTCCTCATTTCTCTGCGGATTCTCTCTCTTCTCTATGAGTTCTCTCTCTCTCATCGCGCTGCCACCGCCTTTGGAGACCATTTCACTGTTGTGGGAGTCCGTTTAGCCCCTTGAAGGTACTTACTTCAGTCTCTCACTTCTCTACATTTTAATCGGTTTGATTTTTGTTAGAGGTCTCTAATGGAATCTCCCATTTTACAGCTCCCCACCCTGATCGCCATCGTATCTCTATCGTGAAGTCATCTTCAACGACTTGCTCTTCCATTAGGTAATTTTTTATTTTTAATTATTTTAAATTATGTCTTTTATTTTAAATAGTTTTTTTAGAATTTTTGAAAATATACAAAAATCATTTTCTTATTAAACTTATGTGTGTAAATTTTTTTTAAATGAAAACTATTTTTTTAAAAATTATTATTATTTTTTTAAAAAAAATAGTATTTTAAATAGGATTTTGATTCGGTACCCATAAAAAATATAAGGTACCGATACCCAACCGATATACATGTTAAGTATTGATTGATTTATTGATAAAATAATTTATTTTTTTTTTAAATTTAGATAATTGGTAACTTGTTAGGCACGTAATCTTCAATAGTTAATTTGATTTACAATAATGTTTGACGTACAACAGAAATACGACCAACTTGTATCCAACGTGTGTTATCCATGTTACAGGATGTGTGCTATACGTAACATGGATAACACACGTTGAATACAAGTTGGTCGTATTTCTGTTGTACGTCAAACATTATTGATTTAATTTATATTGATACTCTCTAACTTTATCAGTTTATGAAAAAAAGACTCAATCAATAACATACAGCTAGAGTGAGAGCGCACCACACGAGGGAGGGGGAGGAGGAGGTGCAGTTGGGAATGAAGCACGTCCGGGAAGGCTACGACAAAGATCACTGTGCTCTGCTGGTACCGATAATAGGTTAAACACATAATTGGTACCCAACAAAAATATTGGGTACCGAATAAATGCTCTTTTAAATAATGTTTTTGAAATGTTATTTTCATTTTTCTTTATAAAACTGTTTTTTGAATAATTTATTTAAAATGTTTTTTAAAAATTGGTGTTAAGAAAACAATTTTTACAAAATTATTATGGAAAAATAGTTTTTTTATGAAAAAAACATTCTTTTAATTTTCTTAATTAAAAACAGTTTTTAAATGTTTTTTAAAACTATTTTAAAAAATAAAAATTTAAAAACTATTTTTTAAACTGTTTTTTACAAAATTGAAAATGTTTTTTTCTATATTTAAAAACTATTTTTTCAAAATTAAAATTAGTTTATAATAAATAGAAATAATTTTTAAATTTCATAAAATTTCTTTATATATTTAAAAAATCATAATTTTTAGCAAACTTTAATAATATGTTGTTTTTAAGAAAATTAGTTTTACATAGCAAATATATTTTTTAAATGACTTGAGGTTAGTTCTCCATATCCTGGGCTTTGGAGCATACAGTTAAAAGAGCTTACGGTTATTGGAGCATACAATTATTGGTATGTTTATTTTCCTCCTTAGAACTCTTTACTGTAATTTTAGGTTTGATACTTAATATTTCTATGATAGAGTTGTAGGACGGGAGATTGCATGACTGAGGGAAGGCTTATAGAGTTTCTTCTCATTGTTTGCTATTGTTTGCTATGGATATTGTTTGTGTTTTTTATTGTTTCTGGAGATTGAAAGTTAATTTCCATGGTGTACACTAGAACGTTTGTAGGATTATTGTATGTTTTGTATGCTTTGTATGATTTAAATGAATTTTTGTTTAAGTATGTATGATACTTGTGCATCAATTATGGATATAATATTTAAGAGGAATTTCTGTTAAAATTTTGAACAATCATTGTGAAGGAACCCAAAATTAAGGGGAGACTCTGTCAAAATTTGTTTGGATTATCCTTTAATTATAAAAAATAATGTAATTGATAATGTGTTTCATATGAATTCTATGATTAAGACTCAATAATAGAAATAATCGTAGTTTGTATATTTTAGGATGATCCAATAATTCAACGACAATGTCATCAACAAATAGATTATGGATGTACGATAGGTTGCACCCGAATAGGTTGAAGAGCTTGTATTATTTGCTTCTGAGTATGAACAATTTAGGTGCGAGGGAAAAGTTAAATGTTCATGTGCCAAGTGTGTGTAATGAACCTGCGGTTGAGGCACCTAATCTTGTGACTCAAAGTTTCTTTTCTTTGTTAGATTCTACGAAAACACCTATTTGGGAGGGTTCTAAACACTCTGAATTATTTGTGGCAGTTAGGATGTTATCTATCAAGTTGGAGGCAAACCAGAATCAAAATTCATTAATGGATAACTTTAATGAGTGAGGTTAGTCCACACCCTGAGTCAATTCCGAGAATGACTATTATCAGGCAAAGAAATTAGTTTCAAAATTGGGCTTGAATTAAGTCTGAAAAAATTGATTGTTGCATGAATGGTTTCATGTTTGTGATACCCCGTATCATAGTGTCCCTTAGGAAGGAATCTTCTCAGGACGTGTCAGAAACGCGTCATCATGTTGCTGTCGGAGGGGGCTCGCTAGCGAGCAGTCTCCTGTCGCTAGCGACTGGATCGAAACCCACATCGGTCACAACTTGTTCAGCCTTTCCTTCCCACCCTATATATATGAGAGGATATGTTTGCTTTTCCCTCACACCTCACACTCTCGCCTTTTTCAAAGCAGTGCTTTGGGCATCCTTCATTGTTGAGGATAGTGTGAGTTTGACGTCTTGGGGATGTCTCTGCGTGAGCAAGTTCCTGACGGTGAGTGTAAAAAGTCTTTTATATCCTTTTTCTGCGTGATGGTCGCCAGCGAGCAAGAGGAGCTCGCCAACGATTGGCCCTTCGCTAGCGATAGGCAGTAGCTCGCTAGCGACGGCGTGCTCCGCAGCAGTAGTTCAAGTTTCATTTTCTCTTTTTCTAGCGGTTCTGATGTGTCTTTTGCACGTCAGGTGCAAATACGGTGCCGATAGCCAAGGCCGGAGCTAGTGGTGTTTTCTGGTCTCAAGATTATCCAGGTGAGTGGAGATTTTGTATGTAGTTCATCATTTACGGCATATATATGTTTGATCACTAGATAATTAGGCAAGATAATAATAAGTTAAGTAATATTGCATGTGTTTGTAGTAGTAGAAGTAGCAGTAGTTAGTAACATGCTAGGTGGTTAGAGATAGTGATATGCTAGGTGGTTAGGAACTTAGTATAGGTGATGATAGAGATTTATTTTCTAAGTTATGTTATATGATGATTGTGTGATGATTGTCGGTTGGTTACGTATTGTTGTATATGCCATGATAACATGTGACTAAATAAGATAAGGAATGTAACTGAACTATAGGTATAGCCTTATGATATGATGTATGTTGATTGAACTACTTGCTGACTGTCTTGAGTAATTGCACCGCCCTGATTAGTATACGTCAGACACTATGGCCGGTGGTCAGTCCCGGTATCTTAGTATGGTGTGCTAATTAAGAGTGAGCCGCCCAAGCCCGCCAAGCACGTTCTGATCCCGGTTACCGGACGTCTTGGTGACAGATATATCCCTCGTGGGACAGTTAGGACTATACTCTAGTTGCGTGCTGAGAGTTAGTTCACCGATTCAGATTCAGATACAGTTACACAGTTGTAGGCTTGGGTTTCTTTAGTGTGATAACTTGACGAGATTTGTTTGATTGGATGATAACATGCCAGTATGTGTTATATATGTTGTGAGTGTTGCATTGCAGCATTATCCCGTCGCTGAGTCGACGACTCATCCCTTGTCAACCACGTTTTTCAGAGCACGATCCTGCTGCTGACGAGGAGCTCCTGATCTAGTAGAGGTTGTTGCAGTTTATCTTTGGTGAGCCCCGCTTCTGTCGTGGAGTCTTCTAGTTTACAGATTAGATTTTATTACAGTTTCCATTTGTAGCTTTCAAACAGTCTTTCATGTATTAGTTTGCTCCAGACCTTAGAGGCAGGATTCCTTTATTTTCAATACGTTATATTACAGTTATGTTTAGTCTCAGACCAGTATTTATGATCATACAGTTGCAATTATAGTTATCCAGTTATGAGATTATACATTTATGATATTGTCATGTTTAGCCCTTATGTTATGCCCTCGTAGCGTGTTCGTTGGGATAGTGCCCTTCGCACGGACACCCCTCAGTAGCGGGGTGTTACAATGTTGTATTACAAAGAAGATATTGAATTAGTTGAATGTAAATTCTGTCAAACCCCCTAGATTCAAACCTAGAAGAGCGGGAAATGAGAGGTATAAGAATATTCCCAACAAAAGGATGCACTATTTGCCTCTTATTATTCCTAATATAAGTTGAAACGGTTGTATGGCTCTGTGAGCTCTGCTCCTCACATGAGGTGACATTTTGAGAATTAGCAAAATAACAGGATAATGTCACGTTCTTCTCATGGTGAAGTCTGAAAACACTTTGATAGGTGTCACTCTCAATTTTCAGATGATCTTAGGAATGTTAGACTAGGACTTTCTGATGGGTTTACATCAAATAATTTATTTAACAAGCCCTATTCCTGTTGACTATTTATTGTTACCCCATACAACCTCTTTGCTGAGATGTGCATGAAAGGCTCCTACATGTTCTTAATATGCATAATTCCTGACTCAGATAATGTTAAAGCTAAAATTTATGTGTTCCTTCAGTCACTCATAGATAAATTGAAATAGTCGTGACACAATGAAGTCTTGACCTATGATGTTTTCACTAAAGAAAACTTTATGCTAATAGTAGCTTTAATGTGGACAATTAATGACTTGTAAGCTAAAACAGAACATATTCTTGGAGTTACCCTACTGGAAAGATAATCTTGTTCGTCACTTTCTAGATGTCATGCATGTGGAGAAAAATGTTTGTGATAATTAACATCATGAATACCATCATGGATAGTGATAAGTCTAAAGATAATCTTAAGGCAAGACTTGACTTGGTAAAGTATTATCGATGACTCGAGCTACATTTACAAAGACAATCAGTGTGTAAATGGATACAAGAATTGGGAATGCCTTCAAACCTAGGTAAGTGTATGAATATTGCTCAGGAGAAGTTTCAGTGGATGAAAAGTCATAATTGTCATGTACTTATGGAGTGTTTACTTACAGTAACCTTTTGGAAGTTACCGACACACGTGTGAAAATCATTGACTGAGATTAACCTATTCTTCTGTAATTTGTGTTTTATCACACTTAGATTCTATGGAGGTTACAAAAAAACTAATGTTGAGCTAGAAGCTATAGAAACAGAGAATAACAAATTAATACAGGAAACTATTATCAACTACCTCTAACAACTAGTTACATGCACTCAAGTAGTAATTAAAGTTGTTAGTCTTAATAGTTTTCTTAAGAGAGATCATTAAGACATGAATATATGTTCACAACACATTACGAGTTCCATGCGCGTGGATTGGAAAGCCAAATAAATACAGGTGATGGGTTTATTTTCTGTTTTTATTTTCTATTTTTATTTTTTAATGAAATAAAATTAAACATTTTCACTTGTGTTTTCTATTTATAATGAAAATTAAATTAAAAATAAAAAATATTAAATTCTTATTTTTTATGTTTTCAGTTAAAAGTATTGTTCCGGGCGTCTTTTATCTTACTAATTCTTTATGTAATTAGTTTTTATGCGGGAACCAACCAAGGGAGCGGACTGTTGAAAGCAAATGGGTGATTGGGCATGGGGTTCAATGGAAGAACCCAAGGGAAAAGGGTCATACTTCTAACCGAGGCCCAATCGCTCAAGGCTCTGAGGGAACTAAGGTTTTGTTTTGGTGTGGTGGGCTTTTGAAAGAGCTATACCCTGTTGGAGAGGGACAGCCCAATTAATCATCAATGAAGCTCAATCGGGAAGCCCAAGGGAGTCCATAGGAAGGGAGAGTAATGAGTTTTAGGTGTAGGAAAGGGGAGTGATCAATAGTAGTAAACCTGTTAACTACCAAAGACTTGTTATTCTAGGCTTTCGGATTTTAGCCCAAAATGGCAACTACGGGTAAGTATAGTGGTGACAGACCTAGAGCTCTCCAATATGAGGGTAGCGTATATGCCACTCAAAAGAAGAGAAGAGGGCAACGGTAACGGGGTCAGGTGAGAGGACAGGAGGGGCGTCACATGGCTCGAGAATGAGATGGAGTGGGCGAGCGAGTCAAACTTGGGGCTGAGGGAAGGAGCTTCTTTTTTCCCTTGATGATTACTGGGCTGGGCACTTTCAGTTCAAGACCACACAGGAACGGGAACCTAGTTCCTTCTCCTCTCTAATTTTTCTCTCAAAAAACATCACACGCAGGACCTCCTCACAAGTTTACGAACTTGGATATCTTACTACAACACTGTTATATTTTCTTGCTGAAACAAGTATAAAAACAGAAAATGAGTTGAATAAAAATATCATGACTATTATCCACTAAAATAATTAAACAACTCTATACCAATATAAAAATAAAAAATGAAAATGAAAACCAATTATCACCTTAGCCTTATAGTTCCTTAAAATGCTGCAATGCGCTTTTTAATCAATCGCAATGCTTAAGGTTTTGTTTGAAGCAGTTACTTTTTCTTTTCGTAGTAATAATAAGTGTTTTAACTGAGTGTGAAGTGTGAACTTGCTGCTTCAGCTGGAAGGTCACATCTTTGTTAGATTTGTAGTACTAAACTCCATTTCATCCCTCAAAAGTGGGGACATCTCATTTTCCCTTACTGTTTCTGTACGGTGACATTCAATTTTACATGCATCACATCACCTTTGATTCAGAGTCATATATATCTGGATATTTAAAAAGTTGGTGTTTATACATATTAAATCAATACTACATGAGGTACAACAGAAATACGTCCAACTTATATCAAACGTGTGTTATCCGTATTACAGGATATGTGCTATATGTATAGTAACTATACATATAGCACACATCCTGTAACATGAATAGCACACATTTGAATATAAGTTAGACGTATTTCTGTTGTACGTCAAAGATTATTCAAATATTAAATATTCTCATATGTCAGGATAGCTTTTTTTTTTCCTTGCAATAAAAGTTTAGATTTTTGAAAAATACGTTCTAGTTTATGATCAAAGCATGTCTTAATGCTCATTGAGTCTTTACAAGATTTCTTACACATATCACCAACTTAACCAACATAAAAAAAACTTGATAATTAAATTCAAGTCATGTTCACATGAGTTATCTCATGTTATATGTAAAGATAGCTAAATAAGTTAGAGAATTTTAAATGAGATTCTCGCAAAAATTAAATAAGATAGATTGGATATGATTATGCACCACTTGAAACATAAGAAAAATCATATAATTAGTTAGAGAAATATTTTGTGTACATCATAAAATCAGTCATCATATGTATGTAATAATTTAATTTTTTTAAATGATTAATTAAACTTTTAATATTATATATTAATTCAATATTTTAAAAAGTTAGATTTATAGTTTTAAAATTTTGTATTATTACATATGGTGGCTGGTGATTGATTTTATAGTATGTATATGAGATTATTCTATAAGTTATATAAAACACTAGTATGATAGCACAATAATGATGATGAATGCTAGATATAAAATTATTTCATGAATCTTTATCATTATTCAACTTAAACTTTTTGATTAAATGATTTCAAAATATGTAGTATTAAAATTAGGGACCGGACCTCCATTATGGAAAAAAAAATCCCTTAAAAAACCATATAAAGGAAAATAATGTTAAATATAAAATCTAATATTCATCATGCCTCTACCAATTAAGTTTTGATCGCGAGAAGTGATTTAATTTCAATATTTTAAAAATCGGATCGGACATTGAACCAGATGGGGAGTGGTTCACAGGTTCAGAGGTTCAACCGGTTGGACCGAGGGTTCAACCGTATACAATTAAATATATATAAAATATATATAATTATCTAACAATATATATGCATTTGATGAATTATATGCTATAAAAAAAATTAAAATATATTAAAAATATTGATTAAAAGTTAAAATATAAAGCATTTAATAAATTTAGAGGTTTAATAGTCGTCCTTAATTTTAATAATTATATCATATTCTATATTATATTCTATTGTAAAATAGTTATTAAATTTTAAAAAAATTAAAATTTTTATTTTTAAATTAGTTGACCGGTTCAACCGATTTTTTCGCCGGTTCACCAATTTTTTACTGATTTTGACCGATTTTTCCATTTTTTTTATCGGTTTTTATCTCAAAATCGGACCGGACAGGGGTCTAGTTCCCGGTTCAACCGGTCAGACCGGCCAGTTCGGTCCAGTTTTTTGAACACCGTTAAATTTTAAACATGGAGATCAAAACTAGGAAAATTTTCTGATTATGTAGACATGCACATAGATATACTCCACTCCTAATATAAATTTAGACAGTTACTCAAGATATTCACTGTATTAGTCTTTTTCGATTAGATGTATAGAGAGTTCAATTAACTATCAATTGTGTTAGTTCTCCTAATTTCTTTCACTTTTTTGTTCCTCTTCAAGTACGATGCTGGCATGTAAGAATAATTAATTTTTAATCAAAATTTGCTGAAGTGGCTATGCTATTAAGATTGGGGAAGCTAACTTACAAAAGCTTAATTGATTCATTGATCAATAAAACTGCCACTTTAGGCATCATCAAGAAAGAAAAGGGGAACGGGAAATAAATATCAATAACATATATTATATGTTATTATATATAATAATTATAAAAGCAGAGAGACATTGATTCGTTACTGATTCACTGTTGATCACTGATCAGTACTTTGTTGGCTCCAGTTCCTTATTGCTTGTCCCACTGCTACTTTCACAGCTTGAGCATCAATACCCTCATCATCATGTTCTTCATTCTACAAATGAAATAAGTTACATCAATATAATTAATCTTTTGTCATTCTTGTTCAAGTTTAATTTTGATGCACAGTATAAAGGTATTTTACACTGTCATCCAATCAAAACACTTCATTCGTATGACTTTTCAGGTAGTGGGAGAGAGAAAGCACAATTATAACTGACGTGACAAAACATGATTGGATGACTGTGTAAAAAAAATTGTACAATGTCAGTGGATGAAAATTAAATCCTTCTTATCCATGAAATACATATTATATTCAAGTTATTGCAAAATCTAATTATAACTTTTGAAACGTATATTATAGCTATTGTCACTCTCATATAACTATGCCAAAGCATAAATTATATTCATTTATGTGCTTATCATCAACTTAAGCTTTTGGATTACATAATTCATCATATGAAATTAGAATTTTTTAAATATATAATCAATCAAAACTTCGGTTTTAGTAGTATTGATCGTGTATTGGTGTGGTCATCACGTTGATACTTCATTTGATGTATTTATTGTTCTCTTTTTGAGAGTCAAACATATTCATCGGAAAAAATGATGAAAACGGAATACTTCGCAAACATCTAGTTCCATCCAAAAGAATTGAAAAAATGCATGCTAGATGTAGAATTGAAAATTAGTCATCAACTTTATCTTTATATTTGTATTTTGACCGAATACCCATTTTAGTCCTCCAAAAATATATTGTGTGACAAATTAGATTCTCAGAAATTTGAAAGTCTAATATTGATCATTTACATTTAAAAAATAAGACAAATTCGTCCTTCCATACATGTCCGTACAGGTAAAAATCATTGTACGAACATGTAAGAAATGATGAATTTGTCCCTTTTTTTAAAATATAAAGGACCAATATTGAACTTTCAAATTCTGAAAGACTAATTCATCCTGCGATATATTTCTCATTAATAATTTTGGATATTTAGTCTTGTATCTTAGCATGATGACACACTTTCAAGATTTTAAAATCCAATGGTAAGAATGAAGTTGGCTAAGTGAGGATGGGCTAAACTTTAGCTGAATACTTTGCACTTCTAGTAAAAATAAGAGGAGTGAAATACAACTAACTCTTTTAGACAATTTTTTGGTATTTATTCAAAACTCTAATATTTATATTTTAAATACAAATGTAATATAAATACAAGAATTTTGAATAGATAAGATCAAGAAGTTGACAATAAGGTTGAGTGAAAAATTGGATTCAAATCAAATCATTTCTTATGTGCAAAACTAACCACATGTTATACAAGTAAATTGCTTGGGAGAATTTATAGTCAGCTCAAACAAAGCAGAAGTGGTGGTGGTTCATGGCAAACAGAAGACACCATCTATGGACGTATTTCTGTTATACGTCAAACATTATTATCTATAATTCTATATATGCATAATTAGGGTTACGATAATTTAACACTATGCATACACGTAAATTCCAATTTCCACAGCAACCTAGCTAGCCTCTCTTTATTTCCGCGTCCCCAAAAAAGGCAGAGAAAAAGAGAAACCAACGTTTTTGCAGCATATAAGGACATGCGCATGTGACTTAACAACAAAAACGTGAAGTGATGATGAGAGAGAAAAAAAAAGTCACAGAATGATATGCTAAATATAATTGAACACTATCTACTATTAATAACTAGAGTAATCATATATGGACAATAAAAAATTATACAATACATATATCTATAGTTAGATTGTAATATGAATTTATTTTTCTATTCAAATTAATACAATCCAACAGTTGAGATAGGAAAATACAAATGTTTGGGGCACAACAAAAAAATCAGTCAAAACAGCTCATTTAATCTTTTATGGCCCAAATAACACTTTTAATCATGGATATATTTTTAATGAGCTGGGTGATTGTGACCCAAATTCTTATTTGTTGGTTGTTTTGGCTGGTTTTTGTTGTGCCTCTAGCAATGCTCATAGGAAAAATCTTGTTGCACAATAAAAAAACCAACCAAAACAGTCAATAGATTATGCACAACATATAATACGTAATATACACAACGTATATTACATATTATGCACAACAAGTATTATGTAATGTGCACAACATATATTATACATGTTGTATTATCATCTTTCTTTACGATATGTGATACTGCTGTGCATAATATGTGATATTTGTTGTGTGTAACATGTAGTATATGTTATGCACATTACATAATACTTGTTGTATATAACAGATTGACTGTTTTAACTATTTTTTTATTGTTCATATAGCAATGCTAGTTGAGATAAGGTTTGTAAAACTTTTTATTTAACACCAAAAATTTTGCTAATAACTAGTATCAACAATAATTTGTATGTCTTACTTCTTCTCCAACTGCTTGAAACCGAAAAGTGTCCGTAGAAGAAACCCTAGCTTCCAACACAGTAAGACCGATTTCTTCGAAGGCCTCTAATATTGAAACAAGCAAACCCGGGCAGCTCTTTGATGAGAAAACATTTATAAGAAACCCCTTTTCTAGGGTTTCTACTGTCACCTGCATAAACCCAGAAATAAAAATACAACTCCAATAAAAAATAAATTGTATGTATTGATGACAAGAATAAGAATAATTTTAGAAAGAATATATACATACAAAAATATTTTCCCTATATTTTTACATATTCGGTCCCAAACGCGGATAAAAGAGAATAGTTGTCAAAAATCTTTTGATATGTATCAAAGTAAAAATACAGTGCAATAACGATGTTGTTTTATTCATGAAGTCGACTAAAATTAGTGGGATAAAATTATATTTAGAGAGAGAGAGAGGAAGAAGCTTTGTTAATTTTTTTTAATTGAGAAATTAAAATACCATGGGCAATGGAATTTGGTCATGGTCATCATCATTTGATGAATGTGCAGCAGCCATGTCTTGATTCAGTCTTTCTACCTTTTGCTTTAGATCTTTGATATACTTTGATGCATCGATTATGACTGAGGTTTTATTTAGCTGCCATGTCAACCATACAATATATAAAACCACAAAAGCTATAATTAGATATTTTACTATATATATAATATATAAGCAACATATGTGTAGGTTAATTAATTAACAAGATCAATTATACATCAAATTAATTAAGGAGAAGAGGAATATTACGTGGAGTGATGTTAAATGTACAATAATCTCAGTCAAATCAGATAATAAATAAAATTTTTGACAATAATTACTCAGCTCATTATAATCTCAATTATTATTTGGACCAAAGTCAATACCAAAATAAGTTCATTGACTGAATTTGTTGGTTTCTCATTATACACTTAGCATTATTGTATTATGTGTTCAGTGAAAATTGTACAATACTTAGTTTTGATAGAAAAGTAAATTCATATTACAATCAAACGGTAGATATGATTGTTATACAAGTATTGTACAATTTTCATTCATTGTACACATAGCATTCATGTATCAATCACTTCTCATTAGTATAGTGTTTTAATTTTCTATCTAGATATATCAGAATGAGATACACATGAAGAAGAGAATCCACATACATAGATAGCATGAAATTAAAAGAGAGGATGCATTCTACTTATCAATATGTAGATATTATAACAACGAGCGATGACATACAGAACATTCTTTTTTGAGGAAATTGCTGATTTCCTTATTAAGAAAAAATAAAAGATAATGAAAAGAAATGATTAAGAAATGAGAAAAATAATGGAGGGAATATATAAATAGTAATTACATACCGCATGAGAGTTAGTAATAGAACGAAGAAGTTGAAGCTTGTCATGCAGTGTTGTTGCTCTCTTTTGCTCTCTAGAAACCATATTGTGATGTGATGCTCTCCCCTCAATCCCTAGCTCTCTCTCTCTATATATATATATATCTATCTTTAATGATTGATTGTTTGTTCTGGCTTCCTTATTCTTCTGCTTCTTTATTTTGATTTCTTTTTTCTATCATCAACTTTTGCAGATCTCTGTGAGTGATGAGGTCTTTTGAAATAGAGAGAGAGAGGGGGGATATAGCTAGCCTAGCTCTCTATATGGCGTCTCTTGCTGCTTAATTTTAATTTCTTCCCCACATATATATATATATATATATACATATATGTATCACTGTATGCTTCACTTTCTTCGCAACCAAAACAATAATGTTAAAATGTACAATGAGAAACCAGTCAATAGTCAATGTGTTCATTTCGGCTTTGATTTTGATCCAAATAATCATTAAGATTGTAATAGACTAAATAATTATGACCCAAAATTTAATTTATTAGTTTCACTCCAAACAAAGATACTATACACATATAGGTTCTCATTGCACTGACAAAAATACCCTTCTCTATTTTTTCGTTCTCACTTAGCTTGTCAAGGTAGTGTTTAATTTGTTTTCATTGATGTGATGGTAGAATCAAAGAGTTAATGAAAAAAATATTTATATGTTAAATGCTTGTTGTAGGGGTCATAGAGTAGAGATAGGGACATAGTTAAGGTAATTTGGTGAATAAAATTATCAATCTTGTATTCATTAATTCTAATTATGGAGTCATAAATATATACAGATGTTTTTTGAGTTAATTATAGAGTCATTATGTCTCTGACTCTAGTAACACTGATGCTGTAACTTCATTGACTCTACCCTCATAAAGTCAATGAAAACAAACAATGCATAATAATTGGTTTTACATACTTGTGTTAAACAATAATGCTTATTTTACAACAGAAATATATCTAATTAGTATCCAACTTGTGTTATATATTTTACGTAATGTGTATCATATGTATAACACTTTACCTATGACACACATTACATGTAATATATAGTATATGTTGGATACTAATTTAATGTATTTCTATCGTAAAATAAACATTACTTTGTGTCAAATTGCATGTAGTTATTATTGCATATCCAGAAGCCACTGGAATTAGTTTAATCCATTATTAACTCTTATTTTATATTTTTTTAATGCATAACTATTATATGGATGTAGACAAATAAATTTATAAATATGTATAACAAAATGATTAGTGTATAAGAAAAAGATAAACATAATATTGATATAATATTCATTTTTATCGTTGAATTATAAGAATTTGAATGTAAAATTAAAATCTAACGGTAAATATAGAAGTATTGTACAACTTTTTATTATACATGTAATTTTTCTCACTTACCATAATTAAATTGCTTATGTATGGAGTAATGTTTGACGTACAACATAAATACGTCCAACTTGTATCCAACGTGTGTTATCCATGTTACGGGATATGTGTTATACGTATCCTGTAACATGAATAGGACACATTGGATACAAATTGAACGTATTTCTGTTGTACGTCAAACATTATTATTTATGTATCTATGTATTAGTTGGAGGGGCATACATGTGTAAGGGGAATCATGATATAATGAGCTCGTGATGGATACGATATATAGGGAAGAATGGCCATATATATATATATATCCATCGAAAGAAGTGAAAGAGAACATAACGAAGGAAGCAACAAAAGGATGTTTAGTTGTGATTTGAGGAATGCCTCCAAACACTCCTCACGGGGGAGCTTTGTATGTTAGGCTACGCTTCTCTCTCTCTCTCTCTCACCAGCCAATGAAACTTAACTTTGTCCTCTTTCCCTCTCTCTCTCTCCACACGTGCCAGCTAGCCTACCTCTCCTTCTCCTTGTATATTATTTTGGCTTAATTTGAATTATGTCTCGGGCGGTAATGAAATACGGAGAGGACACGGGAATGATAGAAAGAGGTTTGGAATTTGGATTGAGAGACAGGAATAAAGACATGAACATTTTTATTCTAGAGGGCACCTCACAAAATCGGAATGAAAGATAGAGACTAATTTCTTTTAGTAATATCCATATATATATATATACATACAATAATGATTGACATATAACAGAAATACGTTCAACTTGTATTCAATGTGTACTATCCATATTATATGATGTGTGCTGTATATGTGATATATGTATAGCACACATCCTGTAACATGAATAACACACGTTGGATACTAGTTGGACGTATTTATGTTGTACGTGAAGCATTATTATATATATATATATATATTGGTTTATTCTATGGTGCTCATATGTACTAATACAGTAATACTCATATTATACAATCAATAATATTGCATCTTGATAATTAATTTGATATATCTTAGAAATAGAGACATGTAACTTTTTTATAACTATATAAATTTTATTAGGTACCGAATAAATCATTATATACATTAGTTATTTATAGAGTTTTGCTAACAAGTGCCCTGCACTTGTTAAGGTATTAAAAGTGAAAAGCTTTGTCTTGGAAACATACATATTTATACTTTTTATGCATTAGACCCACTACAATACTTTAATTTTTTCTAAAACTTTCTATTTATAGTATGCCCTAAGAGCACTTGTTAGCAAAACCCTTATTTATATTGATCTACTCATATTTTATAGGATAAATTACACTTATATTCTCTTATGTTTGATAAAATTACACCTAATTTCCCTTCATTGTATCTCCTAAATTAATTATTTTAGGGGATGCCAGTCTAATTTTTAAGAGAAGTCAATGTAAATAATTTTTTATAAAGTTGAAAGTATATGTGTCCAAAGTTTTGAGAGGCATGTCAAGTGTAATTTATCAAATCTCTTATCCTATTTTACGTTGGTGGTCCGCATACATTATTATTTAGAGTTAATTATTGAGTATTGTTATAGGTACAATAAAAAAATTAATCAAAATAATTAATAAATTGTAGACAATATATATAATATAAATTGTACAACAAATATTACATATTGGGCACGTCATATATCACATGATGTATATGCACAACATATATTACATATTGTAAAGAAAAATGATATTACAATATGTGATATATGTTGTGCACAATACATAATATATATTATGCACCGCATATAATATACTTTAGTCTATTTTATATTATATATGGTGTGTATAAATATTGATTATTTTGGCTAAATTTTTATTATGTGTTAAGTATTTCCCGAGTCAATAAGGTAATTTTGTTCTTTTTTCTTTTATCTTCTTCCCAACTATAATCAAACATGATAGATGTTTTTATTTTATTTTATCTCTATCTGTATTTTTATAGTCTTTCTATTTCTATTTGAGAGAGAAATTTAAAATGAAGCCTTTGACAAGAGGAATGGCATTTTGACATCCTATATCTCGCACTTTATGTAGACATACAATCCAATAACCTTAAATTTGATGGAATTCTTGTTTTAAATTTTTTTCTTTAAAAATGTGGTCTAGAAAAACGTGGTGAAAGAGTAAAGATAATGACTCATAAGTCACGATATAAAATGAGTTTAATTATGATGTATTGATAGAGTAAAAAATTTTATAATATCAGCTAATTATATTCATTGATTTATATGACTTTTTAGTTAATTAATGAGATAAAGACTTTAGTTAATTAATGAGATAAAGACTTTTTAGTTAATTAATGAGATAAAGACTTTTTTGTTAATATGTCAATTTATTATTAGATATTTATATAAAATTATTTTACATAAATAATAGATTGAAATTAAAATTATAAAATATTATTTAAAGTAATAAAAAAAGTGTAATCTTTAATAAAAAGTTACACTTGTTATTGATAAAGGTCACACTTTTTTAAGATGGTCTAAGTGAGAGCTTTTATTGTAGTGTTACCATTGGATAGAAGTTGATGTCTATATATATATATATATATATACCTTTTGAATGTTAAATTAGCAGTTACGTTATTGTTGTTAGATATCATAGAGTTAAGGAAATAAAATTTGGAGATAAGAAATATGAAGTTGAACACAAATATATTGACAATTTTGATAATATATATTGACAAAGTGAAAATATTATAATTTTTCAAGATATAAGGAGAGAACAACAACACTCTCTCTTATATATGAAAATTACAAACACAATAGAATATATAATAGTAGAGGCCTAATATTTCTCAATCTCTAAAACACTCACACAAAACTCACATCAATTTTCCTCTAACAATTTTTCTCTTGATTTTGTGATGATTAATAATACATTCACAATGATCTAGCTTCTCTATTTATAACAAGTAAAAGACGGTGCACATACAACTTGGCACCATCAACTTGTTGTTACATATGTTTACAGCAATTAATACAAATACATACTCCTTCCGTCTACTTTTATTTGTCTTTCTAGGAAATTTATTTGTCCACTATTATTTGTCATTTTAGATTTTCAATGAAACATTTACAATCTTTTTCCAGTTTTATCCATATATACACTCTCTTTTATTATCTCTTACAATTATTATTGTACAAAAAACTATAAGGATAATTTTATTATTGTACATTTACTTCTATAGAAATTTTTGTGTTTTCATCACTTTCTTAATAAGTGTGCAATACTCTAAAACGTCAATTAAAAATGGAAAGAGAGAGTAATTTGTATCAATTTCAAGAAGAGTTCTAGTTTGATTTTGTCTTTGACCAATTCAAAGTACTATTTAATTACAATTACAACTCTACTTTTTGTATCTTCTAGCATCATCAACAAAATATAACTTTAATATTTTCACAATCTCTCACTTAAAGTTATATTTTTTGTATATTATAAAAGTTCTTCCTAACTTCAGTATTTTCATACTGCTTATATGTCAATAGGCCAAGAGAGGATCTACACCATGCAAACTTATCTGTATTGATTGGCTTTGTCAGGATATCTGCTAGGTTCTCTTTGGTGTGGATTTTCAGCATATCCACATTCCGTCCCTTCCTCCACCACTTTACGAACAAAATGATATTGAACGCCTATGTGTTTAGTTCTTGAATGAAAGGTTGGATTCATTGCATTGTGCAAGGCACTTTGACTATCACAATAAATTGAAATTTTCTCTTGCTTGTGTCTGAGTTCCTCCATTAACCTTTATATTCAAATTGCTTCCTTATTACAAGCTTGTGTAGCTGCCATGTACTCGGCTTCTGTTGTAGACAATGCCACCACTGTCTGCAACTTCTTAGATAACCAGCTCACAGTTCCTCCTGCAAGTGTGAACACATAATCTGTAGTGGATTTTCTTTTATCATTTTCACCTGCATAAAATCTGAGTCAACATATCCTTTAATAATGAAATTCGATCCTCTAAAATATAATGCAGCATCATAGGTTCTTTTAATATATCTAAGGATCTTCTTAACAACATTCCAGTGCTCTCTGCCTGGATTTGCCATGAATCGACTAACAAGACAAATTTATTGAGCTATATCTGGTCTTGTACATATCATGGCGTACATAAGGTTTCCCACTGTCGATGCATACGGTACTCGAGGCATTTCCATCCTCTCTGCTTCACTACTAGGGCTCATTTATGAGGATAATTTAAAATTGACAGGAAGAGGGGTAGATATTGACTTACATTCTTGCATGTTGAAGTGCTGCAAGACCTTCCTCAAGTAATTCTCTTGGGATAGCCAAATCTACCTATCTTTTCTGTCTCGGTGAATTTGCATCCCTAAAATCTTGTTTGCAGATCCTAAATCCTACATGTCAAACTCCCTAGCCAACTGTGCCTTTAACACTTGGACTCGATCTTTGTTGGGGCCTACTACCAACATGTCATCCACATACAACAATAAAATGATAAAATCATCTTCATCAAACCTTTTGTAGTACGTACAATAGTCTGAATTAAGTCTGTTGTATTCAAGGCTGTTAATGAAGGAATCAAATATCTTGTACCAACACCTTGGTGTTTGCTTTAATCCATACAGAGATTCGGTTAATATGAAAATCAAGTTTTCTTTTTCATGTTCTTCAAAGCCTTCTGGTTGGAGCATATATATCTCTTTTTCAAGTTCTCCATGAAGAAAAGTTGTCTTTACATCTAATTATTCTATATGTAAATCATTTGCAGCACACATAGTCAGAACTACTCTAATTGTAGTAATTCTAACCACCGGAGAAAATATTTCATTGAAATCAATATCTTCTTTCTGATCAGATCCTTTAACCACCAGTCTCGCACGATACCACTCCACTTGATTGTTGCTATCTCGTTTGATTTTGTAAACCCATTTATTACCAATGGTTGTACGTCTATCAGGGAGTGGAACAAGCTTCCATGTCTTGTTTATATGTAATGCTTCTATTTCTTTATGCATTGCTATCATCCATAACGAAGCATCTAGACTGTTCAGAGCCTCTTCATAAGTCGACGGCTCACCTTCTTCTGTTAGAAGACAGTATGCATCATGACTTGTCATCACATAGTCTGAGTGCCATGATGGTGATTTTGTCTGATGTAATGATCGTCGGACTTCAACATCATTAGCATCATCTGGTACTTGCACCTCGTGCTCTGATTTTGCTTCAGAAGAATAATTTTCTCCATATTTGTCATCTACGTGAACTGTCGTAGTTTCTTTAGTGTTGTTGTCATTCTCCTGCTCCTTTTGCAGTTCATTTTATGCAAATATTACATCTCTACTAACAATAACCTTGTGGGCAGTGGGGTCCCACAAATGATACCCCTTAACATTATTGTCAGCATATATAACCCAAGAAGATACATTTTCTGGACTTAGGATCCAACTTTGATCTTTCTTGAAAAGTGTACATTATCACGTACACAGGACAACCAAATACATGTAGAGAAGAATAATCGATTGGTTTTCCTTGTCACATCTCCATAGGTGTCTTTAACCCTATAGTTGTTGATGGTGATCGATTTATCACATAGCATGCAGTTCACAGCTTCTGTCCAGAAAGACTTGACATAAGCTAGATCAGAAGATGAGTCCATAAGCTAGATAATAAGATAGTATCATAATATGATTCTGAAGTTAATAACAGTAAATGGGTTCAGAAGCTAGTTCATAATATAATTTCAGAAGCTAACTCAGAAGAAGAATATATATATATAGTTCAGAAGTTAATACAAATGATAGGTTCAGAAGCTAATTTAGAAGATATGCTTCAGAAACTAGTTCAAAAATTAAGTCTTAGAAGCCAGTTTAGAAGCAAGTTTAGAAGCTGAATCATGTGCATTGCACGGGATTACACTAGTTATCAACTTTTGTTGGATTTTGCCACGTATCATACGGAAATATATATGTATTAGCATTTGACACGTGTTTGCGAAAAAGCTTGTGATAATATAAACTTTTCAAAGAAAAAAACATATATTTTTAACAACTTTTGATTAAGAGTTTAATGTCAATTTTAAGTTAGTGTAAAGCAATTTATACTGATATTTAATCATTGATTGATATATAAGTAAAACTTTTTAACTTAATCAATCTCTTGCTAAAAAGTTATATAAATCAATGAATGATTGATTATAATTTTTTTACATTAATTATTAGTGTATCATCATAATTAAACTCAGTTTAAATTCAAGAATAAGTTTATTTGAGCACTAGCACTAATAAGCCTCAAGGAATTCATCGATTGAAGTATGATAAGATAGCATATATTTGAGGGACCATATGTTTAAATCACGACATGTTTACTTGGGATGAGGCAAATGAAAATAAATCTTCTAGAGTCTCACCCATAAGATTGGGGCACCTTCGAAAATGACACTACTAAGCGTATTTGTAATGATTAAAATTAAATATAAAAATAAAATGAAATGAATGAAATTTTAAATCACTTTTATTAAAATTTCTAAAAAATTATAAGATTTAAAAATCCAAACATTATCAATTCTGTAAGAAATATAAATTAATTTATTTTTTTATCTTTATATTTTAAATAATAAAATTGATTTAAAAATGAATTTATTTCTTTTTCATAACTCCAAACACATACGATAGAAATAGATATGGTTAAAAGCAGCTAAGCGAGATACATTTTTATGGAGGACAAAGTGTAAGTGTTATTGAGAAGACAATTTAGGAACATCTTTTGTATAAATTATAAAAAATTATGGAATAGTATTTGGTGTATAACTAAAATTTAGTTAATACTTAGTAACATTTATTTTTATTATTGAATTTTAATATGGACCATATTATTATATTAAAACTCTTAAAATTCAATAATAAAAATAAATGTTAACTAATTTTTAATTGTACACGTACTAAAAATTTCTCAAACTTTTAATATCATGACACAATATAATCTCAGTAAAGATACTCTAAAATTTTAAGAAAAATAATAATAATACACGTACACATAATTATAATTAAAATTGGTAGTGTTGTGTACGATCAATATCAATCAACGTAGTAGTCAATATATATAATTAATTGATATTAGTGTTAGAGGATATTATTGTAATTGAGATTTAGTTGATTGAGATTAGATATTGTTAGTGAGTTGTTAGTTGATATGCCTGTAAGGTTAAACTTCTTTGTATTTTCAATCACTTTTTCATTCTATTCAATTCCATTTTTTTTCATTTCACATTTTTCATCTCTCGTCTTCTTGATTTTTGGGTTGATATCATGAAATTTCACATCAGTAGGTATAATACATAATTATTAAAATCTTTCACCTTTTTTAAAAAATAATTAATATTTTTATATATAGCATGTAATAGATTAGTTAATAGTTGATTATATATTTGATTGTACATAGATAAATTTTCTATTAGAGGCGGTTGGTTATTGATGCTTCGAGTATTATTATCACCATTCCAAAAGGACAAATTACGTACCAACCTCTATTCACATGTGTGCCCAATAATCATCACAACAAAACAAATATCCTCCATACACATATCTCTGCTCCTACCTTAACTTGTCTCATCCCTTCCATAAAAGTATGTGTTCCTCTGAATTCTCTCCTCCTTTAGAGTCTTTTCGATTCCATTAACTCTCATCTAGGTTTTCGCTTGTGATCCCAACTTTTATCATCATACACCTCGAGCACAATGCATAATTTCTTGGAGCATCATATATAGACCATATTGCTCTAGCTAGGTAGGTTTATTGTACTAATATTTTTATATATAAAATTATTAATATCTCACTATATCCATTAGGTTAAAGTTTTGGAATAGATGATTCACGACATGATATTATAACTCACAATTATACTTGTTGTACAACATAAATACATTAAACTAGCATCCAATATGTGATATATTATATCATATATACGCAATGCGTGTTATATGTACAACACGTTATGTATAGCACATATTGCGTATGATATATAGCACACACGTTGGATACTGGTTGAATGTATTTTTGTTGTATAACAAGCATTATTGTATAACTCATCACATGACCAAGCAGTTAGAGATTTGATCTTTATTATATATGCATTCTAATAAAATATGAGTTTAATTGTAATGCATAGTTAATATAAAATAATTTTATACTGATATTCAATCATGTAAAGTGAAATCATGTCAATGAAAGTAATTATTTTTTATATAATTGATAAAAAGTCAAATATTTTTATTGACTTAACAACACATAATTGAATATTAATATAAAATTATTTTATATTAACAATTTATCATCAATTAAACTCATAATAAAATATATACTATTCAAGCTTTCAGAAAGAACATTTGTATGTGGGAAGTGTTAAATATAAAAAATATTTGTATCCTTCTATCTGTTAGGTTAGATTTTCAGAATTTTTAGAAGAGAGAGTTTATGTGATAATAATTTCTCTTTAGATGCATAGATCTATTGTTAATTAATTTTCTCCTTTTATATTATGAACAAATGAAAAGAGAGCGCTATTACCTTGTAAAGATAACAAATGATTAACAAATTAAAGGTTCACTTGAGAAAACTATTTAGGTAAAAATCAACAAGAGCAATGAATTAAATTAATAAAGAGCTTAATTATTTTAGTGGGAAAAAACATTTTACCTCCCTGGATATTTGGGTCGTTGCAATTTAACCCCTGAACTTTTAAAACGGGCAATACAATTTCCGGTATGTTTTAAAACGTGCATTCTGCCTCATCCGTCACAATTTCATCCATTTTTCCGTTAAATAAGCACATGCAGTGCACATGCCATCTATTAAATGACTAAAACACTATTTCTTTAAGAAAGGGAAAAAAACATTTTACTCCCCTAAATATTTGGGTCGTTGCAATTTAGCCCCTGAACTTTCAAAACGGGCAATACAGTACCCTGTATGTTTTAAAACGTGCAATCTTCCTCTTCCGTTATATCTTCATTCATTTCTCCGTTAAATGGTCATGTGCAGTGCACATGACATTTATTAAATTACTAAAATACTCTTTTTTACCTCATCCTCACCCTAAATCCCAACATATACGTAGACTCTTCATATATAACCACTCATTTTTTATTTTTTCTCACCTCATTCCAATAATTTTTTATTATATATAGGTTATTATGTACTCCATATATTTGTATACCAAACATATATATTGAACATATTCTTGATTATCACCTTGAACATCAGGACTAAATTGAGTACTAGCTTGAATACTACTTGATTTTCCACGTATATGTTGGGGTTACAAATATAATAATGCTTCACGTACAACCAAAATACGTCCAACTTATATCCAACGTGTGTTATCCATATATTACAGTATGTGTGTTATCCAACACATATATATATACACACATCCTGTAATATGGATAACACACGTTAAATATAAGTTTGACGTATTTTGATTGTACGTCAAACATTATTGGTTACCAATATACGGAGTACATGCAACCTGCAGAATTGGTATATATGGAATTGATGAATAGCAAGCACATCTATCACTGAAAAGTTGACAACACTGAACAAAACAATTGTATGTACTCCGTACGTGGATTTATTTGGTATCCAATATTTATATAGTATTCCACCAATCTCATGTACTGTACGTATATAGTTTGGGAGCCTTCATTTCAATCAAAATCACATCCCTTACTTTGGCTCTAAAATCAATATATGAATCAATAATGCTGGTAGTGTAACAGAAATATGTCCAACTAATATTCAACGTGTGCTATTTATGATATAAAATGTGTGTTATATATACGTATAGCATACATTCCATATCATAAATAACACATGTTGAATACTAGTTTGACGTATTTCCATTATACGGCAGTGAATAATGAATAGGTAAATATCACATATCACTCATATTTTATTGGACAATAAGCATGCTATATGAGAAGTATACGAGCAATTTCATTGATCAAGTTCATTTTAAAAATCACATATACATGAAATCATATTAAGTTTTAATCCCTCCAACAATTTTATCTATCTTCTAAAAAATAAGATAGAATAATATTTATAAGAAGTAAAATTATATGTACAACGTACGTGGATTTATTTGGTATCCAATATTTTTGTTGGGTACCGGTACCAAATTGTATGTTTAATCTATTAATATATGTTAAAGTAAATATAATTTGGTACCAACGGAGCACGGTGGTCTCGGTCGCAGCCTTCCTAGACGTGTCTCATTCCCAATTATACCTTTTCTTTATCTGTTTCTTGCATAATGCGCTTTCTTTCTAGCGACATGGATTGAGTTTTTTTCATAAATTGATAAAGTTAGAGAATACCAATATAAATTAAATTAATTTTTGAAGATTACTTGTTTAATATGTTACCGGCTATATAAATTTAGAATATTTAAATTAATTTTATCTATAAATCATGACATATACATGTGTTGGGTATCAGTATCCAATATATATTTTCCTGGGTACCGAATCAAAATTCACAACATAAATATTTATAATAGTTATATAATATCTATTTTTACTATTGAATTTTAAGTAAACTCAATCTTTATATTGGAATTCTTAGAATTCAAAGGTAAGAATAAATATTATACGGGTGTAGTGAATATGTATGTTATACACTAAGCATTTTTTTCTTATATTAAAAGATTTATTATTTTTAATATGTTAGTTTTCGATTTGATATTTCTTGGTGCGCAAATCTTCATGTTTCGTATTTATATTATTTGAGTGTCCCTTCATGAGAAGGACTTTGTGTTTCATATTTAGCATATATTTGGGTATTTGGTTTTCAAAATTTTTTACTTTTCAGATTTTTATTCACTATATCACTGTTTTAGATTTCATACACACACCTAACGTTCAATTGTTATTTTTTTCTTCTATGTTTGAGAATCAAATATATTAATTATGAACAACAATATCTACTTCCAATCCATTATATATATTGTACTATTTGATTCAATAATATTTGACGTTCAACATAAATACGTCCAACTTGTATCCAACGTGTGCTATCCATATTACAAGATGTGTGCTATACGTAAAGTTGCTATACGTATAGCACACATCCTGTAACATGGATAGCACACGTTGGATACAAGTTGGACGTATTTCTGTTGAACGTCAACCATTATTGCTATTTGATATGCTTATTATTATTAATGGAGCCTAATAAAACATTTTAGCTAGGTAGCTAGAGTGAGAAGCGGTTTCTTCAGTGTTCTTGTTGGAGGACTTGTTAGTTACGTTGCAAAAAAGTTGGAAACTGAGAAGATTCTGTTTTGGATTTGATTGTTCTTACATACTCACTCACATGTTCCATGATCGATCCATGATGAATATAAGAAAAATGTACGGTCGAATGCTTTGGTATGACTCGAGTCATGCAAATATATATATAATATTTTTATATGATTGTTTAATTAATTAATTACTATATCATGCTTGGTGCCTAAATTACATAGATTAGAGGGACACTACTAATTAATTATAAAATTATATAAAGTTAGTGAGTGATATGATGAATAATAATTGAATGTGAATGATAGCAATACGATATATTTTATGCAATAATGTTTGTCGTACATCAGAAATACGTCCAACGAACATCCAACGTGTGCTATACATAATATGTAATATGTATGTGCTATATGTATAGCTCACATACGTATAACACACATTATATCTTATATATAATACACGTTGAATACTCGTTGAATATATTTCTGTTGTACGATAAACATTATTCATATTTTATGTTGCTGACCTTTACGCGTTTTTGTGTCTATTTCTATATATATTGCGACCAAAAATAAATGGCCACAGAATAAAAACAAAAAAAAACGAAAAAAATATTAAAAAATAAAAGGTGCAATTATGCAGAGAATTATATTGCTCAATTCAGAAATGTTTCTCGTGACATTCCAAATTATTTGAAAAATAATAGATATGAGATTTTTTGTCTTTTAATATAAAAATGAAACTGAGTGGAGATTCACACATTTTACAGTGCCAGCATATATTCTATGTACAATAATAATAAATTAATAATAATATTGCTCGAGGACACACACACTATATGGCATATAGTAGTAGATATATATATATATATATATATATATATGCGTGTTCCTAAGAATAAGATGAATTATGCGTCTGCAAATATTTATCTTTTAGCTATGATTCTTTCAATTTTGAATTTTATCTTTCTGTCAGACATTTTCTTTTAATTATATTATTTATTATTGTTGCTAAAATATTTTTGTGTTTGTAATTATGTATAGCAAGTATTCTAGGATTCTTGTGACTTGCTAGCTAGCAAAGCTCACGTGAGTTTCACTTTGGAAAAGTACATTCACATGCCAATTTGCCAATATATGACGACGGAAAACAAAAATTCATTCATTAAAAGTATAAAGTTGATAAGTGATACATGTTTCTGTTGTTCAAGTACATGTAGAAATAACATACCAAAAATAAATGTAGAAGTTAAAGAAAAAAATGTTGGATTTAGTGGCAACTTAGGCTTAAAGAGAAGAATACTTATCAAGGCTTAAATTAATGATTCAAATTGAACTTAAAACAACTATATGTATTTTTATTTTTTATTATTACGTACAGCTCAAGCAACATTAATTTAAACTATACGTACTGTAATATTTAAAATTTGGATATATATAGATAACACAGACCACCATTTTCACTTTGTTTGATTGAATTTGAACAACTAATAAAGTTTATTATTTTAATATATATTTCTTTTATTTACTATTTGGAAATATCTTTTTTTAGTCTTTTAGGCTTTTTTTTTTGTGATATAACCAGGAGGTGTCCATTGCCGACAGCAATGCCTAGTCCCTCTCGCCCGGGAGCTCGCACTAAGCGGTAAAGAGCTTATCACAAGAAGCTTTCCATTCCCATGAGTTGGGGATCGAACCCCTAACCACATGGTTAAGGGACAAGGTGAGCTACCCTGCACCATGTCACCCCTAGTTTCTATAATGCTAATTATTTTACAGGGACTAAATGAAATTATGAAGGCCTCCTCCAGCAAATTGGGCCTCAAGAGACCAATGGGGTGATTGTGGGTATGGTGTCATGTAAAAAGGATAATGAAAAAAGATAATTTCTAGCTGAGGCCCTGTCATTTAGTACTTATTTTTTTTTTTGGAACTATGGCTTGTGTGGTGTGCTGGACTTTTCAAAAGAGTCTTACCTTTCTTGAATGGGTTCAGAGAAGGACGACCCAAAGTGTCATCAAAAGAAGCCCTACCAAGGAGCCCAAAGGAGTGCAGAGGGGTCAGGATGAAAGGAGTAATGTTGGGTTATGGGAAAAGGGAGTTACGCGAAAATTAGGTATGAAAGGAATATTTTAATTAGTCAATAAGGTCCACTATCACAGTCACTTGATTTTTTATCTAGAAATGGTAAAAGTATAAAAGTGAGGTGAACTTGTCCATCTTAGCACATTTGGATAGCAGACGACCTAGAGCTCACAAAAACACTTACTTAAGTTTCACTCAAAATATTAGGGGTAAGAGGGTTTAGGATCACAATGATTTGGCGGGTGTGATGTGGTGAGGCTTGAGAGAAGGTTTTAGGTGGGTCAACCTTGGGCTAGCAGGGGAGAGCTTCTTTTTTAATGAAACATTGGGCTTGACACTTTTGCTTATGAACAAATTAAACCACAGAAGGTGGGTTCCTTTTCTCTCAAAAAATCGATTGTCATCAAAATTTCCTCACAAGATTACGAACTTGGGCTCTTGATTGCACACCACTATACTTTTCTAGCTGAAACATTTTGTGTCGTTGTTGGGGAGGAGTTGAGATGGATGGAGATGGAGAGAAGGACGCCTATGTACCACTGCTTGTGACTCCGAGAGTTCTCACCTTCGAGCTTGAGGATCTCACTGAACAGGACAGGGAGAACGTGACGTCGTTGACACAACCAGAGCAACCCGTTGGTGAGAAAGGAATGTACCCTGATGAGCAGGGGACTGTGGAAGTCCTGCCACTCACAGACACCCCAACTACGGGTGATGCTATCTCTTAACAAGTGGTGATACCGGCCCATATGCTGAACTCAATGGTGGATAGTCAGAACCGTCTAAGTGATCAGGTGAAGAGCTTGCTGGAGAATGCAACTCACAACAGAAAAAATGTCAGACAAGGACAAACGGAAGGGGATGGTGCAAAGGATGGGCCGGTTACAAGAGTTGAACTAATGCGCCCACTTCAGGCGAGAAGGGAGAGCGAGGACCCCACCTGAGATTTGGCTCCATCCTTTGAAACAAGGGACATGACTAGACCCTATATGCCGGGATATCAAACCCCCTCATTTCAGAATATTTGATGGTTCTGGAAGCGTGAGGAAACACCTCATTTCGTTCCTAGACGATTTGGGGGTGTACAGGGTGGACCTCGACTTAAGAATGAGAGATTTCTCTAAGTCCTTAACTGGCAAGGCGTTCACTTGGTTTGCCAAACGTCAACCAACGTCGATTGCCAACTGGGATCAATTGGCTACTGAGTTTTGTGACAAGTTCTTGGAGGAGGAAAATATCATGCATATCATGGACTTAGGGAAACTTAAGCAAAGACTAGGCTAAGGGACATTGCCTTTCATCAAGCGTTACAGAGATCGAGTGTTGCAATGGAAGCAGACCTTACCTGAGAGAGACATTGTCTACGAGTGCATTTAAAACATAGAAGATGGAATACAAGCTTTCCTGTCATTAAGGGATATCCGAACTTTTTCAGAATTGCTTCAAAAGACAGCAATAGTCTCAGAAGCCTTAAAGAAAGGAGGCAAAAGGAGAAAAGAGGCAGGGTCATCCATAGAAGTGTGCGCGGATGCTGATAAGGCAAAAAGACGCAACTTCAGCAAGATTCCGCCCCCAAAGTGGAGAAAATTGTCCGAGATGCTCAGAAAGTGTAGAGACAATAGAATATTGCTTACTTGGTTGCAGATCCGCAGAGAAGGTGTGGGAGAAGTTGGTGATGACCCACCTTACAGTACATAGAAGTCAAGCTCAACTGTACCAGTGGTGGGTTGACGCCATAGATAAGCTCCAATCAAGCTCAGACAAACTCAGAGAGCTAAGGGTTCTTGCAATAAGTTATTGGAATATATGGAAAGCAAGGAATCACAAGGTTTTTGAGAATGTAGAGGTTTTCCCTTAAAAGATTGCAGATAAGGTTTCCTCCATGGATAGGGAAATGAACTTCCATGGCTCTAGGGTAGTTTCTTCTTAATTTCTTGTAATGTTCAGTCCTGCCGACAAGGTGGTGACTTCGGACCTAGTCCCACTTTTATGTTGCTTAGTGTCCTTAGGGACCTTTAATTTTTTTGGAATAAAATCTTATCTATCTTTGGAAAAAAAAAACTAAGGAAAATATTGAATAAAATTGTGTCAAAAGTCTAACATATATATAACTCACATTTTGTAATGTTAGAGACTAATTTAAATAAAGTTTAATTTTGATGCACTAACAATGTAAAAATATTTTACATTTTCATCCAATCAAAACTGTTTGTATGACTTTTCAGATCGTGAGAGAAAGAAAACACAATCATGACTGACGTGGTAACACATAATTAGATGACTGCGTAAAAAAGTTGTATTAAAAATTGGATGACTGTCAGTGAATTAAAAATTAAATCCTTTAAATAATTATAAAATTTGGACTAAAACACACATAAAATTGAGAAAATTAGATTTAACTTATTACGTAAAAGGATACAAATTATTATTTTTCGTTTGCCGTATCACTAAGCCCATGAGTATCGAACTGTCAAAAATATAATGCATCAACTTTTCTCTTTTTTGTTTTCTCCGATCAGCTTCAACTTGATATATAGATGGGCTTATAAATTTAGGTTCAATGACCCATTTAGTTTACGAGCCCAAAATGTTTGACCAAAAAATATATGAACACAGCAATTTCATTCCTACACTTTGTTTCAGTTCAGTAGTATTGAATTGGTTCTTGAGCAAGTTTTGATCTTCGAACATCGAAGCAAAGAAGGTGCTTTGTGGCTGTACTGTGCTTCCCCACGTTTCTGACAATGCGAGCCATCGTAGCTCACCTCTCTAAAGTAAACTGCAATTTGAACCCTCTTTTCTGAAATCTGTATTCCTTTTTCTTTTTTCCATTTTTCAGCTATTTACAAATTTAATTCAACTTTGAAGTTGGCGTTTGTTTTGTGGGTATTGGGTACCCATTTGCTGATTCATTTAATTTCTCACCATTTTTTCATTTTTTGGTAGTATTTATGCAGAAGAAGAGTTGGGGTCAATCTGCAATCTCGTAATTTTTCATCATATAATGTCAAAGGTATCGCCTTTTTTTTGTATACTCGCAATCATTTATTTATTTAACGAGATGATATTAGAGGAAGGATTGAGCAATTAGTTCTAGTATGAAACAGTTTTTGTTGAGGATGAGAGAACCCTGAAATTTTTGGATTGGTCTCTAAACTAATTTTGAAAGAAGGTACTTGAATATTCATGTAGGAAACGGTTAATGCTTAATGGTGACGTTTGGTTTAGGGTTTAGGGTTTAGGGTTTATGGTTTAGGGTTTAGGATACTGTGTGTGTATGTGTGTGTGTGTATTTCTTTCTTTTAATTATTGGTTTCATTGTGTGAACTGCAATTATGTTGCACGATTTCACCTGCTTTCTGGATTTCTAGATGAGCTATCCGATGAGCAAGAGGCTGAGAAGAAAGTTGGGTGGGTGTTAAAGACGATATTTTTCGTGACGGCAGGGGCAGCAGGGTACCAGTTCTTTCCTTACATGGGTATAAATAAATCATTTCCCGCAACAGTTTTTCAACTAATAATAAAGCCTAAACTTGCTCTTGGTGGTTCAAAGGAATCAAACCTGACTTTGTTATTGAAATAATAAATTTCAGGAGATAATTTGATGCAACAATCTATTTCACTTTTGCGCGTTAAGGATCCCTTGTTTAAAAGGATGGGAGCTTCTAGGTTGGCTCGATTCGCAATTGACGGTAATATTTGTACTGCCTATACCTCTGTCAGAAATTGCTCACTAGTTGCTACTAATATTTCTCTGGCACATATAACCGGAAGCTATCTATGGTGTATTAGCATTTGGATATGAGGGTAACTGTTTTGCATAACAGATTCCTATTCTTGTAAGTTGCAACTGGCATTTTTACGTTATCCTTGCGCCTTGTGTCAACTAGAAGAACCAATGAGAGACTTAGTTCAAAGAGTTTTGGAATGAGGCATTTTTCTTGAACAGATCATGAAATAGTTCTGAGATTTTAATTGAACTGCAGTGGTTAGATCTTGGTCGTGACTAAGCACATATGTTGCAGTGGTCCAAAACTGAATTCTGTTCCATAACTGGAAAATTGCCTGTGATTTAGCTTGTTTGTACCTTATTGTGCATCCAATTAGATTTTCTAGGCTCACATTACTTTCTAATCATCTAACTATAGTTTTCAATGCAATTCAATTTAATGATGAATTGTGCTCATGAAACTGATTTAGAATAATACTTGATGATTTATTACTTTCTTGAATAATGCATACCTGCATAAGCTTATACTCAAAGTTGTTCATCTTCCTCTGCTTCAAAAGATGAAAGAAGGAAGAAGATAATTGAGATGGGTGGGGCTGAACAACTCTTAAATATGTTGAGCACGGCTAAAGACGACCGCACTCGGAAAGAAGCTTTGAATGCTCTTGCTGCACTTTCACAATCAGGTGGCATTTTAAAGTCTTAATTCTAATTATTCTATTTATGTATTCTCTGGTGCTTATTAGTGCATAGATTTTCTTTTCTCCCAAGTTTCCTTATCATCAAGCTGGTGTATACGTGCATTATTGAGATGAATTGTTCCTCTTTGGTCATAAACAGTAAACTACAAAGTTCAGCCATCTACTAAATTTATGTAAAAAAATTTTCATATAGTATTCTAGCCAGAAATCGACCATAATAGCAATGCGTGATAAGAAGTTGTGACAAGAATTTTAGAAATATGTTTAAGATTATATCATCCTTATTCAATTGATATGGGCTTGTAAATATTAAAAGGAACAAATAACTTGTCCCTTGGTTTTGGAACACTATAAGCATAACTGCTCATTTTTCTTTATATGATAGCTTAATAATACTTGTATAGATTTTTCAGAATCCTTTTCTTTTAGTTTTACCCTGAAAAAAAAAAGGGTTCCAGATATCTAGACTATTCTTCTTTTCTGTTTTCCATTAATTGGGATTACATACTTTATTGTTGTAGATGAAGCTCTTGCTTCGTTGCACCGTGCCGGGGCCATTTCAATTATTCAGTCTGCACCAAATTCACTTGAGGATGCAGATGTTGAGAAATTCAAGTTGAGCTTGATGAAGAGGTTCCAGGATCTGAGGTATGATATCCCATCATGACTCTTATGTGCTTACCTTTTTCTTCTGTTGGCTTGAAGCTTGAAAATCATGATATGAGAGACAGTAAGCTGGTGATAAAGGCATTTTCTAGGAAGATTAGAAACTCTATGTATCTTTTGACCAGATCTAATAGAAGACAATAGTTCAATTATCATTTTAGACATATTTTTTTTTAATTAAAAATTCTCATGTGTGATTTTGGGACTCATTGTTGCCAGTCTCAATAAATTGTATAATAGTTCATTCTTTGTTGGCATGATTTTGTTCTGCTGGAAAAGGCTTTCTTCATTCATGTTTTTATCAACCCTTTGCTAAAAGGATTCTTGTATTATAGCAAATAGTACTTTCTCCTTTTCTACACATTACCTAGGATCCGTTTGGATAAATAACATCTAATTTTTAGGGATTGTGGATTAAAAATAGTTAGAGATAGAAATGTAATTATATATTTTTCATTAAATTAACTTAACACCTTTTATTTATAATTGAATCAAGGGAGGTAAATGTCAGATGTTAAAATAGAGGAGAATCGAGTGTAATTTCTTAAAATATTAGGGGAGGTAAGTGTAATTTATTCAAAGAAAAATAAAGTTGCAGTGAAATATAATTGTATAAATTTTTTGTTTTGAAAATGTGAGCAAGAGATATACATGTGTCTAAATTTTATTGTTGTATTGTCGTCCCTACTGAGAGAGGACGATAGCAGGGACCACAATACAACAATAAAATTCCTACTCCAATGCATACTCCGAGTCAGAAATTGTCAGAAGAGGGACTCAATTTTTTGGAGTAGCTCTAAGAGCACCTGTTAAAGATACTAAAAATAGTAAATTTAAGTAAAATTTAAAAGAGAAATGTTTTTTGTACATCATAAGATCTGTCATCATCAGCCATCATATGCAATAATCTAACTTTTTTAAAACTATTAATTAAGCTTTTAATATCGTATATTAATCTAATATTTTAAAAATTAGATTAATAGTTTTAAAAAGTTAAATTATTGCATATAATAATTAATAGTAATTTATTTTATGATATATATATATAATATTACTCAATTTAAAATATAGTGATAAATCTTATATTAAAAATCTGAAAATACATCTTCAGATTATTTTCACTTTTACTACTTTAATAAATATATTTATTAACAAAATCTAAATTTTAAATATTATAAATTAAAATATATGATTATAAATGTTTTTGAAATATTTATTAAATATGATTCATTATTATCAAAATTTTTCTCCATTCAACACAGCTTGTGATCTTGACGTTCATTCATGAAAATCCAGTGCAGTAAACTCCTCGGGATGCAACTTCCCTGTGGGTGTGATCGAGAGAGAGAGAGATTTGACTGCCAAACTTATAATTGAAAAGTCAATGGGATTAAGTCACATATAATAATATTTAGTGTACAATATAAAATTAATCAATAAATGAATATAATTAATAGGTCAATTTTAATTTTATTTTTGACTAAATAATTATTAAAAGGATTTTACTAGGACACTTGTTAAGAAATTAAAAATTGAAATATTTATCTTGAAAACATATATTTTTATGTTTTTTATACAAAGAACCCACCACTATATCTTAAATATTTTCATTTTTAATTCCTTAACAAGTGCCTTTGGGAGGCTGGTTAGCAAAACTCTTATTAAAATTATAATATATATATATATATAGGAGGGATACTTTGACACCGGTGTAAGATTTAGTACGCATACATCTTCAATAACTTGATAGAATATTTTTTTTATCGATCCAACCGTTGAATTATAATTGTATATCAATGTGATTATATGTGTCAAATTTCAAATAAATTGAACAACTATAAGATTGTGATCAAAGTATTCTAAGTTACACACATTTGCAAACTATTTATTACGTCGATTCATAGACATACAAAAAATGTATCAAATGATTTCTGATTAATGTAAAATTTATTAGAGATGATCTTTAGTATATAAGCTTTCAATCCAACTGTGGATTTAGATAAAAACATTCAATGAAAAGTTGTAAACGGTGTAAGATCAACATTATATCTTACACCGGTGTAAACGAATCCCTCCTCATATATATATATATATATATATATATATATATAAAACATCACTCAATCAGACATCATGAAACGCGTCACCAGATTACCAACAAAAGCTACCAGAAAATGATGGTGGGCCCAGAAGTCCATACTTTTTCTTCATGCATTAATTTATGGGCCCAACTATAATCTTTCTGAATTTCTCCATTAATCCTTGCAATAATATATAACATTTGCTAAATGTATTTACACTATTATGTTTTATTATATTGAAAAAGTACTATACAAATATACATATATATTGATAAAAGAGAAAAAAACTATACGTATTTTCCTTACTTTTTTTTATTGGTAAAATTTACTTAAGCGATCAAATTAAAATTATGACATCGGTATTCCTTAAATTTTACACCAAATCCCTTAAAAAATTGTACTAATTTATTCAAGAGAAGTTAGTATTTTTTTTAAAAAAAGAGAATAGAGAGATGAGCTGAGCTGAGTAATAACGAAAGGGGACATATCTATGTATATAAATATAGGGACTTATGCCCATTAAAATTTGGATTTAATTTCAATATAATGATAGTGTAAATTTTTTTATAGTATCAGTCAATTATAAACTGTCACATCAATCATAACAATTCATTTTCTTTCGTACTACTTGAAAAGTTATCAAAATAAAATATTGTGATTCGATGATTGTGTAAAATTATTTTATACTATAAGAGCATCAAAATTAATAATCTCTTAAAGTTTAAGTTGTTTTAATAAAAATATATTGATACATGTATATATTATTCTCATTATATTACTAAATTTGATCCATAAATACCATAATATAAAAAAAATTAATAAACTTCATGTTATAAATATCTTTGCTCTATCATTGAAATTTTCGATATTAATCTCCTATTGGTAATTTTAAAAGTACACAGCCAGAAAAAGAAAACAAAAAAAACAGGAATACAAGATTATGAGGTCATTCCTCACACTTCATAAAATAATAATTAAAAAATAAAAGAAAAACAAAGATTAGGGAAGCGTATCTGTGGCCACATGGGCCATTTTGGACTCATACCAAGGTTCAGATCAGGTGCTTCCGTAACTATATAGCTGCTTCCAGATAATGCACCAATTTCCTATTCAATAATGATTTTTTGATGTACAACATAAATACGTCCAACTAGTATTCAATATGTGTTATACATTAAACATAATGTATACTATACATACGTATGTTATACATATAACACACATTACGTCTTATATATAACACACATTGAATATTATTTAGACGTATTTCTGTTGTACGTATAACATTATTGATTTCCTATTCAATAATGCTTGACGTCAAACATTACTGATTTCCAATAATACTTGACCTATTTCTGTTGTACCTATTTCTGTTGTACGTTAAACATTACTCGTTACCTTCTAATTAATGGATTACTCATTACCTTCTAATTAATGGATAACAAATTCACACTAAAAGGTGCCGTCCATAACACAGTTTTGGATAAGTTTATATTATTCACGGTGACGACGGAATGGGACAACACAGACATGAATTATTTCAAAACGCGTTATTCAAAAAGGTGTACACACAATTTGGAACCTTGCACGGCACCATCTAAAAAGGTGTACACACAATTTGGAACCTTGCACGGCACCATCTTCTATGACAGTATTATGGAAATTTTGAATAATGTCCAAACTTAGTTTCTTCATCTGGAAATTTTGATCACATTGCTTTCATTTTTGAATATTTTACATAGCAATTGTGATCAACACGTGCGAATTCTACAACACACAACAATGCATCAACAGAATCCCCCCCTACCGGATCTACCTCCTCCAAAATTATGAAGAAAAGCAAAACAATAACGTTGATCGTACAACAGAAATACGTCCAATGAGCATCCAACGTGTGTTATACATAAGACGTAATGTGTGCTATCGTTGGACGTATTTCTGTTGTACGACAAACATTATTGAAAGCAAAAAGGTGAGAGATTAACCACTCTTGGACGAATAACTTTCATCGTGTATCAGTCTCGTTAAATGATTCAAGAGTGATTAATCTCTCGCGTTTACACTTTACCAACCTCTTCACTTTAGAAGAGATGATGAATCCGAACCCCCTCGACACCCCCCCTTAATCAAATCAAATCTTCCTTAAACATAAAACAATTAAAGGAAGGAAAGAAAAGAGAGATAGTAGCCACTTTATGACTTGCTACTAAAGGCATTGAATAAATTGGTGGAAATGGCAATCACACTTGTCACTACAGCTAGTATAATCATAATGAGTGCTATAATTTTGTCCCTTCTTGTTGATACACCATGAGCATCCCTGCCATTAGCAACAAAGAACTATCACTAGTGTAATTAATTTCTATCACATGGATTCAATTCCACTGACCCATTTTATTTATTTTTTTTGTCTCCCTGATCAAAATTTGGTACATGTAAAATCAATAATGTTTTGACGTACAACAAAGATACGTCCAACTTATATCCAACGTGTGCTATCGCTATCCATGTTACAGGATGTGTGTTATACGTATATGTGTTATACGTATAACACACATCTTGTAACATGGATAACACACATAGGATACAAGTTTGACGTATTTCTGTTGTACATCAAGCATTATTGCATGTAAAATTATGGGTAGCTTAAAGATGATTTAAAAAGAAACATGGCTGGTATCATGTAAATAGACAAAAGATTTCTATCCTAAGGGTATGTTTGGTTGGGGTAAAAAATGGGGAGAAAAGTTCCATAGGTGGGTTTCCTGTAGAAATTTCCTCCCCATTTTTTACCCTAAAACCGAACACATAGTGAGACGATGGGAGATAGATTTACCTTAGAACAATAGTGCCAGGGAAAATGAAGGCAAGACACACTGCAGTTGTTGATCCTAGAAACTGAAAGAAGTACCAAATATCTGGAATTGCTATGGCAGCAAGGTAGCAGAATACAAGCAGAACCAGAGTGAGGATTACAAATCTTCTGTTATCATCAGCCAACATAGGTTTCTTGTGGAATAGGAGTTCATCTATGTTGGCCCTCAAGGAGAAGTTCACAAGAGGGAACACCAGCATGATGTGTAATGCATAGCTTACTCGAACTAAGCCGTTGAGCACGGAACCAACAGCAGAACCAGCATTCTTGTCAAAATTGATGAGAATGTCTGATTGTGTTGAGTCCCCAAATAACAGGTACCCAAATAGACCTATTGTGAAGTATATGACAGCACAAAGCAACAATGCTATTCTAACTGCTTTGGTCATTTGAGATGGCTTAGCAAGTTCAAACCCAATTGGATGCACTGCAATTAAAACCAATTATTCAGTCAGCAAGGAAACTTTCTCGCCATATTCTCTTTCAAGTTCTTATATGCAGTGTATTCTTAAATGGAGACCAATCTAATATGTCAAATTCATACCATTGTAGTTACTATCTTACGATTCACGATTCGAATCTTACGATTCGATACGATTTATTAGGTCAACGATACCAATCATGCAGTGTATCTAAAACTTTCTAGCCATACACTCGAATGGGCAATGTTATCTTGACATTCAAAATTAAATGTTTATGAGATATTCATCAAGATCAATGATAAATAAGAAGAGTATGAAGGTTAAAGTAGAGAACGCGACAAAATCCAATTATGACGGAGTGATGTCGGCACAGAGTACAATGTACCAATAGTGTTTTTGTCATAACAAAAGAGCTAAACCACTATTATCCAACAATACATGCTAAGTTATAAATAGTGATTAGCTGAGTAGTGAGTTACCATTGAAATGAAAAGTGAAGGCTGTGACAACAACAGGAACTGCAGTGAAGAGATCAAAGAAGGAAGTTTGGTAATCTAAGCGAGGAAACCATCTTGGAGTCTCTGTTTTGCCTTGAACAAGAGCAATGATTGCCAATCCAGAACATATTGCAACAAATGCCACCGCTAGAAAAGTTGACACTGCTGAACTGTACTTCAAGGATTCTGCCAAAATGACCCCAAAAAAGAAAAAGAAAGAAGTTTTAGACTCATGAATAAGCCATTAAGGCCCGTTTACTTTTTTTTTTTTTTTTTTACTTCTGACTTATAAGTTATATCTATCATATTTGACTATATAACGTATGATTTTTTCAGAAATTATTTCAGTGTTATTGAAAAAGTCAGACTATTTGACTTCTCTAGAAGCACTTTTTAAAATGATTGAAATAATTTTTTTTATTATTTTATGTTCATATACAAAATAACTAATTAATAAGTTACTTCTCAAGTTACTTTTATATAATAATTTAAATAAGTTGATTATCCAAACTAACCCTAAATCTCTTTAAAACTCGAAAAATTAGTGTTTTTCAATGTTCATAATACTGACCTACACGTTTGTACAAGACCAGTGGAAGCATAACGAAGACCAAGGTGATGAACAATGCGAATTCCCGCGAATTCCACCAATGAATTCCGAACCATTGTTGCAAAAGTCCCAAATGCACTTCACCATCGCTATGCTTTCCAGATAGCACATCCCCTGTTTCCACCACATCAAAAATCACACATAAATATCTACAAAATTACCCATCACTCAAAAACCAGAGAAATAAAAATTAAAAAAAAAAATTCTTTGACACAAAGAAACAAAAGTGAACTTTTTAAGAAAACAAACCAAGCTTCACTATACAAAGATTCACAACTCAAACTAGGGTCAGCTTGAATTGCACAAGAAACCAAAAAGTAGAAGTTTTTCTTTGAAACCAACCTTTAAAATTGGGTATATTTTAGTTGGTTCAAAATCATGGGAAAGAAAAATTCAAGTAAAATCCTGACCAATAATAATTAGGTAGAGAATTAAGCCTCCAACGTTGGTGATTATGACACAAATTTGTACAGACAAAGCTCCAAGGGTTCCAAACGCCTCCCTCATGACGCCGGCATACGTCGTCGTTTCGCCAGAGTGCGTGAACCTCATCAGAAACTCGACGGAAATTTCGGCGAGGAGAGCGACGACGAGGATTATGGCGAACGCTGGAACTACGCCAAGGACCTTGAGGATCGCCGGGATCGACATGATGCCGGCGCCGATTATGCTGGTGGCGACGTTGAAGACGGCGCCGGAGACAGACGCCGGAGGAGCTGACGATGCCTTGGATTCCGGCAGGAGGGGGATGTGGGGTCCTGCCGCCGGCGACATCCCGGCGGTGAAGCGGTGGACGGAGGGAGGGGGTGCAAGTTGGTGGTGACTGGTGGTGGAGCTTTGAAATGATGCGTGTGGCTAAGTATGCAATAAAGTTTTACACGTAAGAGTTTCTATTTATAATAAGAATATAGAAATGCTATAATGGCATGGAATAATTGAGAGTGTGGTTACTCAATTACCAATTGCATTTTTTATAACTCAACTAGGATTTAATTTTATATATTAGGATATATTCTGTATGTATTTATAGCTTAAAAAATTTCACATAATTAGCCATTCATATATTATTATATGAGTTTAATTTTAATTCACTTATAATATAAAAATATTTTAAATTGTCATCCAATTAAAATATTATTTTTATATAACTTTTCACGTAATGGAAGAGAAAAAATACAATCATTAACTGTGTATAAGATGCAGAATATAACAGAAAACTGAAAGTATAAAGAAATGATGATAAAGACGCCAACAATAATTAACATAAAAGCACATAATTGATTAACTGTGTAGAAAATTTATACATATTATTAGTAGATGAAAAATAAATTCTTGTTATATTAGTCATAATTGGAGGGTGATTAAAGGAGTTCATGACTTAGTTCGAGTCATAATCTGTACAAGTCCAAACTTGTAATTAAGTTGTTGGGTTTAGAATATTTCTAAATTTGAGAAAGAACTCTCATTGTTGGATTCAAATTACAATTGGTTAATCTAGTTGATCTACCCTTTACTTTTCGATTTGAATCAACGTGTTCAACTTGGACGAATTTAGTGATTAATGACAAAACACTCAAATTAATTCCTGTAAAATTTTTTATAAAACAAAGTAGTTCTGTAAGAATAAAAAATTCAAAATACATCACTCTCAAATTAAAACGTCGGATAAATTGGTCCTTCAAGAAAAAATTTGATAAATTGGTCCCTTAAAATTTATAAAAATAATCAAATTAATCCCTACCAATTAAAAATTTTAGACATTTTTCATGTTGAAACGTGCATATTCGAACAAGAAAAATGTGGACAATACTTATAGATTAAAACAGACACCATCTATAATATAAGATGTACTTTACAGATTTGTACATTTGATTATAAGTGAATTATTATTATTATTTTCAATAAATAAAAACTGACTAAAACATTGTACATTTGTACACGTGCTACAATAGAGCAACAATGTTAGAGTGGGATAGTGTGAAATGCCAAATTAAGCTTTTTCTTATTCGTCCTTACAAAATTTACTATCAATAAAGGTAATCTCTCCAAAAATATAAATTCAAAATATAAATTATAATGTCAGATAAATTAGTTTTCCAAAAAAAATTAATCAAATTAATCCCTTAAGATTAATAAAAATGATCAAATTGATCCCTATAATAGGAGGACTAATTTGTACATTTTCAATTGATAAAAACTAATTTGCTCATTTATATTAATAATGAGGAACTAATTTATCTGATTTTTTCTTAAAAGGTCAATTTGTCCGACAATTTAATTTTGGAAGAATGTATTTTGAATTTTTATTTTTAGAATGACTACTTTGACCAATAATAAATGTTATAGGTATGAATTTGGATATTTTGTCTAAACATAACGAAGAAGACCACGTCAGTCAAATTTTTTCTTTTTTTGAGCGTCAGTCAATTCTATTGTCTTCATCCATGTCTCTTCAGACATAAGATACAAAATCAATTCCCACGGAAATTCCGTTCTCAGTACTGTATGCAAACACAACCTACAGATCATCGAGGGAATTAACATCAATCATGCAAAGTCCAGACTATTAAATTAAGCACAATATCTACAAACCAAAACATCGTAATTGAGTCATGATAATTGAAGTACACATACATGATGAGAAAGCCTCGACTAGACATGATGAGAAAACACTTTCATGTTCCAGTATATAATGCGTTCCAAAATGAAGCATATACAGCAAACCATCTTCTGATCTTCAGCCGAATGTTGCAATCAGGAAGGATTTATAAATGCTCATGAATTTAGCCACAAATGCTGCCATTGTTAACATATAGATGATCAGGGGAAAAACAAAGGATGGTCAGCAGAGAAGTCTTGTTGCGGCCTAGCTATTCAGTTCAAATATTGGCATATGCAAATGCTTATATAAGATATGATCTGCATAAGAATTGTCTCTATATAGGAATTTGCATAGGCAGCACTCAAGCTCATAAGATACGATTATCAATTTGGCTTCAAAACAACACATATTCAGCTCAAAATACCTTCGATGTGAAAAATTGCCTTCTGTCCAAGTCGCATCCTATGTTCCTGGTCCAATGAAGAGAAAGAAGAATCAGGGACTCTACTTCAAAATAGAGGGGAAAATGGCTAGCGAAAGTCTCCGACTATATGCTATATATGAATGCTTATATACGGAAGGTAAACCAGAACAACAGGAGAATCATTGCTTAAGTATAAAAATTAGGCAAACGAAAGCCAAAACTCGTAATATTGACAACTGATGATGCACTTACATAATATGCTGCCCAATGGCATACTTCATGCTTTAGTTCAGCATCCAATCTCCTCAGCAGTTCATAAAGAAGTCTCTGAACCATTAGTTATAATTTAAGTCAACTAGTCATGTATGGACAAATAAAGCTTCAAGATATGCTCTGTAACGGCAGACTCGTGCTTTGGCTCTAGTCAATTAATCGTGTATGTAAAAATAAAATTAAGAGGGGACGTTTGTTAAGTATCAAAGGAAAGTGGGGAGAACCACTCTCCTTATATACAACATTAAGTATCCCATACTACTTAATGTGGGACTTGGACATCCCATACTACCCAAGCCCCTAACAATACACCGCCCCTGGAGAGCCGACGTCCCGGCGGCTGCACTCTACGGCACCTTACCGGTCAGAACCCTCCGCTGGTTAGAACCCTCCGTAGGTAGCCCTTTCCGTGAGGTCGACCACCAGCTCTGATACCATTGTTAAGTATCAAAGGAAAGTGGGGAACCACACCTTAAAAGCTAGCTATTAAAGTGGGAGAACCACTCTCCTTATATACAACATTAAGTATCCCATACTACTCAATGTGGGACTTGGACATCCCATACTACCCAAGCCCCTAACAACGTTGTAAAGGAGTACCTTCAAAACAATCTCTGGGGGAACGCAATTGATTAGCAGCTCATACAACTTTCCTCGAACTTGAAACAACCTGAGGCATTTATGTGAGAGAAGTAAGATGTAACACAAAATATAAGCCACTTAGATGAAGAAATTGAGATTAGATGACAACACAATTGGATTAACGATCAACAAACTTGATCAATTTCGATGTCCAACAAAAACAATTCATTTATCAGGTAAGACTAGACAAAGTAAACTGAATCCATAGCAGACCTTTTCGGGCTTTGTTCCTTCATTATGTCAGATGCAATTTCGGAAATATATTCCTCCCAGTCCATTGGGGGAATTGTTTGTTTGTCGGTGAAAGGATACCTCCAAGTAACACGCGACAACATGCAACAGAAATAATTGTCAGTAGCTGCCATTAAGGTCCTGCCTAAAAAAGGAATGGATGATTTGAGATGATGCATCCACTAAAGTGGAAAGCTTGAGGCTTACTGTTGCACACGACAAGTCTCAAAAGATAATATTGCCCTCCTTAAATTTCGATTTGATTTCTCTGCTATGCGAGAAGCAAAACCAGGAGGAAGTTGCAGTCCTTCCTTCTTACCAATGAATTCTAAAACTTTAACAATCTGCCACATAGATTCCCAAGGATTCAGTACAAGTGAATATTCAATTCAGAAAACAAGTATGCTAGACAAGATCAAGATATAATAATATCCATCAATATGATAAGTGTCCTACATATGGATAGTGATACTGATCTACTGCATAGCATATTGTCATAATAGCCAGGCAAGATCGTAATACTTTTTTTTTTTTTATTTACAAGGAACTCCTGATGGAGCTAGGGGGAAATGGGGAAGGGGTGGGCATATGGGGATAGAACTCTTGACCCTAGACCAACAAACCCCTTAATCACTTGGACCAAGGGAAGTGCCATTTGAGCTAATGCTCATTGGCAGATCGTAATACTTTTTTAAAGAAATTTTCTACCATACATGATAAAGCATATGTTAAAAGCCCCTTTAGTAGGTTGCATACAAAAATTCCAAAAAATTTGTCAACATTTTTAATGGGCTGGCCCTAGCCCTATCCTACATATGAACTAAGTCTTAGCCCAGATGGGTTATCCCTACCTCCAAATAGTTGTCATATGGCGACCATTGCAGCACCAAGATGTCAAAGATTTTGGCCGCCCCACCATGACGAGGTTTGTTCATTATGGCAGTCATGGTGGTCATAAATGGCTGATTTTTGGTCTACCACCCTGAGCCATTGACAACTATGGCCCAGATGAGCTGGCCCACATATGAAAGTTTCAAAATATTCCCAGTTTTTAATCGGCTGGTCCAGTTAACCTCTGATAGGAGGTTTGGGCTGGTTTATACAAGAAGGGGGAAAGATCAACAGCAAACAGGGCAAAAGCAGCACTCAGGCGGAGCGGAACAACGCGCTTCTAGTAAGCAATGAGTTGGTTAGGAGGTTAGGAGAGTATAAATAGGGAATTTACTTCTATTTTACATTCATTCTGTCATTTGCAAACATCTCTAGATTTCTTGAGAGACCTTTTTCTCTCCGGGGAGTAGTTCTCCCCGTGTACCGTTAGGGTTTGGCTTTTCCCCAAATCCCATGATCAATAAAGATTCATACCTTCCTCCATAGCTGGTCCTATCAAACTCATTCACACATATAAGAACAAAGTTCAATATAAATGACCAATTAATCGCACAATTATCAAGTCATATTTAATGTGTCTCAAAAAGTTGGAAAAGATGAACTACGACAACGCAACTATTACAAAATTTCCCATTAAACTCAAAATGCCTAAAAACCAATCTTAATAACTAAAAATTTCTCTGGTTCACTGTATATATAGTCTATCAAGTACTAATTCTCAACAAAAGCACTAGCTATTAACCATAGCAGACCAGTATCATTATATAATGCTATAATTTTCTATGTATATGGATCAAGTGTGAGAGGAGTCCTAGGTCAGCACTAAACTATAGTACAACTAAGTCATGAACCATTAGGTGAGATCGACTACATAGATCATGCACACCATATAGGTCTATCATAAATCATATCTTGAACAGGAATGGACAACAAAAAGAATCAACTAAAAAACCTAAACTAATAAATCAACAGCGCGCACACACAAATAAGTACATGTTGCTTTAGTAGAACATCATTCATTGGATCTGACTAACAAGCAAAACAAAAAAAAATTAAAACAACTAATCTACCAGCTAACATATCCCAGTCAGAACAGCAACCATCTCAACTCTCAATGCAGAAAAAACTGTTTTGCTTGTAGAAATTTAGAGGGGAAAAACACTTTCTTTTCATTCCTTAGCAGTTCTAGAAAATAATAAAAAATTACAAACCTTATCTTCACTTGGTGCATTTATTCGCACATTCAGACATCGAGAGCGAATAGCTTCTGTTACTCTTGAAGAACTATTACAACACAGAATTAACCTGCAATATGCACTGTACTTTTCCATGGTTCGGCGAAGAGAATGTTGAGCTTCTCTAGAGAGTTTGTCAACATCATTGAGAACTAGTACTGATATGGCACAAAAGCAAATATCAGAATGCAAACATCAAGAAAAAATAAGAGAGGTTAAGGTGAATGTGATAAGTACAGATAATGACAGAATAAGAAGGAAAGGAGATATAACAATGAAACAGTAAAGATAGGCAAGTAAGGGGTGTATTATTGAAGATAGTACTCAGAGTCAGCCAAAAGCTCGAGGAAGGATTTCAGAGCACTCAGTAGCTCACTCACTCCAAATCCTAGCCTACCTTTTTCTGACCTCACTCCTGACACAAATATCCATTACCCATAACGGAATTCCCCTTACAGCAAGGACCCCACATGGCCCTAACCTCCCAAATTAGTTACATTGCTCACATGGCTTGAGGAGCCATTCCCTATTTTGCCCTTTCCCTTTTTCCTAACGTAAACTCTCAATTCCTTACTCTGCTGCTCTCTATCAGAATGCTTCTTGTCCTTGTAATAGTTTTACAAGCCAACAACTTGAGGTTTCCTATTTAACACTGCCATTAAGAACTGGACCACATAATCACTTTGTATCAGACAATACCAGAGCAAACAGCAATCAATACAGTCTGAGAGAAAATGTTTCAATGAACAGATACAAAAAAGATAGATAGATAGACAAATAGATAGATACCACCAAGACATAGATGTGCAAAAATTAAGATTCTGTGTTATTCATGAAAAGGTGCCTTCTTCCTATTTCGTTGAAACAATGCCATTTAAAGTTAAAAACAAAGACTTCTAATTACCTTTAAATCCTTTCTTCCCCTTAGTGTCAATGGGTCTATTCTTAGCCATTTCTTTGATTATTTCTTGAACTATGTATCTGTCCTGAAAGCCTGCATCACTTGGACTCATTTCAATGTGATTGGCACTTGATAGTGTAGTCAGCTCTATATCAATCGACCTACTCCCAGCCTGAGACCAATAATCAAATACTTGAAAATAAAAAAAAAATTAACTAACTAAAATGCCAATGATTCAATTAACTATATATAACTAATCCATTAGTATACAAATCAAACTTACGCCTCAGTGCATCTTAGCCTACATGGAGGATAATAACTCAAAACTGAAAAAATGTTTATGGGAAGCACAGATGAGAATGAGTGACATTTTCAATAGCAAAGTCTGCTAGAGTAAAAAGGATTGATAGAAATAGTGCGGTAAAATCAATACATTCATTATTATCCAAGTCTTCTCACCTAGTTATGTATTTATTCTTTCTGAACAATTATGTTTTTCACAAATAGAATACCATGTTAAAATATCAGCGAGACGAATCAGTATTTTCTACCGATTAAAAGTATCGTAGTTAAGAAACTCCTAAACCACACTAGCACAAAAGGATTTCTGATGAGCCACTTCAACATAAAATACATAATAAAGAGGATGAAACTTACATCCACTTTCCAGGTCCTGTTTTCCACCTTCACCTACAATATCAATAGAGGCACTTTAGAGAGGAACCAAATTGAGGGTACCAAAAGGACAAAAAAAGAAAATCAAATTATGTTACACTAATACATATTTTTTTTCCTTTTGCAGATAATAGATTTCAATAAAGTTAAAAGAAAAATAAAAAATTAATAGATAAAAGTGCAAATAAAATAACCTTTTCAGCACCGGGTCCGAACATTTGTCGGAGAAGAGCCATTATTAGGGTTTTCTTGCCAGAGCCAGATGGTCCATAGAAAAGCAAATGAGGGCAATCCTGTTCCGTAACCTGCAACAACAGAATTACCAGGACACTCACACACACGCACAAATGACAATTACTGCACCAAAAGGAAGGAGAATTACCAATTTCTGGAGATTTTGGGCGATGTCTTCGTGGACCATAACCTGGTCGAGGGTTTTGGGTCGGTACTTGTCCACCCACAACATCCTTTGGTCTTATGCCTTTTGTTCGCGATATTTGACCCCGCGAAAGAGGGAGCGGCTGAGACCGAGCAGCTGAGTAACGTCACGACGAGGGAGACAAAGCGACGGAGAGGGTTTGAGGCCGAAGGGAGTGGCTGCGTGTGGCAAATCGCAATGAGGGCTGAGCGCTAAGGCCGAGCCGCCGGAGGTTTGAGTGAGAGTGAGAAGAGAGGGAAAAGGGAAGGTTGGCGGCAAGAGGGAATGATCAAAATCCGTTTAATAGAAGTTTACGTGACATTTTAATTAATCGGATGGTTCAATTAAAGACTTTTGTTTATGTGTCAATCCATGGTGTTAGATGTCTGTGTAAAATTATTTTACACTGTTAGTGATTAAAATTAAACTAAAAACACTCAAATTTGTTCACACAATTTATCTTCGACCAAAGTATTTTCTTTCAAAATAAAAATTCAAAATACACCATTTTAAAATTAAAAATTGGATAAACTAATCCTATTAAAAATTAGATAAATTAGTCTTCAATATTTATAAAAATTGTCAAACTAATCCCGATAAGAGGATTAATTTATGGATGATGTTAAATGAACAATACAAAACTAGTTCAACCAGCCAATAAATGAGATTTTGACCCAAAATTAATCAATAATGCTAAGTAAACCATGAAAAATCAGCCCATACAGCCAATTGGCCTATTTTGGCTTTGGTTTTGGCCCAAATAATCATTGAGATTGTAATGGGTTAAGTAATTATGGCCCAAAATCTCATTTATTGGCTGGTTGAACTGGTTTTGTATTATTCATTTAGCATCACCCTTACTTAATAGGGACTAATTTAACAATTTTCATGAATGTTGAAGGATTAATTGGTTTGTTTTTTTTTTAAGGGTCAATTTGTCCAACATTTTAATTTTATCCGATGTATTTTGAATTTCATTTACATTTACATTTCTAAAAAAACTAAATAATAAATTTTATAGAGGCAAATTTAAATATTTTTTCTTAATATTATGAGAGGGTTCATGCTACCTCTATTTCTCTATTTCGCTGTCGCGCTAACATTTGACAATTTTAGGTGGTGATTAGTTTATTTTTTATTTTTATTTTTCAACCAAATAAAATCAAATATTTTCTCTTGTATTTTCTATTTACAATGAAAATAAAATTGAAAATAGAAAAATATCAAATTCTTATTTTCTATATTTTTAGCTAAAAATGTGAAAACAGAAAATTAGTTGAATAATATTATTCATTAGAACAAATAAACAATCTATCTACCTATATAAAAATAAAAAATAAAAACAGAAAATATTTTTACAAATCAACATTATTCTCTAGGTGAAGGATAATATGATCCCCACTACCATCGCATGAATTATTAATTTTGTTACAAAATTATCTCTCCTTCCCACTTATATATGTTTTATTGAAATTATTATTAAGTACCCCAATTTATTTTTATTCTATTAACAAGTCCTTCGTCTTTACTATCAAACACTTTTTGCTCTCCATATGCTCCTCATGCGAAATGAGTTGTCGGTTGTGTAGGACTAAGACGCAGTCTCACGGTGGACGCCATATTTTGACTTGACTAACGAGGTGGAGTCCGAGCTCTGGGTCCACTGGTCTGATGTCTTCGAGTCCTTTGAAATTCGAGGGTGGGACCTGCAAAGGGACTTCGATATCTTAGTCAGTCACTGCACAACTAAAAATTCAGTAAAAATTGCTTACCTTGAATGTACCATACACGAGAATTTTAACTAAAAACTTTCCACCAATTTTCCCGAGTTATGCCCCAAGAAATGAAGTACTCCCACTAGTCCGATAACACAAATGTCACGTCCTAGGTTGTTCTGAAATTTCCTCCGAACTTATCCATTTTTCTTAGCACGTACAAGTAGTTTCATATTTTTCGGATTGAGTCCAGATTCATTAAACCTTATCTCCACTCAGTTTCGAAGTTGACACAAATCCCCCCTTGGAACCATAAGCTTTGAGGTGTTCTCCCCGATGCTCGTCGAGCTATAGATCACCTATACCATAGATCAGACCACTCTTATTTACTGTTTTAGGTTAAAGTACATAACCTCTGCCTAGTGGCTAGAAATTTGCTTCAAATGTATTGGGCCCATAAAAGCCCAAGCTCAAAATATTGGGCCTCAATGAGGAAATAAAAAAATTTCCAGAAATCCAGCCCGCAACCGAGTGAGGAAAATAATTTTCGTTTCCCAAAAGGCAAAGATATTGACAAAAATCTCCTCAACCCCCCTTTCCTTTTTTCTAGTTCCCTTTTTCCTTCGGTTTTCGCAGTTTTGGACTCAGTCATCAACTGAGTCTATTTCTAATCTCTTCTGTTATATCTATGATTCTTCATCATCTTCTTCATATTCTCACTGCAACTTAGAAAGAAGACACAGAGAGTGAATTGATCCTTCGATTTTCAGAAAGAGAGAGAGAGAGAGAGAAATGGCGGATCAGTTAGCGAAAGCTGAGGAATTTGAGAAGAAAGCTGAGAAAAAGCTCACCGGATGGGGCTTGTTTGGCAACAAATACGAGGATGCTGCTGATCTCTTTGATAAAGCCGCAAATTCCTTCAAGCTCGCTAAATCATGTATTCTCCCCCTTTTATCACCAAATATTTATATTAGATGATGATGATGGTGATAATAATATTATCTAGTTTATTTATTCTATTTCGTGTCTGTTTCTCCCTCCTTGTGTGTTTGTGTTCCTGATAAAATGTTAATTAGTTGAAATTATTATTATCTTTTGGGTATTTTTTTTTACTTTACTTCGTTTAATTATTTACTGTTATTTGTAATCGGCGATCGGAAGCAACTTCGATACTTTTGGTTGTGTCGATTTGAGATGGCCGATTGCAGATTCGAAATGCAGAACTGCTGTTTTTGGTTTTTCCCCCAATCGGTTGGAATATGATTTTAATCTGACTTTGCTGGAAAACGTTTTGACCTGATTTTTTCGTGACCAATTAGTTGCAAAGGATTTAGAATCGCGTAATTTCGTGAATTTGGTGGAATTTATTAACTTTTTTGGGATATTTTCCAGTGAAAAAGTGGGGAATTTATTCTTAATGCTATTTCGTTGTACGAAAGTTTTGTTAGGTAACAGTGAAGGTTTTATGTCAACTGATGAACAATATTCTGTGTTGTGTCTGCTTGGATTCACTTCAATGAGTACTCACTTTATTTTGTTAGTAAATGTGATGAACTATGAAATTGGGGATGAAATAGTTCTATATGTTGCTCAATTGTTCTTGATTTTGATCTATGTGGCAATTTTAGGGGACAAAGCAGGATCAACATACCTCAAGTTGGCAAATTGTCATTTGAAGGTAACAGGGTTGAAACGTTTTCAATTTGATCTATTGTATCTCTTTTGTTTCGATTTTTTTTTATTTCATGCCTATGATGAAAACCTAGCCTTCTTCTTGATTGTAGTTGGAAAGCAAGCATGAAGCTGCCCAAGCCTATGTTGATGCTGCACATTGCTACAAAAAGACCAATATAAATGGTATGCATGCAAGTTGTTACTGTTTTATACAATAGAATTGTGTCTGGATGCTAGTGAAAATGCAATCACTTTATACTATACCGACCACTTTGTTGAAAGAGTAAAACATCAAATTTATCTTTGAAAGAGTTGTGGGATATCAATTTAGTCCTTAAAATACCAAATTGGTCCTCAAAAGATTTGTGAGACCAATTTAGTCTTCCAAAGATTGAAATTTATTTCAAATCAGTCCAAAAGATTGAAAAAAGTTTGGACTAACTTGAAATGAATTTGAATTTTTCTAGGACCGAATTGATGTCACGAATATTTTGAGGACCAAATTGATGTCCCAAAACTCTTTTAAAGACCAAATTGGTATCAGAATCTTTCAAGGACCAAATTGTTGTCCAAAATTCTTTCGAGAACCAATTCAATATTTTTCTCTTGATGAAATCATATGCAAAAGTAGCTTAGCGGTGAAACAAAATAGTCAACATTATTGGCATTGATTAAAGTCCATCCATTTCCAGAGAACGTGATAGATGCTTTGAATTCTTAATCCTTAAATTTTCTTTGGCCTGATTTTTTTAACAAATTTGCGTCTGTGATTTCTGCTTTAATTGATATGCTTGTCTTCATGCAGCAAGGTCGATTCGTTTTAGCCTCAATGTTTCCGTATATCAATTTTATTGCAATCATGTTTAACAATTGCCAAAGTTGTCTAATTATTAAATGATACAACACGTCATTATCTAATTTTAACCTTCCCGTCTACTTGTTTTCTTTTATGACTTTATATATCTGATACTTTGATTTGTTATTTGCTTACTAATTTAGATTCGATGGTTATGTAGCTAAGCTGAGAATAAATTATATTGCAGTCTAGCATGTGTTAGCATGTTGTCTTTTGCATTGCAATGAAGACACTGGCAGTTTTAATGTAAAGTTGTTTGTTCTCTCGTTGAATACAGAGGCTGTATCTTGCTTAAACAATGCTGTAAATCTTTTCTGTGACATTGGAAGACTGTCTATGGCAGCTAGATATTTGAAGGTATATATAATTATATATCACTGTAACTTTAGGGTTATGTTTAGTATGATCGTTTAAATTGATAGCTTGAAATGCATATTGGCTTAATTGTGGTATCCCTTCTATTGGGTACTTTTTTTGATGTATTCTCTAATCCATATCCCAGGTTCTGGATACGATTTTATAATTGAATACTTTGAAATATATATTTATTTTCCAGAATCCCATGTGCGTGTCTTAACTGGGTTTTGCTGTTGTGCATGCAGGAAATTGCTGAGTTGTATGAGTCTGAACAGAATATTGAGCAGGCTGTTGTTTACTACGAAAAAGCAGCTGACTTTTTTCAAAACGAAGAAGTTACAACTACTGCAAACCAATGCAAGCAAAAGGTTGCTCAATTTGCTGCTCAGCTAGAACAGTAAGATTTTATGGCTTGAGTAATATTACTTCAACATGATTGTCCTCTTTTCGTTTGCTCATTAATTTATTCTGGCAAATCTCTTTCCTGGTTTTTTGGTTCTATATTTTTCTGTCTTGCTCTCTCTACTAGGTTAGTATGTGCTCAGGTCACTGTATATTTTTGGGCTTTAAGAATTCAATAGTATAAAATGGTTATAAACTTGGTGGTATGCATATTATGTTGAATGTCATACATGGTAGTAAGTAGTAACAATAATCCACTGCTGCATCTGGGCTTTCATATATTAATGTGGATGATATGAAGTTATAAAAAAAAAATTAATGATATGCTCTAAAGCTCTAGTTAGAGCAGGAATGTAACAACTGGTACCTGCACTTAAAGAAGAACAAACACACACACAGCACACTAACACAGAGCAAAGAGTGAATCAAGGTGATTGCACTCTGATATATTTCATTCAAATGAGGAGAATAACAGAAATGAAAAGATGAACAATGGCTGAGATTCAAGAGCAAGCCTCTCTCCCAAGTCTAGTCTAATTCCTCACAAAATACTCTTGAGACCTTTCTCTACCCCTTGCTACTACTAGTATCTCATCCTACAACTTTTCTCTCTCCAAATCAGGGCAGAATCACACGCCCGCACTCTCCTACACACCCTCACCACTAACTGTGCCAGATGGAAAGTTAGTTACATGAATATTCTCATTCCCACTCTTTCCCTTTTTGCCCTTAATCCTATTTCTTCTGCTGTAATGAAAAGGCGGCAGAGGAATCTTCATTCTTCTAGAATTAGAAGTTTCTCCTTCAGTTGGCCCCACTTCTACCTCAGGGTATGTAACAAATATATAAAGAAATTTAGAGTTTATTTTAAAATGGGAGGAACTTTATTGGAACTTTCTCGCTCTGCTGAATTGAATATGAACTGTTTCTATTTTGTGACAATTCTTCAGGTATCAGAAATCAATTGAGATTTATGAAGAGATAGCTCGCCATTCTCTCACCAATAACTTGTTGAAGTATGGAGTTAAAGGACATCTTCTTAATGCTGGCATTTGCCAACTCTGTAAAGGGGATGTGATTGCTATAACCAATGCATTAGAAAAATATCAGGTCTGAGAATTTTAACAGTTTACATCTTGAGACTGGAAATCTTATTAGTTGCTTGATTCCTTGGCTAAAGTAATTGTTTTGCAGGAATTGGATCCAACATTTTCAGGAACACGCGAATATAGACTTTTGGCAGTAAGTTCGGAGTTTCATTCTCAATTTTGGATGATCCAGTAATTTGGATCAGAATATGTGGACTTTCAATAGCCGTACCATAATGTCATATATTATAAGTTGGTTGATTTACATTTTGCTCATATATTTACCATTTGAAAGAAGATGTTGGACAAAGTAACCCAGTAATTATTTTCTTTTATGTGGATATATTTTTGGTTTTTGTAGGATATTGCTGCTGCAATCGATGAAGAGGATGTTGGAAAGTTCACTGATGTTGTCAAGGAATTTGATGGCATGACCCCACTGGTAAGTACCGAGAGTTGTAAATGGGATGACAATTAGTTGGTATTTAATAAAAACATTCTTATAGCCACATTTTAGAACATGAAAAACATTACTTTTTCTTAACCGAAATCCTCTTTCAATAAACTTACATCTATAGTAATTTTGCCTTGGAAAACTGGTCCAGTTGAAAAGGCCTTTTAAATTCTATATTTTTGTCCTCTGAATTTTTGTTGTTCCGTCCTCGGTCATTCTGTATTATGTATTTGATGCAAGCATTCTTGTTTGGAATGATAAAATAATTAGTAAGATATCACCAAACTCGGTAGGATTCGACCTATTTCATCATGGCTATACTCTCTTCATTATGAAAACTGTAAAACCAAATTTAAAAGGAAGGATCCCCGAACTGTGCTTCAAAATAGTTCTGAACTACCCTCTCTTCATTCCATCAAATTCTACAGATTATGAGATGCTTAGTGGGTCAGATATTTCAGCCAGTGGTGTCATTTGCCCGTTGGTTCTTTTATTATAGTGGAAAGAAAACCGAGGAAAATGATGATTAGCTTCTTTTGTTAGTCTTTAAAACTCTGATGATAATCACCTTAGTTTTCATGGGTTCATTCATTTACCTGGTTTTTTTACTGTAATGATAGGATATCTATTCTTAGCTTCAAAATTATTTAATGGGTGTGTTTGGAATCATCAAAAAAGGGAAATGAATTGATTCCTAAATCAATTTTATTATTTGAAATGTAAAGATAAAGGAAATGAATTAATTTGTAATTCTCATAGAATTGATAACTGTGTATTTTTAAATCTATGATTTTTTTTAGGATTTTGATGGAAATGATTTAGAATTAAATCCATTTCTTTTATTTTTCTTTTCCATATTTTAATTATTTCAAACACATCCAATACGTTTTACATTTCTAAATTAATTATTGCCTTTGGAATACGGGACCTGGTGTCTGGATGAGTTAAGAAATATTATTATTGACTTAAGTAAGAATCCTGTTTGCTCGTGCAGGATTCTTGGAAGACGACGCTTCTTTTGAGGGTGAAGGAAAAGCTGAAGGCCAAAGAACTCGAGGAGGATGATCTCACCTAAATTGCACCTAGTATTCTCTTGGTTGGACTTCATGTTTCATGATTTACATTGTACTGTTCTTTGTCTTGTCCAGTTCTTCATCGTACATTTCAACTTATATAGTGTACTGGCTTTGATTTTCAATTGAATTGGTCTGCTTGAAGGTGAGAAATGAGTATGTCATGAGGTTTTCTGGAGTCTGTCTGACCTCATCCAATTTCATTGGATTTGGATATATCATTGCTTCCTGTATTTAGTAGCTTATTTGGATTATTAACTCCTTTTCAGTATTAATTAATGGATCATGGAACTTACTCACCATTAATTACTATTTTCATCTAAGTCTTGGCATTCTATTGTTTAGTTCTGAAATACTTTTCTTCAAAAACATTCACAATCACATTTTTTTTATTTTTATGTAAGTTTTGAATGTTATGATTATGAATGTTCCTGAACTAAACTACGTATTAATTATGATCTAGGATTACGTAAAAATTGAGTCTAGTTACTAGGACCATGTAAAAAAATTTCACATTTTGAGTCTAGTTAGCATTTGAGCCCACCATTCTGCCCCAAGTTGTACTTTGCTAGCTAGTCTGCTACTTAATTCCTTTCTCTCAAAGTGTGATTGAAAGACACTTGCCAGTTCCTCACAATTTATTTTTTAGTTGTAATTAGGAGTTTAATTGTTAATTTTGTTTTTAACAACTTTAAGTACAAGATTGATTTGAAAGAGTGAGTAGTTGATATGATTGAGTTATTAGTAGTTGGGCTATTAATTAGTTGGTCGGATCCGTTAGGTTATTAAGGAGTATAAATAAGGGATTAGTCTAGGCTTTAGTCCAGTTTCAATATCCAAAGAAAAATAAGGGACTAGTCTATTGTATTGGGTAAGAAATATATATTTGTTGAATGAACATTTGTTCATAGGGGCTTTCATCCCTTAGCTAGAAGGAAGGGAATTGTTCTTGCAATTATTTGTAATGTTTGAATATTATACACTATCTTTCTTTAATCTTTCTTGATCAATCTCTCTGTTCATAATTTAGTTCATTCTTTGTTATTTTCTTTCTTTAATGCTCTTTCCCAATTTCTAGTACTCAACATAAGCTCATCCTCTCATATATTATTCATCCTACTATTTGAGGTAAACAACATGCTGCATGTGATATTGATCCAAGAAAATTACCGTATAAACAATTCTAATAACCATTCTTAGGTATATTTACAGAAAAATTAAGGAGATTTATTGTTCATAATTCGAAATATAGTTCATTAAGTCCATCAATGACTAAATGAATGAGACCCAAATCAGAAGATAAGATCAACCATATGATGATAAGGTCTGACTAAACATTTAACCAATCTGAAGGTGGTTACACATTCAAAAGAAAAATAGATTAACGGGATAGGAAAGAATCGAGATGACCTCATAAATCACTCACTTTCATCCTCTCTTAAAATCACTTAAAGACAGTTATGTTAATGGCTATATAAAGGAAGTCATAATTCTACTGCTCAGGTAAGCAATATTAGTTAAGTTCTCGTATTAAGATCAAAACTAAATTAGATATTGGAGTCCTAAACTTCTTTCCTTCTACTAGGTGGGGAGCACGGGATCAAAAGAATCCATGGAGAGGAGCGGTGGCACAAAGGATCCCACAATGATAGTTCTAAAATCGAGATATGACGTTAGAACACTTATAAATGAGTGAATATATATTGAATCAAACTTGTGAGACATATTTTTATTGTGATTAAATCTAAATACTATGTTTATATTTATGCAAGAATTTCTTATAAAGAATTTTTTTTTTTTCTGTCACAGAAAAGTCAATTACAAAGGGTAAAACTTCATTTGCAAGGCAAGCCAAGGTTCACAAATGATGATTACTTTCATTTTTTTCTTTTCTCCTTTTCTTTCAATATTTTTTATTCTTATGAAACTTGATGATAACTCATTTTTGAACACTAGAAGAAGACCGAACCTATTAGTATTATTATTATTTATACAATAAAAAATCAGTAAATATAAAAATTTAAAGACACAATTACTTAACCTATTAAAAATTAACTTTTTAAAAAGATATTTTTTATTAAAAAATTATTAAATAGACCTATTAACTAATTTAATTGTTTTTCCATTATTTACTAACTATTTTCTCATTAAATTTACAAGTTCATCACTTTTTTCAATATTCTTTGCCGACAATACATCATGGTTTCCCTTTACGACTTCTTTTGGGAAAGAAAAGAGAAGATTCAAATAGAAAATGCGCATTCTATTACGTGTACAGCATTTCTTTTCTCTTTTTTTGGCTGCTCTATCTCATCATCTTATCTCATTTTTAATCACAACAAAATGACGCGAACTCCATTTTTTTTCCCTTTTACTCTAGCCATTTATGATTAACATATGGACCTATTAGATTATACAGTAATACTTGTCGTATATTAAAAATACGTCCATCAAGCATCCAACGTGTACTATATATGATATGAGATGTGTGCTATTGTTTAGCACATGACTTGATTAATTAATTTTCTATAGTGATTTACTGATTATTAGGCCGAGTTAAAACATGACTTCATGATAATTATTCCATCTATTCCATTTTGATAATTTTTTAATATTAAAAAATATATAATGATCTTGATTTGTTAAAACAATATTAAAATAATTATATTATCTTTTATATTTTTAATAGCATATTTTTAAATAAATTATATTAGAGATAAAATTATTATATTATTACTGAACCTGTATTGAAATGATAAGAGTGACAACCAATAATAAATAAAATTTATTCTTTTAAATTACCATTAAAAAGAAATAAGCGGAATAATAAACAAATTAAGTGAGACTCAAGCTCGGATATAAATTATTCTATTTTTTAAAAGTAATTTATTTATTAATTTTTAACCACATGTTTTTCAGAGTTATTATTACAAAAGAACTCGACTAATAAACTTCGATTTGATACCTCTAATTAGAAATACAAAATGTTATATGTATAATAAAAATTATACAACATTTATATAAAATTTTTATCATCCCATTATAACAATTTGAAAACCACGTGGGTTAGCACAAGTAGTAGATATTTGAGTTGTTTAAGCATCATGTCTCGAGTTCAATCCTTGGGGCGGTGTGTATGCAGAAAACTCTGTGGCCAGCTTCTTACCCACCGAAAGGTGATCTTTGCAGGAGCTAAAGATTAGTCGTCAGCTATCGGTCGACGGATACCCGAGAGGAAAACCCATAAAAAAAAATAACAATTGGAATAAAAGAGTAAACATATATTATAATCCAATAGTAAAAATAAGTATTGTATAACTTATTATTATACAAATAGCATTACTTATTAAAAATTAGTATTTTTTTATGATACTTTAGTACCCATTCACCTCACTCATCTATCATATTTAATTAAAAGTTAGTATTTTTTTTTTTAAAGAACTTTAGTATTTAGATTTCTTTCAAACGATTCTCTATGGTAAACATTATATCATCATTCTTCCTTCCTCTTTTTCCTTCTTCTCTCTTTCTTTATTTCTTGGAGGTGGCCATCGGTCACATTTGGACATTGAAGAATCAAATTCAATATCTATTATCTAATCTCAACAGTTTTGACAATGTTGTCAAAGATTACGAGGAACCATTCTTGTTTCTCCACCTGCGTGCATGAGAAATATGATTCTTTTTATTTTAACTTTTCTATTACTTAGACTTTTGGAATCGTTTCTTGTTTCTGAAATCAATTTAAAGAAAAAACATATTTGCGAGGGAATCCCTTGCATTCAACGCCTCCTTCGTGTTCACTCAGCTCATAGGTATGTCTATCCCATTTTACATGAACCCTTTCATCTTTAGCTTATTCTTGTTTTATTTTTATTTTATTTTTCAAAAGCATATGCCTTGAAATTTTGATCCTATTATTATGGGATTTGGGAAAATTTAGTTTAAAGGATTATATGAGGATGCCTCTCATGTACTTCTTTTTTATTGTTTTCTGATGTTTTTTTGTAACTGTTCTGTTTGATGAATTGATTGAGACTTGATATTAATGGAAGTTAGAATATGTGTGTTTACATTTTTCATTTCTCATGTAGCTCCTAATTTCTAGTTTTTAGAATGTTAATTTTGACTGGTAATTAGTTCATAGCACTTAATCTCATTGGATAAAATTGCATTCATATGAAATTAATTGTGGCATATGGATTGGGAATCTCAGCACAGATTCTTCTGTTATGTGTTTGCAGTAATTGTTCTGTACCTTTAGCATATTGATGATGCGGTTCTGATTTTGATTGAGAAAGCTCAGAATATTTGCATCATGATGGCTTCAGTTGATAATGGGATTGGGAATCCCAGTGATGAAATTGTGGAGTCTAATGGAAGTGAAGTGAAGGATTTTGCTTCTGTAGATGTTGCAATTTCTCAACACACATTTATGAACATTGAAAATCCTCAGGGCAACTTGAGTTCTGTTCCTGATAGGATCAAGTCCCTTAAATTTGGTTCTGCATCTGCCAAACTAAAGCGTCTTGCTACCGAGAAAGACCAGATTTCACAAGCTGTGCCATCACCTCGTTCTCAAAGCGTAAGAGCGCGCTTTGCCGGCATGTTTACTAAGAAACTAGAATGGGATTCAGTCAAGAAGATGTGCATAGAATGGATTAGAAATCCGATGAATATGGCCTTATTTTTGTGGATCGCCTGTGTTGCTGTTTCTGGTGCTATTCTGTTCCTTGTCATGACAGGGATGTTGAATAGTGTGTTACCAAGAAAATCTCAGAGAAATGCATGGTTTGAGGTAAACAACCAAATACTCAATGCATTGTTTACACTTATGTGCTTGTACCAACATCCCAAGAGGTTCTACCACCTTGTTCTTCTGTGCAGATGGAAACCAAATGACATCTTTAGGCTTAGAAAGGTATACTGCAAGAATGGCACTTATAAGCCTAATGAGTGGACACACATGATGGTAGTGGTCATTATACTTCATGTGAACTGTTTTTCTCAGTATGCACTTTGTGGTCTAAACTTGGGGTATACGAGGTCCAAGAGGCCTGCCGTAGGAGTTGGAATATGTATATCTTTTGCAATTGCCTCTCCTGCGGTCGCAGGTCTGTACACCATTCTTAGCCCACTCGGGAGAGACTACGATTGTGAAATAGATGAAGAAGCACAGGTTCAAACTGCTGCTGCTCAAGGACAAGAGCATCCGGGAGAAAGACCATCTGAGAAGGCATACTCATTTGCATCCAAGGGCCAACAAAAAATCATTGAAAATAGACCGAATTGGAAAGGAGGAATACTTGACATTTGGGACGATATTTCTCTAGCATATCTTTCACTTTTCTGCACTTTTTGTGTATTTGGATGGAATATGGAGAGACTCGGCTTCGGAAACATGTATGTACACATAGCCACTTTTATGCTGTTCTGTATGGCACCTTTTTGGATTTTTACCTTGGCTGCGGTTAACATTGACGATGACAAAGTTAGACAAGGACTGGTGGCTATTGGTATTATTCTTTGTTTTCTGGGTTTTTTGTATGGTGGCTTTTGGAGGACCCGAATGAGAAAGAGGTTCAATTTACCTTCTTATAACTTCTGTTTTGGTAAGCCTTCGGTTTCTGATTGCACCCTTTGGCTATGTTGTTGCTGGTGCACTCTAGCACAAGAAGCACGGACTGCAAATAACTATGATCTTCTTGTAGAAGATAAATTCTGCAGGAAAGAATCTGACACCGGTAACCAGCTCTCAAATTCACCTTTGGCTCGGGAGGAAGTAGTATCAACCAAATCCGGCACAAGTTCTCCTCAGGGTAACAACAACTCTTCCCCTTCTATGATAGAAACATCTAGTTGTCTCAGTTCAAAATACTATAGTCCAAATAGGTCATTATCTAGTGTAAAAGAAAAGCATTCTGAAAGAGGTAAAGATGGAATAATGAACCCACCAACCCTGTCATTAATACAAAGAGAAGCTCCCTTGTAAAGGAAAAAAGGAGGAAATGATTCTTATGTGGTTGCTACTTGTGTATGACATTTTTTGAGATGATCCATTGATTTTTTAGCGCATTCAACGACTCCGAAAAATCATGGTTTTTCTCTCAAGACTCGTACATTTCATCCATTTATTTTTGGAAGTAGATTTTAGTAGTTGATTAGAGGTTAAATTATCTGTTTAGTTTTTTAGTAGATATCTGAAGTGAGCACATGGTCCCTTTTTTTTTCCTTTGTACAAGAATTTCATATGAAATGAAACACATGCAAAAGGGCATATATGATATGAAATGAAATGATTGTAGAGAGTTTTACTTTCTTTAGTCTTGTTACTTCAACTTAAGAGTGTAGAATAAGAATGTGAATGTTTTGTAAACAAGTAACCATGTTTAGTTTCAAATTTGCCTTCTGCAAAGTAATTAGTTGATTGATATAGAGTTTCCTTGCTGATCTTATGACATTGGCAAATGCTTCGGTTAATGAATATGATATAGAGTCCGATTCAATAATGATGTTTTGGATCCCTTTCTCCCTAGCCATTCTCAAACCTCCTCTTATCTTTCTCTTTTTTTTTTTTTTTTGATTCTCTCTTATCTTTCTCTTTATATCCCAAAGATGCTGCTGTTGATGGCCACAAAACTGGGCTAATTGAAAATTGATAGGGAAATCCAAAGCACCAGGCCCCCAAAGTCCTACTTGAGCAAAGCCCAAGTTCATGTCAAGTACAGGCCCAATATTTTGATGATTTAACCATTACGTATAAAAAAATATCATTGACCGTTATAACACAAGAGAGAAAGTTTGTTGACTCTCATATAAATGATTGATAGGAAGAAATTACATGTACTCCATGCATGTGGCTGATTGGTTGATAATTAACTACAAATAATTGATTAATTATTTGCTTCAACCTGAACAAGGGATTATTATAAATGATAAAATAATCGCATTAGTTGATAATTGATTAATTAAACATGCATCGTTGACAATTTGTCCATACTATCTCTCAGTGCAAGATACACATTACTACTTTGTCTTTTACATTATAAGAATATAAAATAATTATTGTGCTGAGTCAATGCCATGGCACGAACACCCAATTACACTAGTCCACGTTCTCTGATTAATGCCTACCATTAGTATGTGTCTCAATAAATTATTTGAATAATATTAGAAAAGTCTTATTTGTTCTGCATCATTTATTGCATAACACATAATATAAAAGTTCAACTATAGTAGGAAGAGATAGAATTAAGTTTCAAACAAGGAGATAGAATAGTTAATGTGTTAAAATATAAGTAACACAAAACAAATAAATCTATTGTTCTTGATGCACCTCATAATCTCTCATAATATTATTTGTAGGTTCATTTCTTTTAAAAATTTAAATATCATACTTGATATAATAAAATATGTATATTCTATTGTTTTATTAGTTTTTTTTAACTCCTTTTTTCTCTATATTTCTTTTTTTTTCATACTTTTTTTAATGTTAACATCCTCTCCCGTATAAAAATATCATCTTCCAATATTTTTGTTTGGTACTGGCAGTATCCCCAGCTCAATAGGCCAAAGACTAATTTGTCGTAGGAGTTCCATTTAAGAGTTTAACCGCTAGCCAACAAATTCTGCATACACAAGGCGAGAATCGAACCCCCAACCCTTACTTAAGCGGATAAGTGAGCTAACCACTGGGTTCCAATATACTATAGTATGAAAAAACAAAAGTAAGATAAGACATGTCTTGCTGTTGAATGTTGTCTCTGCATCTTGGAACTGTTAGAATATAGTAGTATTATTTCCATAGCCCTACACTACACATGACACTTCAATTCAATGTCCATGGCAACATTGGATAAAGTGAAAAAGGAAAAAACAAAACTTTAGCCATTTTTACACTTATTGTGGCTGGTGTATATTTTTTAAGTGTTTATATGTCGGAATTAATTTTTTATATTAAATTTTCATGTAACCTTATCATTTGATGATCTTTTATTATTAGTATTAGCAATTTAAAAAGAGGGATGTGGACAAAATATATAACTTTAATTTACACTGTAATTTGAATTTAATTCCTTTTTAATATTTGATAGATAAATATCTTTATTAGCATTCTATGAATTCAAGGACATATCTTGATATTGAATCGGTGTTATTGAACATGCATGTATAAACAACTTTATTTTCCTTTGTGGAACAATTTTTTTTCAAAAACGGGTATGTTTAGGCAATGTCATCAAACTGAGTTTATAAATTTACAATTTTAATCAAGTCAACAAGTTTATGTTTATTTATAAATAAATTGGTAAGAGTTTATGAATTTGACTTTATAATTTAAGTTAACTTAAACTCGATAAAAATCTATAAATTTATGCCAACTCTCGAGTTTGATAACCTTGTGTTTAGATATTTCAAAACAAAATAAAATGTTAGAATCGGAATAATAAGTTGTTTTACATGGAAGAAAAAAAGTAGAGCCTAAAAAATTAGATATTTTGATTATATGATGTTAGATTATAAAATTGTTTTATATCTTCTTTTTGCTGATTTCATACAAATAAAAGCGATTATTAATACATAATTCAAATATTACAGATTAATTTAAAATAATTTTTTGACTAAAGTCATCACCAGACATAAATTTATTTTCAATATAAATAAAAAAATTATTAAAATAACTATAACTTTTCAGATGAATATAATATTGAGCTCAACTTAATCTTTTCAATAAAAAGATATACACAGATATCATACAGAGATTTATTCCCATAGGTATGTCTAGATCAATGGCATGAGAAAGAAAAAATACCATTTATTACTGCTCCGAATTAACATATATACAGCACCTAGCTCACTCCATAACACTCCAGTTCCACCCACAGTTATATATATATGAGAAGTGAAGAAAAAATAATTAAAAATAAAAAGTAAGTAATTAGTACGATGAAATTCACATAATTTATGGGAAGGATCTACAAATCAATAATGTTTGACGTACAACAGAAATACGTCTAACTTATATCCAACGTGTGTTATCCATGTTACAGGATGTGTGTTATACGCGTATATGTACTATACGTATAGCACATATCCTGTAACATGTATAATACACATTAGATACATGTTGAATGTATTTCTGTTATATGTCAAACATTACTGTGTACAAATAACTATACTGACTCAGCAAGCAATTTACAACACCACCCCACTTGTTTCCCCTAGTTTAAAAATCAACGTTCAACAGAAATACGTCCAATGAGCATCCAACGTGTGCTATACATAAGACATAATGTGTGCTATATGTATAGCACACGTACGTATAGCACATATTATGTCTTATGTATAACACATGTTAAATGTTCGTTGAACGTATTTCTATTATACAACAAGCATTATTGATTTAAAAATGGCGAAGTATTTAAAAGTCCACTGAAACGTTACAATTATTAGAGTCCAATTTTTTTAATATAAGGAGTTGGGACTTGGGATTTCGATCATCATCAGCATCCCAAACTTTATCTCAATTTCCACCTTAAAAGTTAAAACATAAGACTACGGTCCCTCAGATGGTGGCACACTTACATTGACACCGAAAGGGACATTGATATTGATGTATTTGTTGAGTGGAATAATAATAGTGATACATCATCTTACATATCTCTTTATTACAAATATTTTTATATATTAAAATAAAATAAAAAAATTAAAATTTATATATTGAGTTTTTTCTTAAAAAATAATTATAACTTATCTATTTATTTAATATTTAAAAAAGATTTATAAAAATAAGGTAGGAAAATGTGTCATTTATAAGTGAAAGTGAAGATAGTTTTGGCATTGAAGGAGTGGAGTGTGTGTTTCTTTCTGGGGTAGTGCTTATTTGGTGCATTTAATATCCATATTCACAACTCCACACAAAATACACACAAACTGATAAAATTTGTACAGTAGACATACATAATTGTCATGACATTGAAAGATTGAACTTTATGCCGTTTTTGTGACTCAATCTAAGCTAGCTCTCAATTCTGATGATGTACAGTGTGCTGTAGGCTGTAGTCCAATATATCAAAATTGAGATAAGTGTCAATTGAAAATTATTCTCGAGTAAACAACTTATTTAAGCTCTTATATAAAAGTAATTTTGTAAAAATAACTTATGTATAAGTTATTTTATATGTAGATATAAAATTATAAATTTTTGTATTTCAATTATTTTGAAAAATGCTTTTAGAGAAGTCAAATATTCTGACTTCTCAAAAAACACTGAAATAACTTCCGAAGAAATCATAAGTTAGACAAGAGTAACTTCTGATAAGTCATAAGTTAAAAACAGTCAAAAATACTATATTCCGAACGGACTCTTAGTATAGTAGCCTAGTAGGTGGATATAATAATAATTTCTGCCATACCATTTTATTAATTACCACATAGTAAATAAATAGTATCTAATAGTATTCAAATGTTAGGCACATATTGTTGTAATGAAGTTAGTTTTGGAAGAGTTGTCTAAATCAAATATATAAATATTTGAGATATTTAGACATCTAATTTTGGGTATTTATCGGGGACACTTATAAAATTTAAAGGTGGAAAGATTAAATCATTGAAGTGGGTGGGGACCTTACGTTAAATCCAAAGATGAAAAATATGGATGTTAATTGGATAGAATATCAAAATAAAATATATAAATAACATTATTATATACAATATATTACTGTGTATGTGTAGGGATATAAACATGTATGACTTGTATAATAAATATTAGGCATGAGCCCGATATATAGTCTTTTATAGGCTAATTTTTAGATGGGTGATGCTAAATAAACAATACAAAACCAGCCTAACCAGTCAATAAATGAGATTTTGGGTCATAATTACTCAGCTCATTATAATCTCAATGATTATTTGGGCAAAAATCAAAGCCAAAATAGACTCATTGGCTGAATGGACTGGTTTTTCATTGTTTACTTAGCATTATTGATTTTGGATATATGTTTGATCCGTTGATAAGTCTAACCTGATCTGAATTCTGTTATAAAACTTGAAATTGTGAAAAAAAGGTAAAATATATTAAAAATTAATAGGTTAATTAATAGGTTAATTAATACACTACAAGAGTTTTATGGTATACAGATGTCGTTATCGACGGGTTAGAGACAGTAATTAATTAATATTAACGACTTACAAAAGGTAATTGACTGTCGATTCTGGGATTGTCAGATTTTATATACTGAAGGGTATAACTGACCGTTGTTATTTGGGATGACTTTTTGACGGGCTAAATAATAAATTAGTCGTCGCTAGTTATTTTTTTTAGTCATTATTTTATAAATAAATTGAATGCTTTACCGACAGCATAGAGACGACTAATTAACTAATTTTTATAATTTTATACTGACGACTTTGAGACGGTATTTCCTATTTAATATTTTTGCCGTACCAACAGTGTTGTAACGGTTGGTGTATAAAATTAAATTACAATTATCGACAGCTCTAAGACGATTTTTTAGATAATTATATTGATGTAGGAATAGCGACAACATAGATACGGTTAAAAAGAAAATAGAAATTTAAAAATACTGGAGAATATCAACAGTGTTTAAAAAAATTTAAAAAAATAAAAAATAACATCATGTAAAACCTAATACAATTGTAATGTAAAATTATATTAATAATCAATTTATCAAGTAATATCTATGGGAATTAAACGTCAAAAATAATATAATATATATTTAAAATTTATATAAATAATAATACATAATAAAAATGCAATACAATATAAATGTCATAACAACAATACATATTAAAGAGAATAATGAAAAAAAAAAAACAGTCCTAATGATACTCTTAGAATCAAAGTCAGGGGGAAGAGGAAGAAGAATCTTTAGGAATCGGGGAGAGATAAAAAAGGACAACACTTCCAGAAGCTGAAGGTGTCATCCTCTTGAAGAGGATGTTCATGTGGCGCTTCATCTCCTTCAGTAACTTCTTTACCTTCAAGTCTTTTGTTTGTCCTTCTTTGTCCGACCTCGCATTTGTTGCAGCTCTCCCTTTAAAATCTCATTCTCCTGAGTCTTCTCATGAAGTTGTTGAGTGAGTGTGGCCTGAGTCTGCAGGTCCTCATTCATGGCGTGCACTCGCAAAATCATGATGTACACGATCAAAATGGCGTCATGCTTCACCGTGCGAAGGGTGAGTCATCACACCATCAGTCTTTTGGTTCTCAATATGCCACCTCATGCGGAGCAGAACTCATTGATGCATACAACTGTTTGAGTCGAGGTATCAGTGGTAAATTGTACATTCTTTTTCTAGGGACATTCTTATACTTACAATTTCCACCCCGCTTTGGTTTAAATCTTGCTTCATCACAAAACTTGCAATGTTTGAATTGCATATTCTCCTTATATATAACATACAATCATTCAAACAACAGTCTATCTTGACTTCATTCAATCCTAGTTTCGAAACCATTTTTTTAGCTTGATAATAATCTTTAGGAATTGATTCAGGTTGTTGACTAAGTTCACCTATCAAAATTGTCCACTAGTCAAATGAACTTTGACTTTGATTACCCTCCGACTTAATACTAAGCATTCTAGCTACTAAAGACAACTTATCGGTAAAATAAAGGAATAAATCCTAAACCTAACTGCCTCTAAACCGTCGATATCAAGTGGCGCTTAATTTTTTAATTTGGCGCCAACACCCTTATATTTGGTGCTATGTAAGATCGATGGCTTACTGACGGTATCTTCTAATTATTTGTGGCTTTCACCCCTTAGCTGTCGGTACTTTTTTGGCGTCAACTATTTTTGTTTGCCCCACACATTATCAATAATTTATCGAGAGAGTTATTATTTTTTCATTTTTTTATAATTGATTTTCCCGTCTTTAATACCGACGGAAAAAATAATCGCTGGTATCATACCATCAGTATAATGTAGATTTTTTATAATGATATATGCCTCTAATCATGCTAATATGTCAAATATGTTTAAACCTCTCGATCAATAGTCGAGCATATATAATTCTATTGTTAAAAGACTCATGAACAAGTTTAATATGTACATAAGTTAATAGACTCTGCCACTCTGGTCAATCTAATAATTTTACAATAATTTAAACCTGACATATTAAGATAAACAAACTTTAAAAAAATGTTGAATATGATCTAATTTTTTTAACATGATAGACCAAACCATAAGTGCTCATAGGCCTTACCTCTTCCATCCTTACTACTATGTTGCGGAGGGAAATAAATAAAGTATGAAAAATAGGTTATGGAAAATAGGTAATTAAAGTTTATATTGATAACTATTTAATTCGCACTAAACATGGTTGTTAAAAATTGTAAAGGAATACTAGTCGGAGGTCCATAGTTTGGTATATTATTAATATAATTAACACAAAGTCTTGGGTGTAACACTACTTTTTCAAGTAAAAAAAGTTTATTTTAACACTTTTGACCAAAATAACATTTTTAATCATGTGTGATTTTTTAATAGGTTGATTGAATGATTTAGGTTCAAATTAAATTTCTAATTTTAATTGTTTTGACTGATACAATTTTGTACCCCTAGCAAAACTTTATAATTAATTGTTAAACTAAGCTAGGCTACAACTAAAGAAAAAGGTTAATTAGTTCACTCATAAATAGTTTTATAGAGATTTTTTTCGTACCTGGCCTCTATAAAAACTTCAAGACTACCTATCTTTTAGTGATTTATAATTATATATGAGTCATATATTATATTAGCTTAATTTTTTTAAAATTTATCAATTTTATTATTGAGAGTATCGACAACTTATTATAATTCTATCAAATAAAGTAAAACCTAGTTTTATAGATTGATAATTACAGTTAGCTATTTGTTGCCCACACTCCTATCCTAGTTAGTGCTTTAATTTGCCCCCTCTCCACCATTATATTTATTTTATAATTTATAGTATTGGTAGTGCTAGTCCTCATCACAATATTAAATTTACTTAGCATAGTTCATGCTTTTTGAGATATTTAACTTACTTTAAGGCCTCGTCTTATTATAAACAGGAAATAAAATAAGGTCACACGGTTAGAGTATATAAAATTAGGTTTAGATTGTGATAAATTGTTGGTCAATTATTTATATGTGCTCTATAAATTTTAAAATCACCTGTATTAAATTATCTTGATCATTTCTCAAATTTTATATTTGAATTTTATATCTATTTTTCTCTAATTCTTGGGTTGGTAATAACATAATAAATTTCATTATATAGTTTTTTCAACTAATTTTATTTACTCTTCAAGTTACTCTATCCATTTTTTTTATTTGTTCATTTTGTGTTTTTGACTTTTTTATTTGTCTACTTCAAAATTCTAGATGATATCAAATATGTTTTTCTTATTTTATCCTTAAATAAGTCATTTTCGTTTACCAAGTAAATTATATACTCCAGAAAGAATAATAAAAGAGAGAGAATATATTAATAAGGATAATGTAATAAAATACACTAGCTAATTTTTTTTTTGTTAATTTTGAGGTTGTCCCAATAATTACTTAAAAGTTTGTAAAACACAAAGTTGACAAATAAAAAAAAAGTAAAAGAAGTAATTTGTAATTAATAATGTTTGTCATCATACAACAGAAATACATGCAACTAGCTAGTATCTAACGTGTACTATATATAATACGTAATATGTGTTATATGTATATTGCATATGTACGTATAGATGACACACATTATATATTATATATATAACACGTATTAAATATTAGTTGGACGTATTTTTATTGTACGACAAATATAAGTGCTTTGCCCACAAATACATAGATTCAACATAAAAAGGAAGTTCAGCATATGCATTTATTGTACTCAATAAATCACATAAATATTATATAAATTCTACAAAATTTTTATATGCATTGACTCTTTTTTGGTCCATATATATCTCACAATTTTTAGTAGAAGTTATATTAAAATTATTTATATTTGTAAAAATATGTTAATTTCTTTTATAAAATATGTACAATCTTATTAAACTTTATGTTCAATATAGAACTAAATTTATATGCAATCTTAACAATCTTTTTCACACACGCAAAGGATATTTAACAAACTAGCATGAAATTATTTACAATTATAAAATATGTGCATTTTTTTTTTATAAAATGTATGCAATTTTATTAAATTTTATGTGCAATTTTAACAAATTTTATATGCAATCTTAATAAATTTTTTGTGCATTATTCAAGCTGGACTCACAACAAAATCATGTGAGTTCCATATCTGGTACGTTAGAAGTAAATATTATTTATGTTGTACAAGTAATATTTTTACATAAAAAAACCCTAGGATGTCATTTTTGAGCCAAAATTTTGTTACCGTATGTGATTAATAAGTGAAGTACATGTAGAGCACCATCATATTTTAAAATGAAAAAAAAAAAATTAAAAATTGCACCATAACATTTTTTGTATGTAGCATTGCACGTGTTATATTATTTAATTTATTATTTCACTTTTTTTAGTTGGTCGGGAGGAAGGATTTGGGGGAGGAGAGGAGTTAGAACTGGGGTGTGTTCATTTATGACAACAATGTTTGTTGCTGTAAGAGCACAAGAAATAGAACAGAGTATAGTAGTATATGGAAAAGCAATGAAACAGTGATAGAGGAAGAAGATAATGGGTATATTCACGAATAACGTTTACAAGCACTCCTCCCCTTTTCGAGTCAGGGAATGACTCCACAAGAACGTTCTACAAATTTGTCTAACAGAAAATAGATTCCGCTTCTGCTCTTATTTCCTTTGCCTGCTACAGCCTCCTCATTCTGTTACGTAACTAACTGCCACCTCAGCAGTATTCCTTGATCCAGTGTTGCGCACTCTCATGCCATTTGGTAGTCCTGGGTCCACCTAGGAGGTTTTCTGATCCGCTGCCTTCTTGAAGTCCATTCTTCTGCTTTCTCTGGTGTTGGATCCTCAGGTCCATTGCCCTCCTGAATTGGGCTTGTCACTGGGCTTGTGATCGTATCAATCACTCCCCCTCCACAATGACCTTGTCCTCAAGGTCCAGCTCAGGGTACAACTTCTTTAACTCATCCCAATTCACCCACACAGCCTCTTCTCGAGGGAGTCCTTGCCATTCCACTAGTGCTTGGACTTCTCTGTCACCTCCTTCTGTAGTATAAACACGGCTGTCAATGATAGCAGAGGGTAAGGGTTCAAAGGCCGGTGCTAGGGGTAGTTCCTCCGCATCTTCCGCTGGAGGTGGTCCATGAAATTCCTTGAGCATGGAGACATGGAACACAGGGTGGATGGCACTTCCGGGTGGCAACTCCAACTTGTAGGCGACCTCGCCCACTCTTGCTATAATCTTATACGGCCCATAGTATCTCTTGCTCAGCTTGGGGCTGCCTCGAGCGGTTACAGAGCCTTGGCGGTAAGGTTGCAGCTTCAACAGGACCCAGTTCCCCACATCGAAACTCTTTTCACGTCGATGGGCATCCGCTTGTCTCTTCATGCGGTCCTTGGCTTTCTGCAGGAAGAAAACCAGTTCCAAATTCAGCACCTCCCGAATCCGCAATATTGCATCTACGTCTTGCACCTCTGACGAATGGGCAGTGTATCCTGGTAACGGTCTCGCAGTCATCCCGTACAGAGCCTCATGAGGGGTCATGTTGATTGAGGAGTAGAATGAGGTATTATGAAAGTACTCAGCCCAGGGAAGGTAATCATACCAGTGGGAGGGGTGAGAGTGTGTGAAAGAACGGTGGTACTGCTCAAGGCTGCGGTTTACAACCTCTGTTTGCCCATCGCTCTGAGGATGGTAGGCCGTACTATAATGAAGTTTCGTTCCACTGTAGCTGAACAAATGTTTCCAGAATTTGCTAAGAAATAGTGGATCACGGTCGGTCACTATTGTAGCTGGAAACCCATGAAGTCTTATTACCGACTGAATAAAATTAAGGGCCACCACCCTTGCTGTGAATCCGGCCTTGAGTGCTGTGAAGTGGGCAACCTTACTGAATCTGTCAACAACTACCATGATGACGCTATATCCTGCTGAATTTGGAAGGCGGACGATGAAGTCCATTGATAAATCCTCCCAGGGTCTGGCCGGTACTGGCAGCGGTTGAAGAAGACCTTGAGATTTGGCTGGAATGTACTTGGTAGCTTGGCAATCCGGGCACCTATCCACAAACCTCATCACATCCTGGCGCATACCTGGCCAGAAAAACAACTCGCCCATTCCCTTATACGTTTTCAATACCCCACCGTGCCCGGATGATGGAGTTGCATGGAACTGTTCCAGCAAGATCGACCTTAGATTCTCGAACTCAGGGACCCAGATCTTACCCCCAAAGAGCATCAACCCATCCCGACATGTATACTCCACAGACAGGACCCCTTGTCTCCATTGCTCATGCAGTTTCCGCATCTCCTCTGCTTGCTGATTAGCTCGCAGCAGTGTAGGAATTAAGGCCGATTGCACCGTGGTAAATGCTTGGAAGCGTGGGCTGACTTCCTCCTCTCCTTGCCTTGACAAGGCATCAGCTACTTGGTTGTGCCTCCCTGGCCTATACATAATTTCAAAGTCGTAGCCAAGAAGTTTGGAGAGGTAATACTGCTGCTCGGGAGTCAAGATTACCTGAGTGGTTAATTCCCGGAGGCCTTGGTGGTCCGTCTTGATGATGAAGCGTTGCCCTAAGAGGTAGTGTCTCCATTTAGCCACTGCCTGGGTAACAGCGTAAAGCTCCCTAACATAGGCTGACGCTTGCGCCAATCTGACCCCTAGCTTTTTACTGAAGTACGTGAGCGGATGACCGTCCTGGGTTAAAACCGCGCCTATTCCCACATTTGACGCATCCGTTTCCACTACAAATTGCTTGGAAAAGTCCGGGAGAGCTAATACCGGAGTAGCAGTCATCAGCTGCTTGAGTAAGTTGAAGGCATGATCAGCTTCCGTCGTCCACTGGAATGCATTTCTTTTTAGCAACTCTGTAAGTGCAAAGGCCACAGTAGCGTATTTCGACACGAACTTGCGGTAGTACCTGTCAAGCCCAGGAATCCTCATAATTGCTTGATATTCTTGGGTACAGGCCAAGCTAAAATAGCTTCAATCTTCACCGGATCGACTCGCACTCCTTCACCCGAAATGATGTGCCCCAAGTACTCCACTTGCGACTGCCCGAATGAACACTTTGACCTTTTGGCAAAAAATCTGTTTGTTCGCAGCACATTTAGCGCTGTGGTAAGGTGCTCCAAATGCTCCTCCATTGACCTGCTATATATCAGAATATCGTCAAAAAAAAGGGCAATAAACCTCCTAAGATAAGGCTGAAAAATCTGGTTCATAGTCGCCTGAAAGGTGGAGGTCGCATTCGTAAGGCCGAACGGCATGACGACGAATTCGTAGTGTCCCAGATGGGTCCTGAACGCTGTCTTGCCAATGTCTCCTTCGTTCATTCTAATCTGGTGATAACCAGAACGCAGGTCAACTTTTGAGAAATAAACGGCCCCATGTAATTCATCAAGTATCTCTTCAATGGTAGGTACAGGAAACTTATCTTTTACAGTGATGGAGTTGAGTGCTCTGCAGTCAACACAAAACCGCCACCCTCCATCCTTCTTTCTCACAAGGAGCACCGGGCTAGAAAATGCACTTCTACTGTCACGGATGATCCCCGCTTGTTTCATCTCCTCTACTAAACGCTCTATCTCTTGCTTCTGGAATTGAGGGTACTTGTACGGGCGAACACTCACAGGGGCTGAGTTCGGCACTAGGTGGATGGGGTGATCCACTATCCTGTGGGGTGGAAGCTCTGAGGGTTCCTCGAATACTTCTATGAAATTCGCCAAGACTTCATTCAGCTTTGGGTCCTCTTCATCCCTCTCGGTAGAACCTTCCCCTGTTTCAAAAACCTCCAAATGGTACATGGAAGCAATAGACTCTGCATTCTCCAGCTTCCTGAGCTCCTTGTAATTTAGGCTGGCTCCCTTCAGTAGGCTTTCGCCTCTGAAAATGACCTATTCACCCTCAGCCTTGAACTTCATGAACAACTTCATGTAATTCATTCTAATGGTTCCCAGCCTCATCATCCAGTGCACTCCCAGTACTAAATCAGCCCCTTTTAAGTCCAGAACATATGTATCTACTGTGAACTTATACCCTTGGACCAACAATGGCAGCGCTTGGCATTTAGCTCCGCAATCTATCGAATCGCCGTTACCCACCATTACTTGCAGCGCAGGGGTAGGTGAGATCGGGTGGTTGAGCTTCTTCACAACGGAGCTCTTGATGAAATTGTGGGTGCTCCCGCCGTCGATTAAGATCATCAACGACCTGTTCTCGTGCGTACCCCTCACTCGCAGAGTCTCGGGATGGAACTCCCCTTGCAGAGCATTCAGGCTGATCCGAGGGATTTCCTCCTCTTCTTCCTGATCTTCCTCAGGATCCGAGTCGAGGTCCTCCGTCGCCGCCCTCGCCTGTCCGTGCATCATCTCCTGTAGTTCCTCAGCCCCTACAAGCAGTTGATAGGAGACCTTGCACTTGTGCCCGGGAGTGTATTTCTCTTCACAGTAATAGCAGAGGCCTCTCTCTCTTCTCTGTCTAATATCGGCTCGTGACAGGTGTTTGAACGGAGCTGCTTCTGGGGAAGGGTTTTTTTGTGGTGGGTTCTGGGCATTGTGTGGGGTATTTGGGCTTAGTGGGCTCGATGTGGAGTTTGGGCTTCGAGTAATGGGGTTTAGGGTTCGGTTAGGGGCAAATCTGGGTGGGTTGCTGCTCAATGGGCCCTTGCTACTGCCATGCCTCTGCAAGCCCAAGGCCGCAGCGTGCTTCTGTTCGTGGAGCTTCGCCAGGGAGACCGCGATCACATAGAAAGAAGGCTTTGCAAGGAGCAGCTCACATTTCAGATGCTCCCGGAGACCTGCTATGAACAAGGATATGATCCACTCCTCGCTCAACCCCGTCACTGCATTAGTAAGCTCTTCGAACTGATTCTGATACTCCTCCACCGTACCACCCTGTTTCAGTTCCTTCAGAGCTGTGCGCGGATCGTAAAAGACGCTCTTACCGAAACGCAGCATCATAGCTTCCAGGAAGGTCTCCCACATATATTCCACACAGTTGTTAACTCCCCACCTGTACCAGGCGTACGCCGGTCCGATGAGATGGAACGAGAGCATGCGGACGCGCTGATCCTCAGGTACATCATAAACTTGAAAATATTGACGAGCGCGGAATACCCACTCTTCCACTCTGTCACCCTCGAATAGGGGTAGATCCACCCCACGAACTCCTCTTGGCCAGCTCCCTGCGTCCGCTCCTCCGGCAGGCGTAGCATGAAAGGGCCCACCCCCGCTACCCTGACCGAATTCAATCCCCTTAAGCTTAAGCGCATCCTTCACCACCTTTTCGAGGGATTTGATCGAGGCGTCCACGGTTGCTATCTGGACCTGAGTTGCTGCGATCCTCTCGTTGGCCTCGGCTAGGCCCCTACCCACCTTGTTCACCTCCTGATGATTCGAGAGAGTCATCTCCTCCAGACGGTTCATGCGAGTTCCATCAGACCCCCCGGCCATCTCTCAATGAAAGCAACAATTGTTGCTGTAAGAGCACAAGAAATAGAACAGAGTATAGCAGTATATGGAAAAGCAATGAAACAGTGATAGAGGAAGAAGATCACGAATAACGTTTACAAGCACTCCTCCCCTTTTCGAGTCAGGGAATGACTCCACAAGAACGTTCTACAAATTTTCCTAACAGAAAATAGATTCCGCTTTTGCTCTTATTTCCTTTGCTTGCTACAGCCTCCTCATTCTGTTACGTAACTAACTGCCACCTCAGCAGTATTCCTTGATCCAGTGTTGCGCACTCTCATGCCATTTGGTAGTCCTGGGTCCACCTAGGAGGTTTTCTGATCCGCTGCCTTCCTGAAGTCCATTCTTCTGCTTTCTCTGGTGTTGGATCCTCAGGTCCATTGCCCTCTTGAATTGGGCTTGTCACTGGGCTTGTGATCGTATCAATGTTATAGGTATACTATTTTTCAGGCAATTTCAACCACCAACACACTTTTTAAGGGGGCCCTTAAAAATATTAGTGATAAATCATATACATTTATTATGGGTGGCTGATGGTGGTAACATTTTAATGTAGGCATTGTTGTTTACCAGATGGTGCTTTAATTTATGACATCCCATCTGCGCCATACTTTTTATTCTTATCTGTATCAGTCTTTAAAAAATAAGTTTCACTAACAAGTGGTTCTATTAACTTGTTTTTATTTATTTCATTTCATCCCAATTTTAAAATCAAATAATGACAAATAAATCATTATGTTAAATATTTTTTTAAAAGTTTAAATTTAATATTTATCTTAAACTAATTATCAAATGGTATTATTTTTTTTTCCAATGTATCCACCGGAGCGGTTCCGATAACTAATCCTCCGCCGATTCGTGCGTGCACCTCAAGGGTGAGACGGCTGGCTAAGGTCATTTCTGCATATACACCATCCCGAGATCGAACCCAGGACTAAATTTTTAAGCAATCCAAGTCACTACCACTTATGGTAGTACCCTTGGTTCAAATGGTATTATTTTAATTAGAAAGAAATGAAATGGTTTATAAGGGGCTTAATCCAACCATTTTCCAAAAGGGGAAAACAACCCTTTTGTTTGCTTTCGGTTGGGGTCCATCCAATATGATAGCGCAACAAAACAAATTGCGAACTGGTCCATAGTCTACACTCTACATTCGGCAATGTCAATATTGTCATTTTTTTTTTGTAATAGTCAATATTGTCATTTAATTACGAGTAGTTTGATAAAAAATATATATATATATGCGGAGATTTTTACATATAATTTCTATATAGTCATATATTATAATATTAATCAATAGTTCTTGATGCATAATTAAAAAATAATCAAATTATTAGTATTTGACAATTTTTCAAAAAAAATAAATTCTCTTTACAAAATTAATTTTTAATGAATTGAATTATTATGAATCAAAATTTTTATATTAATTAATTTTGACTGATTTTTTATATAATATCACTCTCTTAAAATATACTCAACTTTTTTTATCTCTTTAGTCTCAATTTTTTGGTCTCTTCATCGATCCTCATCACTAATAGTGATAAGGAAAAGTTAAAATCATGAATCTAAATTTCGGATACCGATCCATCCACCCATGGTTTACCAAATTAAAAGAAAAAAAAACTCGTTTTACAAAGTGTCATCGAATCCTCTTTTCGTATGAAACTTTTTATTTTTTTTGGTATGCATTGAATCTATGTTTATTCCATAATCAACATATTACACGCACTCTCGTCATTAGGAATAAAAAAACCTTACATTTGTATAGAAAAATTAAATCTATAAATTAAGAATTTATATAAAGTTCTTTTTATTTTTTATTAATTCTTTATTTTGTGTTACCATTTGGATCTTGCATGGTTGAAAGAAATGAGAAGTATGTTTCATTAGTAAGAATCTCCTCTGTTGTATACTTAGCTTTTTGTGGACAGCAGTTTAAGAATAGTGATATTTACACAATAAAAAATTAATTAAAATTAACTCATATAGAGATTTTGGACTATAAATATTTCAGTCCACAAAAAATTAACTATTTAGAGATAATTTTCTTTTTAGCCAAATATTGTCTAATAAACCTATTGACTGGTTTGACTAGTTATCCGTTGTTCATAGCAGATTTTCCTAAGTATAACTCTGTATTGTGGTCGGTGCCGTCCGTTGAATCCCCCTAAAATAATGGAGCTGCTTTCCGACAGAGAGAAACTAAAAATAAGTTTCATTTCTGCTGTTCAATGAGACGGTGTGAAAATAATTATAAGGGTTATACAAAAATTTATTTAAATCTTTATACGGAATAAACTTTTAAAAAATAATTTATAAATAAATTATTTTTAATTTAAATATAAAATAATAAATTTTTTATTTTAAATATTTGCAAAAGTCCTTCTAAAATAATATGATAAAAATACTAAAATAATTTAATGAAAAGTAATAAGTTACTAGTATATTGTGAAATTCAAAAATTTTGACTTTTATAAACTCTATCATCTAAATGAGCTTTGTTAGAGGTACAATATTATACTAACCAAAACAATCAAATTTGGGATTTTAAGTTTAAATCACTAAGTCCATTAAGAAAAACACATATAATTATGAATGCTATTTGGGCAAAAAATGTTAAAATGGACTTTGTTCGCTGTTTTGGTTGAAAAATTTTGTTACCAAAAAATTTGTGTATCTAATCTGATCTTAAGTCAATCTTGCAAATTAACCTAATTTTCTTTCCTAATTCTATCCGCATTCCACACAACAAATAAATAAAACCCATTATTATTATTATTAATTTTTTCTAGTGCTAGATTATGCTAAGGTTTAAGAGAAATTAAAGCTTATTATATAATCAATGGATTTAAGGTCAATTTAGTTTCATTTGCGTTCAGTATAATCTACATTGTGATAAGTTGGGTGGCATATCATCACTAAAATTAATATTCAACCAGAAGTAGATTGCATTAAGAAAATGCACAAGTACAGTTAAATTGTTATTTAAGAAAACGCGATAAGTACTCAGAAAATCACTATGATGCTTGTCCGATTGAACATTCTAAATTTTCAGCATACAAAGTGACGTATATACGTTACCATGTCGTTAAGGCAAACCGAACCTCATTTTCATAATACTATTTCCACCAAGCAAGGAACTTCAAATGCGTTAACGTAAGAACAAACACCTAAAATAAAAAAAGCGACCCCACGCATCATGATAAGAAAACTTGTATAAGTTAGTTGTTTTATGCTGAAATTTGATCCTATAATGAGAAAAGTTAGAGGAGATGACAATTGAAGAAAAGGGTAAATGAACAAATTTTTAAGATAAATTGTCTATGGTGATAAATTTTAAAACAATTATTATTTATCAAGAAATATCCAAAATTAAAATATTTAAATAAAGGTAGGTAAATTATTACCTTCATATATACTCTTATTTTTTGTTTTTAAATTGATTATTATATTTTATATAAATATTTATAAATAATTAATTTTTTATTTATTTTATATTATTTATATATTGGTTTCTTATTGTATAAATTATTTATTTTTAATTTAATATTATGATCTTATTATTATATTGAATATTTTTATTAGTATAGATTATATTTAGAATATGATAATTCCATAAATAAAAATTAAAATAATATAACTTTTTATTTAACTGCTCGTGGTTTAAAATACTACTTTCGTCATCAATTTTGCGCAACACATACAGATGACACGTGTATACTCCTTTGCTTATGTGGCGGTAAAAAAAGTAGGCTTGACTATCTCAGTGTTTCCCGGTCCCCTCTCCTCACGCGCAACATTTAAACCCACACTAAACACCCTCTCCTATTCCCGATTCAAAAATATTACTATCAATTTTATTTCTTAGTAGAGCTAAAAAGGAAATATTGAACAATAATAGTATCTGCAAACTATTATTGTCAACTACCATAAGTCATCACCATCACAATAAAAAAATTTAACTAAAACAAATAAAAAACTTAATCAAATAATAAAAAATTAATTTAATAACAGTTAAAAATTAATTAAATAATACATTTTATCTATTTTTATTGTTAATGTGTGATAATTTAGTGATAAATATACTATCTTTAGGAATGTATTTTATACTACTTTTTCATTCTACTTATAGTGAATTTATTTAATTATTTAATAAATTTTAACTGTCGCATGAAATTATTTTTTTATTATTTTATTTGAGTTTTTTATTTATTTGATCGGATTATTTATTTGGTTTAGTTTTTTTTACTCGTGATGATAGATGATATAGTGATGAACAAATGTGATAGACAAATGAAAATTGAACCGATGATTTAGGATCTCACATATTTAGGATATGTTTAGATAACAATGATTTAACATTTTTTTAACTTATAGTTTACTAAAAATAATATTGATCCTTTTAATTATATAATTTATTATTTTTTAGAAGTTATTTTAATATTTTTAGAGAAGTTAGAATTTAATTTCTTTAGGTATTTTTCAAAATAATTGAAATAAAATTTTTATTATTTTATATATACACAAAATAATTTAATAAGTTAGTGCATGTTTGGGAAATGCTATAAACAGTTTTTTTTCCAAAAAAAGCTGTTTGAAAATAATCTAGTATGTTTGGATAAAATGACATAATAATTTAAGCTGTTGTATTTGATAAAAAAAGCTGTTAGGGTGCAAAATAAGTTAAACTAGTATTTGAAGCTTATTTTCCAAAAAAAAAGCTTTTCTATTCATGTCTAATAGGAAATATCCAATCTACCCCTAATAGTTATTAAATTCCTTCATAACTAATAAATTATTTCATACCCATTTTAGTAATTAACTATTAAAAAGCGATTATTTTTTAACAATCCAAACATCATAGATTAACTTAAAGTTACTTTTCAGCTAATCCAAATATAAATTTATCCTTAAATAAGCGATTATATAAAAAAGCGATTATTGAAATAAGTTTAATTTTTCAGCTTACCCAAACATACCCTTAGTGTAAGGTGATTCTTATTTTAACTTTTAAACTTTTTCTTTCATTCTAAAATAGAAGTTATTTTTTAATTTTCAATACATTCTTAAATTATATTTTTTTTTATTTTATCCTTCATAAATTTTAATTTATATTTTCTATATTATGTAGAATATAAATACTAATAAAAATATTTTTATCTTCTATTTTTTTATTTTTAACATACTAATATAAATTGAGTTTAATTTCAATTCACCATTAGTGTAAAGTAATTTTACACATACATCTTATCATGAATAGACACATCGGAAAAAATATTTAACTCAACTATCTATTAACTAAAAATCACACAAATTAATGAATGTGATTAATTGACGGTATAAATTTTTTTACTCGGTCAATGTATTTTAATTAAACAAATTAATTATTACATTAATTTTGATGAATATCTCGTACCTTACTCTTCCTAATTTCATCCCTCTAATCTCATCTTCCCAATCAACACCCGCCATGTGGCCACACGCACAACTTATCCTCCCTTCAGTTGGCCATCCCACAAAACTCCAGCTAGCACCCGCCGCACCAGATCACAACCCCACCAGACACCTCACTATAAATACCCTCCTCCCTCACCATCCTTATTCTCCCAATCCAAAAATCCGAAAAAGCCCCAAATTCCCAAATCCTTTTCTTCCTTCCTCCTCTTTCTTTCTCTTTTGATAGAATCCTCCAATCTTCACTCTCACACGAACTGGCTAACTCTCAGGTACCTTTGGTGGACGCTGACTCCAGCAACCAGAGGCTGGTTCGAGCCTTTTATGACGCCCTAATCGCGCGTGACTCCCACGCAGTCCTCAAGCTCGTGGCCTCCGACCTCGAGTGGTGGTTCCATGGTCCACCTTCTCACCAGTTTTTGATGCGCTTGCTCACTGGCGATTCCTCCGCCGAACACGATCCCTTCCAATTCGTTCCCCAATCCATCGTCTCCTTCGGGAACACCGTGATCGCTGAAGGCTGTGACTCCACGCGCGACATCGCTTGGGTCCACGCGTGGACCGTCACTGATGGGATAATCACCCAGGTCAGGGAGTACTTCAACACTTCCCTCACCGTCACGCGAATCGGCGATTCTGACTCAGATTCCGATTCTGAATCGCCGGAGATTGTTCCGGCGACTAACTCAGATTCCGGCAGGTTCCCTTGCGTCTGGGAGAGCAGCCTCTCTGGTCTCGCCGGTAAATCGGTCCCCGGTCTCGTCCTGGCAATATAAAAATAAATAAATTAAATAAATTAAATTTAAGTTTGGAAATTAAATTAGGGTTGCGTTTCACGTGTGGCCGTTACTAGTAGTAAATAAAAAGTGCCGTGCGAGTGGAAGGTTGCTTGTGTCTCGATTGGTTTCTCGTGAAGCCATAGAGATGTGAGACCCTATTGGTGTTTAGTGTGGGTTTGATTTTTACTCTCTTTTTTTTTTCATTTTTATTATTTTCTTTTGTTTTTTGTTTTTGAATATTGTGAGTGTTATGTGTGAAACCATTATGGGTGTATTCCGGTGGTGGTATCCTTGTGAGTTTGTTATGTTTTGGTTTGAAGATGATGCAATAAGAATATCAACGGATATTTATTTTAAGATTTGTGTGATGATACCGATTCTCTATATCCACTTATCTCTGGATTATTATGGTACTTATCTTATTGGTTGTTAATTCACAATTTCAACTAAGTGTCAATTTCAATGAATTTGGTAAGTGAAATACGATCCTGCGATTTATGTGCTTAATAAAACCCTGAAATTAAAAATTTAGAATGGTAAGCAATTTGCTTGATTAAATAATTTAAATGATGATTGATTACGTATTTTCTTAAACAGAAAAAGTTGGTCTCATGTTCTTATTTGTTTTAACTTTTTGGGTGCGGTAGGTCTGAGATCTTTCCGGAAATTTCTAAAGTGTCATTCGATCTAAATAATCAGTTGAATTTTGTGTTTAATAATTTGGGGAAGTGAGTGATTAGTACTTTGTGGCTAAAGTTTGGATGTGATGTTACACTTTTTTTTTATATGCGCACGAGCCTCCTTTGGTTTTAGCCTTTTAGGACATGCTTAATAATTCTTCCGGAAAAAATTTAGAGAAATTATAGTAATTGTTACTTTGATCCAAACTTCCGAAAAATTCCAAAACTTCAAAGTTCAAAACCACGTTCAATGAAGAGCGGATTAAAAACACAAAAATATACTTCGTCCTCAACTTTTATTATTCTTAAATTTTGAGGTAATTCTATTACAACATTTTAATTTTTTATTAATTTTTAATAAAAATAAATATCTCATTAATATTTAAGTTTAAATATTTATAGGATTTAATTTTCATCTCCACTATACCGTCTTCCAATTATGTGTTGACACGTCAGTCGTAATTGTGTTTTCTCTTTTTCACTACTTGAAAAATTATACAAATGGAACGTTTTGATTGAACAACAATGTAAAATACCTTTACACTAACTATCAGCGCATCTATATGATTTATATTACAAACATGTAGTACAACAAAAAAGGCTATTTTACAGAATTATTATTGTGATAAAACTGAAAATTGAAAGACGCATTATTGTCGCGTTGTATAAAACGTGTGACTCGGTGAACAACTAAGTGTAAGCTGGGGAAGGTCCACCAACTAGGGGCGTGTTTGTTTTGGCGTTGGGGAGACTAAACCCACGTCCAGATTTACGCGAATACTCCAAACGTTGCTCGCATACACCGCGTCACCAGGAAGATAGCCAAACCAAACACATCGTATCGTAATTCGTAAAGCACGCCCTCGCTTTTGTCGGTGATTGGTCACTGTTGAACGAACAGGGCCTATGGCTCCCCAAAAATCAGCTACTACTATCATCTCGTTTGTAGTTCCCGCTATGTCCCATGTGTCTCGTCAAGGCTTGTGGAGTAGAGTGTAGTAGATAGATCAATATGCAATGAGCATTTATAGTTTTGTTTTTCATTATATTCTCTTTTTTGAGCAACAAGTCACTAGCACCAACCTTTCCAACCATTGAGGCCATCTACCAAAAACACCATTGAGGCTAAGTAGCATGGTAGATGGATTATTTTTATAGGGTAATGCTAAATGTATAATAAAAAACCAGTCAAATCAATCAATAAATAAGATTTTGGGTCATAATTACTTAACTCATTACAATCTCAATGATTATTTGTACCAAAATCAAAGTCAAAATAGACTCATTGACTGTATTGACTAGTTTTTAATTGTACACTTAGCATTATTAATTTTTATATTATTAGGAATATATTTATGAGAATACAATATTCCTATCGAACTCTATTCACTTATCTCTTACGGCATCGTCGTTTGGTTCACTGATTAATTTTTTTTTCCGGAAATGTGCAGATTCCTGGAAATCATATTCTTGGGAATCACTTTTCTAGAAATGCAACGTTTTTGGTTTGTTCGGGAATCTTGTTGAATTTTCACAGGAATGAATTATATTATATATTTGGTTCACAATAACATTCTTGAAAATATTTTTTAATTTTATAAATATACCCTAACTATTTAAAGTAAAAAAACTAATAATTAACAAATAAACACTTATAATGTCTCAAAATTGTTAAAATTAAAATATAATTAAAATCAAAATATTTCAAACAAATGATTCAGCTAATTTAAATATTCTAATAATTCTCATATATATAATGTTTTGATTCTCTCATAAATAAAGATAGACCTTGTACAAATAATTTGGTTCATGAGGTACAAATGGTAGGATTGAAATTGGTATATATAAGAATGTATAAATCTTGAATATTGTAATTTTTAAGAGGATATTTTTGTAATTTAAGTCATCCTCAAACATTCCCATGAGATGAGAATGTGAAGTTCCCATGGGGGAGATGAGTTTGAAATCATGAGAATGTAGGATTCTCGAGAATGCAATATTTTCGAGAATGTTGATGTCAAAATACGAACCAAAAGTAGGAATAGGACTTTCCCATTAAACATTCCTGGGAATTTTCAAACGTTCCCCCAACCAAACGCCCCACCACCATGAGAATCTCACATTCTAATCACATGAGAGAATGTTTAGGGGGTGTTACTTTATTTTTTTTTTTTTCCAGCTTTAACCTACCTACTCCAAACTTTTCCCATTCTATCATACCTCCTCCCACACAAAAACTTACCTTTACTGCTAATACTCTTTTATAAAAATTGTTCTTACGGTAAGATCTACCTTTATTTAGGAAGGTGATCAATACATTATATAAATACTATTTGAATTAATGTTTCAGTTAATTGAACTATTTTGTTTGGGATATTTTAATCTAAACAATATTGATGGTAGAATTTATCTATTTGAGAATTAGTTCTTGATAATTGTTAGTTAATTATTAGATTTTTATTTGTTTGTTTGTTCAGTTTTTTAATTATTAATTTTCTTCACTTTAAATAGTTAGAGGTATATTTGTAAAATTTACAAACATTTCTAAGAATGTCATTGTGAACCAAACACAAGATATGATTCATTTCTGGAAAAGTTCAATAAGATTCCCGGACAAATCAAACACTGTAACGCTTTATTTCTGGAAGAGTGATTCCCGAAAATAGGATTCAAAAAATATGCACATTTTCGAGAAAAAAGTCATTCACGAACCAAACGGCCCTTTTAACAGTTTGTAGCTGATGAAAAGAGATAAGATTCCGAAATAATGGCATAATGGCATAAGATCAGTACTTTATTCAATTCCATGACCACCATACATATATCCCTTTCTGTTTGGAAGGAAGACAATAACATAGCGATGTAATGATAGTGGGAGAAGAAATCAACTTTAATTAATTTATAAAAGGGAAATATTTGTTGTACAAATAGTAATGCATTTAATTAGTATCTAATATATAACACATATTACAAACAAAAAAGTGATACATATTACATATTTTAGTAACGACACACATGTATGATGTATTATTTTGTGTTATTTTTTGTTTTTGCTCAACCAATTTCACACATATATAACACATATTATATATAACATATTATCTATAGTACATATTGAATAGCTGTTGGATGATATTCCTGTTTACTAAATATAGTATTACTGTACTGTTTATAAAATTTGTTCCTTTTTTTCATATGAGAAAACTAGTGCGAGTTAAGTAAGATATGAGTTATGCTATATCTACCTGTAAAACAATATGTATTTTGACCAAACAATTTTACATTTAAATGTGGAGAAACAGAGATTAATTAGATAGTGAAATAAAGATCATACATAAATTTATAAAAGTGCGTTTGATTCACATTATAAAATTTTATTTCTGAAAATAATATTTTTCGGGAACATAATATACTGTTTTTGGATGACAACATAATATTCTCGAAAAAAAAAAAAATTCCTTTCTGTAGAGTCTAAGAGGCCGACAGACATTCATTATGTGGACCCATGGGTCTCGATATCTAATGGGTTTTAGTGATAATCTATTTAAGGTCTAACATTCTTATTTCATTGAAATCCAACATCCATATATTGGAGGTGAAAATAAAAAATTAAATAATTTTTATTTTAAGAATGTAAAATTTTCTGATATAACCAAACATGACAATATGTTCATTTCCCCCCTCGTATTCTCAACAATATTTAATGATTTCGCGGATCAAATGCCCTAACAGTTGAATAAATATGTAAGTATGTTTATTGAGTCGAGAATATGCTTACTAGTAACGGAGGAGAGAATCCCACGAACGTGCTAGTTAGTTTTTGAGAATATTCGTAGATCACTTGGAATGTCAGAATATTCGCTATACAAGTCAGTGGGTGCTGAAAGGGTTTTGGCTTTTGGCATAATGGCATGAACTTCGCATAGTATAGACAACACTTAACGTGATAAGCATTTTCTCTATAATATTTGTTTTACAATAGAAATACGTTCAACTAAATCCAATGTGTGCTATACATAAAACATTATGTGTGCTATATGCATATAGTCCACATTGCGTCTTATTCTCTCTCAATTGTCGCTGCTCTCTCGTGGTGGAATTTTTTATTTTTTAAGTAGTAGAATGAAAATAAATAGGAATGTTATTTTAAGATTAATTGGTCATTTTATTAATTATAATTAGGATATACATTGTATTTTTTCACCACAACCTTGAGGGCAAGTTGTCTTTAATGGGAAGGTAATGTAAGAAGTAAAAATAGGCCCTCTAGCCCAATTAGGTGATAGAAATTACTATAAATAACTGTAATGATGAGGTAATTGATAGACATGAAATTAGTTCATTGATATTTTCCCATTTTGGAGCCAAATCGGGAAAATATCAATGAACTAATTCATGCCTATCAATTACCTCATCACTACACCTATTTATAGTAATTTCTATCACCTAATTGAAATTTACCTAATTGGACTAGAGGGCCCATGCATTTTTTACTTCTTACAGGCTAAGCCACCACCACTCATGGCGGCTGTATTTCCTTGGGACCACGACAGTGAGATTCGGAGGGGGAAGAAGCAAGACAAGGTGGCAGCAGACGTGGATCTTGTAATCGATGGCGCCATCATCGAAGGAGCACACTGCGACCATTTAGTTTCGCGGTCCTTGACGTTTGAGGAAGAAGCAAGGAAGAAGAAAGCGAGGGTGACCGGAGAAGAAGGCGTTCTGGTGCTGGTGATCAGAGCTACACCTTCAGCATTGGCGTTTTTGGACTAGAGGGTCCATTTTTACTTTTTACACCCGCAAGATATTAATTGTACGCATTTTTTATTATACGACAAACATTTCCGTTATTTTTGTGCGGTCTGCATCGGATTTGCTCATGGGAAAATTGTATTTGATTATTTATGATTCAAAATACGTATGTGTTGCATTGTTATTTTGTTCCGTAGAATGAAGAAAAGCTGCACTCTCCAATAAAGTGAATATGAATATAAGCTAAGGATAAAAATAGGGATAAATATATATTTTACAAATTAGATTCATATTTATCTCATACATACTAAATAAGTTATTCTAGTGATATGTTTAGTTAGAGGATATGAAAAAAAAGCTATTGATGAATTGCATTGTATTTGTAACTTATAAATTCAACTTATTCATATAAGTTTTTTAATCTTTATCCCAAACTAAAAATAGGCTAAAAGTTAACATAGAGTGGAATATTTCAACAAAATTATAACATGCATATGGACTCATTGATTTTATTATTGCGTATATAAGAAGTTAGTTGATTAGGCTAGGAATTGATTCTTTGTTAGATTTTTCTTTGTATTTTACTTTTACCATTATTAATCTCAAGCTAGAAATTTTCTTTAACTTACAGAGAACTATTAGAGTATATAGGTTAATTAGCCTATTTCTGTTTGGGATTCTTATGAAAAGCAATAATTTATATGCCTGTAAGAGGAGTTGTGTTTAACTCGTTCAAGTAATTTGTGAGTGCCTTTTAATTATTTTTCTAAATAAACTATTCAGTATTGGAAATACTTATTGAATCATAGAAAATACGCCAGACTAGTCAATAGACTCATTTAATAATTTTTGACCCAAACAAACATTTTTTCTAAGAAGTTAATTTTTAGTGGGCTGGGTGATTATGATCCAATATCTTTATATGAGCTGATTTTAACTGATTTTTTATTGGCTAAATAGCAATACTCATTCAATATTAGCGATGTTGTTTTCACATTAATTTTTTGTGATGTAAACGTTAGACAAATTGGGTCAGTTTCACCTATCATATACAGAACTCTTTGTCAAGGACTATTATAAAAGATCATAAATTAAAAAATATAATTGGGTGATAGATTAATTTCCTATTCAGCATTGACTACTTTATGTTGTTATCAACCTTATCAACTATGTATCATGATATATCTACAGTAGCAAGTAGATAATTTGATCGATAAGGCATTCAACATGTATAATAATTAATTAGCTGGCATTGACAAATTCTTTTTGTTGTTTTCCCTAATAACAATTTCATCTTAATTATTTCACAACCAAAGCTCAGTTTGTGTGTGTGTCCTAGTCAGGAATTCATAGATAGCTTTTAATCTAGCTTGCGTTTGGTTTTGGAACCTAAATTACTAAATACATCCTGTTATCTAAATTATGAAAATTGATTATTCAAAAGTGTATTCCTAAATCAGCTACAGAATAGAGACATAAATTATAGTGAGAAAAGTTTATGCTACTCCAATTAAGCTATTACATGTGTGTTTGGATTAACGTTAATCAAATTGAAGTTTAGATCAACTTGATTTTATAGAATTGATTTTGAGTAAAAATGAGTTTGTACTAACGTGATTTATATTTTGACAAATGGATATCAAAATTGATTATGACATGATGAATATTGTTTGGATATTATTAGCCAAAATCACTTTTAGATGAATAATTACTAAAATGGATATTATATTAAATTATATTTTGATTGTATTTTGACATTTTATTTATATTCTTATTGATAAGATATTTGTATCAACTTTATTATTCAACTTATCACAACAAAAAGATTTTAAAATTAAAAAATTATATAAATAATATGATTGATATTATAAATTGGAAATGACAAAATATAAAATAAAATGAGATACAACGTTATCAAATAGAGTTTTTCACGTAAAAGGTAAATGAGTTTTTAAAATTAAATTACAATACCATAATAAAGTGGACTTAGGATAACTTAGAAGTAATATACAAATTTGAAAATAAGTACTTGTTTAAATATGTTGCATGTAATCAACAATTTGATCTCGAATGGTGTCTCCAACTATATCCATTTCTATGGAAGAGACAACAATTAAATTTGTGGTAGAACCTTCACCAAAATGAGTATCATCTTCCAACTCAACAATATTTGTATCTTCATATTGACTAAATTCACAATTTGTTTCGAAATGTCTTCTAATAAAATTATGTATAGTCATTGTTGCACAGACTATGTGAACTTGAGTTTCCATCTTGAACTTTGGCATGCGACATAAAATTGCAAATCTATTTTTTCACACCCAAAAGTTCTTTCTATTGTGCATCTTAAACTCGAGTGATAATAATTGAAAACTTTATTATGATTTTCAAATCCAGATAAACGCCTGAAATCTGATAGCGTTCACATTTATATGGACTAATATATCTCATAGGTCGGATAACCAACATCTACCAAGTAATATTTACCTAGTAAACAATAAAATAATTTTTATCATACAATAAATACAATCATAACTCATTTGTAACTGTGACAAAGAGCTAACCTAGAGGAGGATGAGGGAAGTTCATGCTAGGAATTGTTAGGATATTGTCAAATACACAAGCATCAAGAGCAGTGCCTTCCCAGCCAAGCAATGCAAAAATAAAACACATGTCCCAATCACACACCGCCATTATATTTTGTGTTGGATATCCTTTTCTTCCGATGAAATTTGGTTGGTCACTTGGACTAACCACACATGGGATATGAGTACCATCAATTGCTCCTATTGCATTTTTGAAGGATGGTCAAAATCTTTGATCATTTCTTATCTTTCTATGTACATCTTGAAACCTAGGATCTGTTGGCTTAATGTATTTGCAAGATAACCTTAGACATGCAATTAACACTTCATGAAAATGCCTATGTATTGTCTCTCCTTAGTGTTGAAACCTTTCTTGTATCATCCTATTTCTATTCTATAACCAACCATATTTAAGAACATTGCAACCATCTCTTAAACTCTCACTTGTTTAGTGCCCTTTAAACCGAGTTCAACTAATTCATTGCGTAACTTAAAGAAAACATGTTTTTCCATACGAAACATTTCGTAACAACAAATATCATGGCCACACAATATTTCATGCACCCATGAATGACCAGTTTGTTCACTAGTCCTACATAGTTCCTTACATAAATATTTTATCGCATATTGACCAAGAAGTGCACTTGCCTCTCCAAGTTCTTGCGCATATTCTTCCATAATGGAAAGCACTGTAAGTTCTTCTGTATCTTGTATTCCAAACTTTTGAATCCAATTCTCCATGTTCATTCCAAACTAAATAAACAAAAAGTAGATAATAACAACAATAATTAAGTATATAATATATCAATGATTTCATACAAACAAATACATAAATAACTTAAAAAAGAAGAAACAAGTTGTAGATAATAGCAAGATAATTAACTACGGGTCATATCTTATAAGTACATTAGAGTCACCTAAACCACACACATAAGAGTCATATGTTATAAGTACATAATCATAATATTGTCTTACCTTAATACAACACAAAACATATGAAGCTCGAAGGCAGAGGCGGTGCCGAAGCACGAGCAGGAACACGAGGCAGAAGTAGAAGCGCATAATCAAAGCGATAGAACACGCGGCGCAAAAGCAGAGGCGGTGCAGAGGTTAGGAGGCTCAAACCTCGAACTCGAAGGTGGCGCCGAGGCTCGAACCTCGAACTCGAAGACAGTCACGAGGCTCGAAGGCGGCTCCAAGGATCTAGAGGTTCAGTATAAATAAACTTGACCCCAAGACTATTTCTGGCTTTTTTGTTGGTTATTGCATTGGGTCTAGAAGTTGTTGATTTTATTGTCCTAATCATACCACTAGAATTATCAAGTCTGATCATGCAGTCTATTTTGAAAAAGATTCTGGAAGTGATATACTTCTGTAGCCACGTACAATTGAGTTCAGGGAGGAGCATGTTGATATACCTATTCCTATTGCATCTATTGGAGTGGTTCTTCCGCATATTGTAGTTCATGATGATGTTGCTAACCCTATTGTTGATACTGATGCTGATGTTGATCATGTTGTACAACCGAATGTTTCTGATCTTAATGTTGTTGAATTGGTTCCTAGAAGATCAGAAAGAATTTCTACTTCTACTGAGTCTACTAGGTTCAAGAATTATTATGTGTATTTGCAGGAACATGAGTTTAATTCTGTTGCGGTCAGTGATCCTAATTCTTTTCATGAGGCTATTTCTAGTTCTGACCATTCTCAGTGGATGACTGCCATGGAGGATGAATTAGCTTCTATGAGAAAGAATGGTGTTTGGGATCTTAGTAGAACTACCTGTCGGGTGCAAAACTGCTGGTTGTAAATGAGTCTTTAAGACCAAGCGTCATGCCAATGGTGAAGTGCAAAGATATAAAGTCAGAATTGTTGCAAAAGGATATAATCAGAGAGAAGACATAGACTATAAAGAAACTTTTTCTCCGTTCTCTACTAAAGATTCATTTCGTATTGTAATGTCTCTTGTTGCTCATTTTGATTTGGAACTTCATCAGATGGATGTGAAGACTGCTAATTTCTTAAATGGTGATATCTATGAAGATGTGTATATGGATCAACCTGATGGATTTGTTGAAAGTGGAAAGGAACACATGGTTTGCAAATTGAGAAAATCGATTTATGGTTTGAAGCAGGCGTCAAGGCAATGATATCTAAAGTTTGATAGCATTGTTACTACTCTTGGCTTTAAAGAAAATGTTGTTGATCAGTGCATCTATCTAAAGTCTAGTGGGAGCAAGTTTGTTATTCTTGTGTTGTATGTTGATGATATTCTTCTGATTAGTAATGATATTGATTTCTTGCATGAGACTAAACAAATGTTGACGACTCATTTTGATATGAAGGATCTTGGAGATGTCTCTTTTGTTTTGGGCATTGAGATTTTTCGTGATAGGTCTCGTGGTATTCTTGGTTTGTCTCAGAAGAGCTATATTAAGAGGATTTTGGAGAGGTTTAATACAAGTCTTGCAAGCCTCTCACTTCTCCCATTGAAAAGGGTGAGAAACTCTATAAATCCCAGTGTCCTCAGAATGATACAGAGACTGCAGAAATGGAGAAAATTTCTTATGCTTCCGCTGTTGGCAATCTCATGTATGCTTAGATTTGCACACGTCTGATATTGCTTTTGTGGTTAATGTACTTAGGAGATACTTGAACAATCCTGGTCAAGCTCACTGGCAAACTGTGAAATGGGTGATGAGGTATATTCAAGGTACCAAAGATTTTATGCTGACTTATAGAAGGTCATATCAGCTTGAAGTGAGAGGTTACACAGATTCTGATTATGGAGGTTGCCCAGATGACTTCAAGTCTACATCCGGGTACATTTTCTTGTTGGCTGAAGGTGTTGTTTCTTGGAAGAGTGTTAAGCAAACACTTACAGCTACTTCAACCATGGAGGCAGAGTATATAGCGTGTTTTGAGGCTACTCGTCAAGCAGTGTGGTTGAAAAATTTTATTGTTGAGCTTGGCGTTGTGGAAAGCATTTCTAGACCTCTTACTATATATTGTGATAACTCTGTTGTTGTGTGTTTCTCTCGTAACAATAACACTACAAAATAGTCGAAGCATTTTGATACAAAGATTATGTTTGTTAGAGAGAAAGTTCAGGAGTTTCAGACTCGTGTTAAGCATATACCCACAGAGCTTATGATTGCAGATCATTTGACTAAAGGATTAATTGTTAAAGTTTTTGTTGAGCATGTAACTCGTATGAGTGTAGTGAGGTCTTTTGATGTATTGTTTTAGTGGGAGTTTTACTTTATTTTTATAATTTTATTTTTTGGACCTCGTATATATGGGTTGTCATATTATTGAGATATTTATCAATAATGATTTATTATTGTGACAACAATTATCTGGTATTGTCATAATTTTGTTTATCGTAATTTTCGGAATTAAAGTTATGTTATTTTGTATGATGACATTATATTGTTGAGACATATTGATCAAGTCTCAGTTGTGTTGTGCATCTTGGATGTGGATGCTTATTATCACATATATTGTGCGCACCTATTATTAATGTGACAATTTTATATGACTTACATTGAGACATTTTGGACTGAGTCTCATGTTGATTAATGTGATGACATTATTTTTAATCTTATATGACATCTTGGACGGATGTTTTGGAACTATTGTTTTCTTTCACATTTCTTAAAGATCACTGAAAGTATAAGTGTTTCATTTTTGTATGATATCATTATTCCTTCGAGTGTGCTTTTCTGCAGTTATGAAATGTTTGTGCATTTTATTTTGAATCTTTTGTTGTATTATTTTGACAATCTTTATTGTGGCCAAATATTGTGAATTGATCTGGCTATTGTCAATATTGCATTTTAATTTATATTGTCCAAGTGAGAGAATGTTAGAAAATTATTATTATGTGGACATGCATAAATTATTAATTACCAGATTAATTTAATTGTCAAAATATTGTAATTATTATTATTGTTGTTGTTGAGTTACAAATGTAAATGTGAAGAATTATTTGGTTTTATTTATTTATTTGGGCTAGCTAATGATAGGTGGGCTAGACTCATTATTGACTAATTTTGGAGAGTCCCTACCATTATCCATTTAACAGTTTTTATTCTGACCTATTAGGAATAAAAAGGTGAAGGGAGTCTCTCTCTGACTCACTTGTTATTTTCACTGCTCTTTGAGATAGTGAGTACATAACTCTTCCTCTTCTCCTAGCTTCTCTTTCAAAGTCAAGTCTCTATGAATTCTCTTGGACTAAAGAACATAAACAACACAGTGACTCATATCTCATCCAATCCAGGTTCTTATTCCTAATTCTACTATAATAATTATATAATGTGCATATGCTATAATTGGACTGTATTAGATATTATATTTCCTTCAGGTGGTGGTCCTGCTGCTGCTGTTGAGTCTCGTCGACGATGGAGAAGGTGGTGGCGGTTGTCGTGCCACACGTAGATCTAGAGTGTGGTGATTGAAGAAGTCCCGCTGCAGCTTTCCCTCGCCGATGAGAAGAAGGAAATGGCGGCGGTGGCTGTGAAGGACGAAGTGGTAGCGACGGCTATGAGGGACGATGAAGGAAGTGGTGGTGGCGGTTGAGCAACCATTGCGAGTTGTTTTTTTTAAAGTTTGAAGGGTAAGTCAGGTAGTTGGAAAATAAATGTTTTAATTTTTTTTTGTAACGATATAAATTTAATGCAAAAGTGATCCAAAATTGTGTCCATGAAACGGATGTTCAACTGGCTAAATGTGAATCACGTTTTCAAGTTTAAAACCACCCAAACAAGAAATTGAAAGTGTGTTCTACCTCTGCAAACGGTAATCCAAACATGCTCTACATCATCATATATAAGAGGTCTAATTCACACCCAATTTGAACAATAAAAATGTTTTTTTTATATCCTCTTAAATCTATACATCCAAAATATAAAAGAGAATAAGTGAAAAAAAAACATACATCCAAAATATAAAAGAGAATAAGTGAAAAAAATCATGTTAAAGAAAAGGTGCATTATAAAAATAGTTAAATTCACTTATTTTATAAATATAATATTTAAATATTTAAAAAATTATATATACAAATAGCATTGTTGTTAACACACAAACCCCTACAACTATTTGCATTTAGGGAAAATGTTGTGCATTTGACATCACTTGTTCATTTGATTAACTTTATTTCAATTTGTATTGAGTTATTGGTATTTTTCAGTGTTTAAAAAATCGGACCGGCCGGTTGAAACGGAAACCGAACCTCTGTCCGGTCTGGGTTAGGGAAAAAACCGGTAAAAAATTGGAAAAATTGGTCAAAATTGGTGAACCGGTAAAAAAAATCGGTTGAACCGTTCAACTAATTTAAAAATAAAAATTTTAATTTTTAAAAATTTAATAATTATTTTATAATAAAATATAATATATAATATAATTTAATTATCAAAATTAAGTACTATTAAACCTCTAAATCTATTAAATGCTCCATATTTTAACTTTCAATTGATATTTTTAGTACACTTTATTTTTTTCATAGCATATAATTCATCATATGCATATATTTTTTATTAGATAAATATATATTTTATATATTTTTTTATTATATACGGTTGAACCCAAGAGAATTTTATATATTTTTTATTTTATATATTTTTTATTATAAATCGAACCGGTTGAATTTTTGAACCTCTTAACCATTCTCCCATCTAATTCAATGTGCTGTCCAGTTTTTAAAATGCTGGTATTATTTTTTTCTCTTTTCTATTTTGCTCTTGATGATCAATATGCATATCATATTATTAGAAACTTAACTAATCCAACTTGACTCTATTAATCGATATCTTTTCCCTATGAATCTCTCTTCTTATTATGGATTCTCATGTCTATGAAGAAAAAACTATGTTTCAATATGATAGAAAACTCTAAACGAGAACTTTAATTGAGGGTTGAATGTATGTATCTATCTTTTCGACCAATTGATCCTCTATATTCATGGATCATAGTATCAGCAAGGTCCAGTCAAATTGGGTTCTATAATCATATAGTAGCTATATATGTGTAGAATGTAGTAAGGTAATACATGGAGTTTGATTGAGCTATAAGGGCTTATCCTTTCTTAATCAAGTGTCGATGGTTCGATTTTTATCTTGAATATGGAAAAACTTTAAAATTTTGAGTCAGTTGTCTCACTCTTCCAGGTACCTACAAACTGGAGCATGATTAGTTACTATGATCGACAATAGATACCCTAATTATCAACCAAAAAAAAAAAATTAAGGTGAGCAACCCCCAACTACCATTCATGAAACCAGCTGCCTCAATTGATCCCTTGACATTAGCTCATAGAAAATGTACCTTAGCTTCTCAAAATTTTATATCCAGATAATTATATTTTTTTTGACCATGAGACATAAATAAAAGCATTTAATTGGAAGGACACACTCTTTTTTTATAATAACGAATGAACTTTGGATGCGATGGATAAAATGGGATCACCATTACATCTAAATGTAAAAAAAAGTGGATATCCCACAAAGTATTGGATATCCAAGTGAGATATATATCTACATGTAAATGTATAAATAATATTTGTTTTATTTGACAAAAATGCTAGATTTAACATTCACAAGTACTTTATGATAGTTGGATTTCATAAGGGTGACTTTGTATATTTTAGTAATAAGGGTGAGTTTGTATTTAAATTTAAAGTACTTAATTTTGTCTAAAAGTTTAAAACAAATAAAGGATGCCATGTTAAGATGCAGAAGTATTTGTAGAGAATGGACACAGAAAAAGAAAATTGAAAGGGCCAATACTCAAATCCCTTTGGGCCATAACCAAAAACAACGTGGGGAGATAACCAAATGGACGGAGGGAGAAAGAGATTTTCCAAATGGATATAACCAAAAACTAAAGGGGTTTAAGATAAGCATGTTATTTGTTGTCATAATCCTTATGAATTGCTTTTTTTTAATTAAAAATGGGGTCCAAGAGATAATAGAGCCCTTTGGGTTTTCTAATATGGCCTTCGGGCTACTTTCCCAAAACAAAGACCAATAAATAACCATAAGAATTAGAAAAAAATTTACTATAGATAAAAGATATCATATAAAATGAAATATTTAATGAATACGTTCAATCTCAGGATTTTTTCCCCTAATAAAATGTAAAAATACATTATTTCCAGGTATAGAGGAGAGATATATTTATTTCATGGATATCCTGATTTTTGAATTTATTATTAAGAGAATTCATAAGATTCCTGCGATTTCAGTTTATTTTTTTCTCCCTTTCTTGAAATTGTAGAGATCCTATAATTTCAGTAAAATTTAAAGAAAAATAGTAGGATTCCTATGATTTCAATTTAAATATTACTGATATCATTTGGTCCCTACTGAACATGCCTCCGGATACTATAATTGATAAAAAAATCATGACAAGTATACAATGTAGTTCAAGTAATGAGCAATCTATTATTGTTTAAACGTGCAATTTAATGTTTAATTTAAATAAACTATGAGTGTAAAATAAATATACACATACATTCAATTATTTATTAACACATATATAAGAAAACGTTTTTAACTTAATCATCTATTAACTAAAAATTCTCACAAATGAATGAATGTGATTCATTGACCTAGTATTTCATTTACACACAATGCATCATATAATTAAACTCCAATCTAATTACTTACCTTTAAATGTTGCACAATTATGGTTTAAACAACTTCATCTTGTTCTACACCTTAGGTTAGTTAATCTCTATAAAAACTTATTTTTTAATATCTAAATATAACAACTTTTTTTTTAAAAATTATTATTCTTATTTTTTCTCTCCACATGCAATCTTGATTATTTTCTTGTTGGCGTCCCCCACCTTTTAATTTTCCGTTTCAAATATCTTGTCTATTAAAAAAGAGAATATTTCCCCACACATGGTGTCCAAGTGAATCCAATAATAAAATCATCTACAAAGTTCCTATAAATTGATTCCATAGAGCAAGTTCCCACTATCATATACTAACGAAAGAAAGATCCTACAAGCAACTCACACAAACCACACGACAACAATCGAAAATGATACTTGTACATACAGTAATATTTATCCATCCATTTTTCATTAATTCAAAAAATTGACAAATTTTATGAATATGTTGACAACTTGTCAATATTTTCATAAAAATTATCAACTTTTAAATGGGTGAAAAATGAGTGGATAACACTGTTATATGTACAAATAACAGTTCCCCACACCGGTATATCAATATTTATTTTTTCTTATATTTTTGAGCAATAGTATTATATTTGTTGTGGTCCCATGCCTTCTCGTACGATTAACTCATATGGATATAAGGGATTCAGAAATCATATTCGTACATACATTTTCTCTTACATATATTTCTCCATCCACTTTATTACTATTGTATTTTGATGTGACATCACTCCAACACTTCAACTTTTATTCTCTACCCTTAGATTTGTATGTATGTTTATCTTACATACAAAAAAGTATGTACAAATATCATAACTATAAGGGATTTGAACCTGCAAGGCGCTCTAACATGTTCAATAACATGTTCAACAGCAACCATCTGCAAGAGGTACTATAAAAAATAGTGGTAAGAAATTTGATATCTAGAAGGTGCGAGAATCCCTATTAGTGGTATTTAATTAAAAAAAAAATTAAAAGATTTTCTCATAATTTAATTATTTTCCCTTATTTGGAAACACATTCATTAGGATAGATCTTATTATTAATGCTTTAGAAAGATACTCTCTTTTATTTATATAGATTCTATTCGTATTTATAATCATCTATTTCATTAATTGTATGAATATGTTGGTCTTGGAGCGAGGTTAAGTAGGTGAGAGACTTTTCCTATGTCTAAGAAGTAGTAGGTCGGTTCCATAATACTCCCTCTAAGTTTTTTTTTTAATTGTCCAATTTAGAGATGTGTACGTTTTTTTTTAATTGTCCATTTCAAATTTTAAGATAACATTTATTATTTTTTCCACTCTTATTCTTATTTAATACTCACTATCTCTATTAATTGAGGAGAGAAAATAACAAAGAAGTAAAAGGTAATTTAGTAAAACATATATACATTTTATTAACTTTAATACTCTACCAATCATTATCTAAATTCCCGTACGCATTTAAAACTGGACAATTAAAAAAAACGGAGGGAGTAATTTTTAAAAGTAAATATTTAACAAAAATAAAGATTTAATTTTTATCTATTTTTTTACAAAGTCATCTAATTACATGTTATCACATTAACTATAATTATATTTTTTCTCTCTCAATATCTAAAAAAACATATTAAGAGAGTGTTTTAATTGGATTATAATATAAATTACTTTACATTTGCTGTGCATCAAAATTGAACTCTAAAAATAATAGCTACTTTTTTTACTATTTCAATTGTACTAACTATCTATTTAATTTTAACTTATATAATCATTACATTAAGAGCATTGCTAAAAGCACAAAAAAAAAACCAGCAAACACAGCCAACAAATAGGAGTTTGGGCCACAATCACTCAGTCCATTAAAAATATACTCATGATTAAAAGTACTATTTGGGCCATAAAGTGTTAAATGAGCTTTATTGATTGTTTTGACTAGTTTTTTTTTGTGCCGCACGCATTTGTGTTAAATTAAATTAAAACTAAATAAAAAATCATTAAAATCTAGGCGCTCGCTAGTATATATACTAAAGTATAAACCTCCAAATTACACACAGAGGCAAAAAAGAAACAATAATGGGTTCAACTTCACCTCCTTCCCATTGTTCACCTCACCAACACATCGTTATCTTCCCTTTCATGTCAAAAGGCCACACAATACCACTCCTCCAATTCGCCCGAATCCTCCTCCAACGCCGCCACGTCTCCGTAACCGTCATAACCACCCCAACCAACCGCCCCTTCACATCGGACTCCCTCGCCGGCACCGCCGCCAACGTCGTCACCATCCCGTTCCCCACCACCGTGGCCGGCGGCGGAGTAGAGAGCACAGACAATCTCCCATCCATGTCACTCTTCCACGAGTTCGCCATGTCCACAGCGTCCATGCAAAGCCACTTCGAAAAGGCACTCGAGGAACTGCCACGTGTCAGTTTCATGGTAACCGATGGGTTCCTATGGTGGACTCTCGAGTCAGCGAATAAATTGGGTGTCCCTCGTTTTGCATTCTACGGAATGAGCTGTTATAGTCATTCGATTTCGATGGAAGCGACGAGTTCGGGGATTCTTGGTGGGACCCAACCAGAGAACGAGTTGGTTGAGTTGACTCAGTTCCCGTGGGTCAGAATCTGTAAGGAGGACTTTGGGCCTGAGTTTAGAAACATGGAACCTGGAACTATTTCTTATGATTTCTTGATGAAAACGGTGATAGCAGCGGTCAACAGCAAGGGATTTGTGGTCAACGGTTTCTATGAGATGGAGCCTGTGTTTGTTGACTATATGAACACTAAGTCTTCTCCCAAGTGTTGGTGTGTTGGACCGTTTTGCCTCGCTGATCAGCACCCAGACAAGAAGATGCATTCCGACGACTCTTCAGGTATATCTTCTTGGAGCATTGGTACGTATAAGAAGAGCGTTTTTGCTAAACCCATAACAAAAAATCAGCCAAAATAGTCAACAAAATAGAAATTTGGAATTTGGGCCACAATCACTCGGCTCATTAAAAATATACTCATGATTTAAAGAGTTATTTGAGTCATAAAGTGTTAAATGAGCTTTGTTGACTGTTTTGGCGGGTTTTTTTGTTGTGCCCCAAACATTTATGATATAAAATAGAAAATCGGCCACAATATATAATATAAATTGTACAACTAATATTGCATATCGTGTGATATATATTGTACAAATGTGATATACATTATACATTTTATATTATATATTAGCTGTTTTAACTGATTTTTTATTTTGCACCAAATATTTTTCTATGCAGTAAATTAAAGTGAAGTAATAAAATCTAGGAAAATACTTGAGGTAAAAAAAAATTCAACCAAAAAAATCAATATATTATAAAAACATGTATAATATAAAATACACAGTGTATATCACATGCGGTGCATAATATTATCAATTATGGTGCACAACATATATCACATGTTGTAGCATCATTTTTCTTTATAATATGTGATATATATTGTACACATCATATGATATATATAACGTGCAGAATATGTAACATTTATTATGCAATTTATATTATATATGCCGTGAACATCTTAATAATTAGCTGTTTTATCTGTTGTTTTTTAGTCCTTCAGTAATGCTCTAAATTCTACAACAGTTGTTTCTTGGATTCTTGTTATAGATATGTACAATAAGATATTGTATAATATTAATACAATATTCCATTAATATTATTAAATTTTAATAAAATTTTAGTTTTATATTAAAATTTTTAAAATTTAAATATAAAGATAAATGTTATATAAATATTATAAATTTTTTATTATATATCTATAATTTCTGGAATTTTTTTAATTAGTACAAGAGAAAAAATTTGTTACGTAATATAAATGCTCACTTTTGGGGTATAAAGTTATAACAAGTGTCTCTTGTTTCTTTAGGAGTTATTTCATTTCTAAATAATTGTCTATTTTCAATTGTCATTTCAATATTAAAAACAAATATTTTATTATGGAATAGTCACTTCATTTTCATAAGTCATATACAAATGTCACAATATAGAGATATGATTTTATTAGATCCTAATCTTCAAATTAAAAACACTCGTCCCTTTCCCTTCTTTTTTCTCTTTCATGTTTTTTTCTTTCTTTGTATCTTGTTATTTATAGCTAGGTGTCCATCATTGAGGTTTTAAAATGGTAGCCTTCTATAATTTACGCCACACATAACATTCAATAATGAAAAAAATAATAATTTTAGTGAATTGAATAATTAAATTAAACTTTTCCATTTATATAATCAATCTATTTACTTGTATGCTGTTATGCATACACTTTTTAAAGTTAAAATAGAGTAATTTACACTCACATTTATTTAGGTTTTACGAAATTATATCGAATTATTTCTCTTTAATTTCAAAAGCTGCAATATAAGTCCTTTAATTTTTAAAAATTGTTTTAGTTTTTTCTCAAAATGTTTGATTGTTAGTTACGGTAACAATTCACATGGCATGTATAATTACAGATCTCCTACATGTAAACTCCAAATCAGCTACCGAGGTATAAATACGTATTTTGTATAATTTAACTGTTAAATATCTATTCTCATATTTGAGACGCGTATGAATAATCCAACATAATTTTAGGGGTGAATATGGACTCTAAATAAAATTCATATTTATTTCAACATAATAAATACCACAATCCAACATAATAAAGACCACAATCCAACATAATTTTAGGGGTTGAATATGGACTCTAAATAAAAATCATATTTATTTCAACATAATAAATACCACAATCCAACATAATAAAGACCACAATCCAACATCTAAGAGGGTGAATATGGACTCTAAATAAAAATCAGATTTTATCCAACATAATAAATACCACAATCCAACATAATAAAGACCACAATCCAACATCCAAGAGGGTGAATATGGACTCTAAATAAAAATCAAATTTATTCCAAGATAATAAATACCACAATCCAACATAATAAAGATCATAATTCAACACCCAAGAGGGTGAATATGGACTCTAAATAAAAATCAGATTTAATCCAACATAAATAAAGACTACAATCAAACATAATAAATATCACAATCCAACATAAATAAAGACCACAATCCAACATCCAAGAGGGTGAATATGAACACAAAAAAATCGGATTTAATATATGCTTTCATGTTGTGTCATGCTCTGTTTGTTCCTCCAACATAATAAAGACTACAATCCAACATAAATAAAGATCACAATCCAACATAATAAAGACCACAATCCAACATAAATAAAGACCACAATCCAACATAATAAAGACCACAATCCAATATAAATAAATACCACAATCCAACACCCAAGAGGGTGAATATGGACACAAAAAAAAATCAGATTTAATATATGTTTTCATGTTGTGTCATGCTCTGTTTGATCCTCCAACATAATAAAGACTACAATTCAACATAAATAAAGACCACAATCCAACATAATAAAGTCCACAATCAAACATAAATAAAGAGCACAATCTAACATAATAAAGATCACAATCCAACATAAACAAAGACCTCAATCCAACATAAATAAAGACCACAGTTCAAAAAATTTTAGTTTCTTACTTTTGTTTTTTCTTCATAAAATTTTAAAAAATAGGAAACAAACTGAAAACTAAAAATGGAACTAGAAATTACATAAGATGCATAGATAGAAAGAAAACTATGTCCCACTATAATAGTTTGAAGTCTAGCTGCCTTTCCTCTTGCAACATTTCTAGTACTGTCATCAAAGAAAATCTGCAGAAGATAGAAGAAAACTAATGTAAATTTTTTTCAAGAGTTTTGGAATTAATGGTCAAAATTATATGGATATACGTATTAAACAAGTGGTCTTCATTCCCTTTGTCAATTTTTAAGGAATCAGTCTTACTATTTTCTTTGGATCAACATTAGCTATTCGAATAGCAGCTTCAAAGGCTTCCATAGATGGCTTGCATAATATGTGAGTGGGATCCACAACTTCCATTATCATTTAAATTATCAGAACTATTAAACAGTGTACTCTCTCTAAGTACATTATTATTATTATTTGGTCATCCAACATAAATAAAAACTACAATCCAACATAATAAAGACCACAATCCAACATAAATAAAGACCACAATTCAACATCCAAGAGGGTGAATATAGACTCTAAATAAAAATCAGATTTAATCAAACATAATAAAAACCACAATCCAACATAATAAATATCATAATCCAACATTTAGTTGGGTGGATAACATTTTATTCTTAACTTTACATTGTTGTTGTTCTTCCCCAAACAATAACAAGAAGAAGAACAAAAAAATAGATGAACAAGTAAAAAATAGAACCACAATAAAAGAGAACAAGAATAAAAGAACAAAAAAAGAAGAAAGAAATAGATGAACAGAATCAAAAAAGAACCAAATGAATAAGGAACTAAATAAAAAAGAGAAGAAGAAGAATGAGAACCAAATAAAAAATAATAGAAGAAGAAGAATGAGAACCAAATAAAAAATAATAGAAGAAGAAGGTTGAAGAGGAGGAGAAGAAGAAGAAGGTTGAAGAAGAAGAACTAGTAAAAGAATGTACGTATTTGAAAAAGAAGCAAAATGAAGGAGATTAAACAAAAGTGAGTGAGAAAACGTTCTCACGGTTACGAGAGAGAAAATAAGCGAGTGAAATAAATTAATTTAACTTTAAACTTTCATACAAATATACCCATATTTTATACAAAATACATTAGTGGCTGAAATGGTGGCTGAAAATAGTGTACACAAAGCATTTCTCGTATAATTAACACATGATTTTTAATAACTTATGTGCATGTAAATAATAGATATTCTCATAAAATTAAAATGATCAAATAGTCTATTAGAGGTATTAAAACTACTTCTCTTATTCATTTTCACTCATTGTTTGCTATATTAATATTTGATCATTTTAACTTAAAAATGTATTTACTATTTACAAATATATCAATCATTAAAAGTTATGTGCTTTTCACATGTCATAAGAATCATTTGTCTAATCAAATATTTTAAATTAAAAGAAGGACAATGGAAATTTTATAAGTTGAACAAAAGTACTTCTACTGTATAATATGTGAGGGTCAATGTTATATTCTAGGATAAATCCACTTTCATTTAATTAGTAGGATGAGTGTCAGGAGTGCCTTTGCTTGTTCTTAATTAATCACAAATTTTAGTACATATATTTTTTTGGTAGATAATTTTAGTACATATTGATACTATATATGTTGTATATGATAAATGGTTGATATACATATGAAAATTAGTCAATATTTATAGTCAATATTTATAATTAATATTTATCTTTATTATTGAATTTTAATTTAATATGAATCTCACTCACATATCTAAATTTTTAAAATTCAATTGTTGAAATATAAATATATATCAACTATGTCACTATGTGTTTGAGGAACTTTACGACAATCATTTTTCATTATATTGAGAAAGAAATAGCATGAAATGAGAAAAGGATGAAAGAAGAAATAAACGGTAAATCTTGCTTGTTTTATGAATGTATAAATATATAATTCCTCTAAGTTTTACTATCATTTAATGAAGAAAAAATCAATTAAAACAGTCAACATTATGTACAATATATTTTATAGAGTTTAATTATGATGCACTGACAGTGTAAAAAATTTTACACTATTAGTCAATCACATCCATTGATTTGTGTGACTTTTTGATTAGTGAGTGGTTGAGTTAAAGACTTTTGTTGATGTGTCAATTCATGATTGAATGTATATGTAAAATTTCTTTACACTCACCATAGATCAAAATTAAACTCTATTTTATATGTGGTAAAGAAAAATAATGTTACAATATATATATATATATATATATATATATATATATTATGCATAACGAATGATATATATAGTATACATAACATGTAATATACATTCAATAATGTTAAGTGTATATTCAACATATACGAATGATACATGCATATACATTATATTATATATATTGTGCATAATATATTAACTATTTTAATTTATTTTCTATTATTATACATCAATTATTTGCCTTATAGAATACACAAATGGTTGAGCACAACAAAAAATTAGTCAAAACAGCCAACAAAGCCCATTTAACACTTTATGATCCAAATAACACTTTTAATCATGAGTTTATTTTTAATGGGCTGGGTGATTGTGACCTAAATTCCTATTTGTTGACTGTTTTGTCTGATTTTTTATTGTGACTCTATTGAATATTTTGTCAGGTCATTATATTACTTATTATTATCAATAATTTAAACAACCTAAGTAACCCATATCCAATATTCTCAATAATGAACACATAACAGGTAACAAGAAACCATCATGGATTCGGTGGTTAGATGAAAAGTCTGAACAAAATTGCTCGGTCCTATACGTGGCATTTGGGTCACAAGCAGAAGTTTCGCCAGAACAGCTGCACGAGATAGCGACAGGGCTAGAAGAGTCAATGGTTCCTTTCTTGTGGGTAATAAGAAAAAAAGATTGGGGTCCACCACAAGGCTTCGAAGAAAGGGTGAAAAAGAGAGGTATAGTGGTAAAAGAATGGGTGAACCAAAAAGAGATACTAATGCATAAAAGCGTTGGAGGGTTTTTAAGTCATTGTGGGTGGAACTCGGTGTTGGAGAGCATATGCGCTACGGTTCCTATTCTGGCGTGGCCGTTGATGGCGGAGCAACATTTAAATGCGAGGATGGTGGCTGAGGAAATAAAGGTTGGGGTGAGAGTTGAGACTTGTGATGGGTCCGTGAGAGGGTTTGTGAAAGGGGAAGGGTTGAGGAAGAGTGTGGTTGAGTTGATGGAAGGAGAGAGAGGGAAAGAAGCGAAGAAGAGAGTGTGTGAGTTAGCACTATTGGCTAAGGTTGCTATGGAGGAAGGTGGTTCCTCGTGGAACACGTTGGATTCGCTTCTATATGATATGGCATGCGTGGAGAAGGAAAAGGAAAAGTCGAGAGTATGAATACAGTAAATGTTTGCTGTGCTATGAAACTAGTATCCAACATGTGGTATATAATAAGACATAATATGTGCTATATGTATAGTACATGTACGTATAATACACATTACGTCTTATTGTATAGCACACGTTGGATATTAGTTAAACGTATTTTTGTTGTACGATAAACATTGTTGGTATGAGAAAGTATATGACAAAAGAGAAAGAAACAATTAATTAAGGGGAAATACCTGGGGCACAACAAAAATCCAGCCAAAACAACCAATATATTGCGCATAATATATATAATATAAAATGCACAACGTATATTACATACAATGCATAATATATATTACTTATTGTGCACAACATATATCACATATTGCAATATCATCTTTTTTTGCAACATGTAATATATGTTGTGCACATCATATGATATATAACGTGCACAACATGTAATATTTGTTGTACAATTTATATTATATATGTCGTGCATAACTTATTGCTATTTTGACTAATTATTTTGTTGTCACTCAAGAATACTCTTAATTAAGTTAATGTTACATGGACGACATTATTCAAACGAGTTTGGATCATGTTGATGCTTTAATTTAAAATTAAATCCAATGGATGTGATGTGAGAATCATGTAATAATCTTTTACATTATGCTTTTGTCTACTCTACTATTATATGAAATTATATAAAAAAACAAGGGTGAAGGAACATTAAAAAAATTTTCACTCAAAAATCTAATTAGAAAAGATGTTTTTGACAAATAATCTATGAAAAATTATTTAAGTGTGATAAAAAATAGATCAATTATGTAACAAAATATCATTTGACTTGATCTCATGGTTAGTATAGTTTGTCAGCTTTAAACAATCTTTTATTATGAGTTATTTTGTCAAAAATAACTTTGGTAGTTGGATTTATTAGTAATAAAATCTTTCATGTTATTTTTTGGTACTTCAATTCACCTAAAAAAACAAAAGCTCATTCAACATCTTTATCATTTAGGGTGACTTTGTTAAAGCTTACATCGATCAAGTGTTTCAATTTTGAAAAGGTATAAGCTTATTTTTTGTTATTTTTTGTATTTGATAACTCAAAAATTCACTCCAATATATCCATGATTTAACTTACACGCGGAACCATGACACTATTTTAAACATATATATTCTCATTTTAAACTTTTATCTTATAAATATAAATATTAATCGAAATAAAAGTAAAAATCATCACTTTTAATATTTATATATATTATAATAATTTTATATTTTGAGAATAATTGTCATATATTTATTAAATACTATACTTGTAGCTCCTATTTATTAAAAAAAAAATTCTAAACTATTCTACCAAATAGTCATCATAAATTAACTCTTTAAAAGTAACTTTTTTGAAAACTTAAATAGCTCAGTAACATTTTGAAAACAAAGCCTAACTTGCATTGGATGCACCAAAAGCAAGAACTCTCTTGTTTTATATATCTCATTTATAAAAGATTTTGCTAGCAATTAAGTATTTAAAGAAGACAATTTAATGTTAGTAAAATAAATAAATTTAAAAAGTATTTTATAAGACCCATGTATTGATAATATTAAATTTTATATTTTAAAAAGTAAATTTAATTTTCTTATCAAATGTCAGGACAGCCATTAAAAAAGAATATATTGTAATGCAGTTTTTCTCTTATTTTTTTTGTAAATTCAATGGTTGATATTCACTTAAAAGAGTCATACGAAAAATTTGCATTATTTTTCTTGGGTAAATCTTTAGATATCCGAGATCTTGTACCATAACACATGTCCAAATAATTTTATTTTATTTCTTGAGTTTTGCTAGGAGTACAAAATTATACCAGTCAAAACATTTAAATTTGAAAAATTTAGTCTAACTCATCAGCCCATTAAAATAATACACATGATTAAAATTGCTATTTAAACCAAAAATATTAAAATTGTTTTTTAACTGTTTTGATTGAAAAAATATTATTCCTCGATTATATGTGTTATTTCTTTTCAAGAGGAGAAAGTGTGGTCACAACCTTTCGATCGAGCTTATTAAGAGCAAGCAATAGACCTGCAAGGCGTGTACAAGTTATGTCCGACCAACCATATTACGGATCATTTCCACCGTTCACTTTTTTATTTTTTGGGTTGAATATTTTATTTACACCTTTTTATATTCTTTTTATAAAAACAACTACTTGTTTGTTTGGAATCATTTTTTTTTTGTTTTAAAAATCTACTTTTAAAAACTTAAACTTAAACTTAATAAAAGAAAAAAGGTGGTCAGTAACTTAGTAATAACTTTAATATTGATGTGATTTTTTAATGATAAATTGTTTATGTTATTTTTGAAACTGCGTTTTGAAAGTAATAAAAATCCCTATTTGAAATTTTGAATAACATATTTTTATTTGAAAGTAAGTCATAAAAATTATAATTCCACACAAAAATTTCATACACATTTCAAAACTAGCTAAAATCTTACGGGGCATTTGGTTCGCGGATGACTTTTTTTTTCCGAAAATGTGTACATTTCGGGAAATCCTATTCCCGGGAATCACTTTCCCAAGAATGAAGTGTTCCAGTATTTGATTCTTAAATTAAATTTCCGGGATCTTGTATAACTTTCCCAATAATGAATCATTCTTATGTTTGGTTCATAATAACATTTCTGGAAATATTTTTTATTTTCCCTTAAATATCCCTAACAATGAAAGCAAAAATTAACAAATAAATGTATATAAAAAGAATGCACCAAATTAAAAATAAAACTAATGAAATTAAATTAAAATGAAAATGAAAATTAATATTATGGATATTGGACAAGAATAATTTTGGAAATAACTAATTACAGTAGGGGTAATATAATATTTTTACATTCTTCAAAACATTCACATGAGATGAGAATTTATAATTCCCATGGGAGATGTGGGATTAAAAATGGGGAAACGTTGGTTTCCCGAAAATGTAACTTTCTCAAGAATATTTTGATTAAAAGTGAACCAAACATAGGAATGTGATTTTCCTATAAAATATTCCCGAAAATCTCTAAGAATTCTTCCTAGCCAAACGCCCCTACAAATTCAAACAACACTCATACAATCCCTTGTGAGTTTTTGCCTAACAAAATATTATTACAAGAGTTTACTTATAAGTTATAAGTCACCATTAGTGACAACGGATAATATATTATGGACAAAAGAAAATTCAATATGGTGAGGCTTGATAAGAATAAATCTTAATGATCTAACTATATAACCCTCTCTTAACCATCTTTCTAAACATTATAAAAGGTAAAAAAAAGTATATACAGTTAATATCTTAAAATTTTGAAAAAAAGCAAGAAATCAATTTTCTTCGTCATAATAAGAAGTTTTTTAGAAAATTTTACAATCAATTATTATAATTGATAACTCTTAAAGGGGCGTTTGGTTGAGGTAATCTTTAAGGATTTCCGAGAATGTTTCATGGGAAAGTATGTTTCTCATGTTTGGTTCGCAATTTAGACAAATATTTCCAGAAATGTTGCATTCCTCGGAAATCAAACATTCCCACATTTTCATTCACACCTCTTCCATGTGTTTCTAAGATTCTCATCCCATGAAAATGTTTAGGGGAATGTTAAATGACATTAACACCCTCATTATAATTTTTAGAGTAAACCCCAAAGTCAGTCTCTGATAATTTCAATGTCGGACAACCCGATCCTTGACAATTGGAAAGTGACAACCTGATCCCTAACAATGCCAAACGTCAGACACTTGTTGGTCCCTACTGTTAACTTTAACGGACTTGCTGATGTGGCATTCAAAACTCCCCCAAATTAATCCCTATTTTTTTTTAAAAATTTGTAACTACTCAAAACTCCCTCAAATTAATTCCTATCTTCAACCTTCTCTTCCTCAACCCCACATCTCCTCCATGTCCACCATTATCCTTACCCAAACCTCATCACCACCTGCTCCACCTCCATCCATTGTTGCCGCCGCCACCACCACTACTATTGTCACATCATATAATTTATGCTCCTACCCTTCAATCTTGAACTAAAACTCCACCTCTACCTTTACTACCACCACTATTGCAATATGTAAAAGCCTAAAAATTATTTAAAAATTGAGCTAAATATGAAAAATTATTTAGACTTTGTGTCATTACAACCACAATAACAATATCATCACCATTATTATTCTTCAATCTTTAGATCATCAGCTCCCATTTTGACTACCTTTTTCAATAATCTCGAAGACCCAAAGTCAAAACCTATCATCCTTCTTAAATCTTCCTAACAATCTCCCTCCTCCCAATAATGGTTATGAAGGTAAAAGTAAAATTTTTTGTTCAAGTTTTGAGGGGGTGATGAGTGACGATGGAGTAGGTGGTAGTGAAGGTTGGGTGGGGTGGTGATGGTGGACATGGAGGAGATGTGTTGAGGATGAGAATGTTGAAGATATGGATTAATTTGGAGGAATTTTGAGTAGTTACAAATTTTGAAAAAGATAGGGACTAATCCACCGCCACATGCGCTAGCACGCATGCATATTACAGCCGCTAGCGCCTGTAGGCTTCGGTCTGCTTGCTAGCGAGTACAAAATGGCCGCTAGCGACCAGTTACTGCAGCAAAACAGCAGCAGCCGTATAATGCTCTAAAATTCCCAATGCCATCTAAAACACTCTAAACCAATACCAACATTCTAAACAACATTTCTATACCTATACAAATTTGTACTCAACCATAAATACCTAAAATTTCTCGTGATTGCTTCTTAAATTCTCTTCCTAGACTTTTTTTTCTATTATATCATATTTCATCTCATATGCAATGCATCTAACATCATCTCATATACTTAAAACACATAGTGCACATAACACATATCAAACAATGTATACACATCAAAATGCATCCAAATGACTTACCAATTTTGCCTTGATCAAAGTGATTATAACCAAATCCCTTTAATTAATGTATAATTAGAATTTTGGGATCTTACATTGGTATTTTATTAATTTTTCTTTTACATTACCAAGGGAAAATCTTTTGGTAGTATTTTTGCTTGAAATTTTACTTTGTAATGTGTATCGATAATAAATTCTTCTAAATTCTATTATGGCTGCATTGTTATGGTAATTAACTAAACATATGCAACAAAACATCTTGATCACACTTAAAAATTATTAAAGATCTAAATTTCATAACTTTTTATTCAAATTAACAATAAGCAATAAGTCATGAAAGAGTAATATTACACATCAAATAACAAAATAGGATTACACGTTCGCAAAATTAAAATAAAGTGTTTTCATAGTTGTCTTCACAAGTACTTTCAATAAATTTTTTCATTGTGAAATAGCTTTTCAACTTCATTGAGTTTGTCATCATCTTCATCCATTTTGTCACTTGCAATATCATATCTTATATATTAGTTGTTTCAATTGAAATTAATTCAGAAAGATACAAAGTATAAAAAAATTAGTAAGAAAAAAGTTTCATTTTTTTTTATAAATTATTGAAATTAAATGCAACTCTTACTGTAGTTTTATTTTTGGTTTTCAATACCCATGGATATTATTGTCTAGGGCCTTTTGTTGCAATAAACTACAATGAGAGATTGTTCATACAACAATATACAATAGATCATATAATATTCTTTAATATTCAATTTCCACACATATGAATAGCAACCGACTTCAAATGATAAAATCATCAAGTTAAAATGTCAAGTCCACAATTATCAACATAAGTCAGCTAAAATAGTTTGCAACTATGATCCCTGCCAATTATTTTTAACTAAATATCAAGAGTATGAAACAAATACTTCACTAGTATCAAAATGTAGCACACGACTCGGTCATGGCTAAAATGTAGCACAATCACGAGACAGTGAAAATTTCTACCACCCCCTCAATGAGATGCTCTGTGAATCCCACATAATTTTAGTGAAAAAATGATTTATAATTTATTTTTATTTTACTTATTTTTAATAGACACAAAAATGATAGTGATGAGAAAGAAATATATATTGTGATAATAGTGAAGAATTAAGGGATAACAACCACCAATGATAGTTTCCATCACTATTTAGTAGTTATAAGCGAAAATAGCAGTGATGACCAACTAGTTTCACTTAATTACCAACAAAGTTAGTTATGACAAATAAACTTATTTTGTGATATTCAAACTACAAACCTAACGTCAGAAATCATATCAAAATCTAAACCTACAAATCTCTACCAAGACCACCTCTCAAAACAAAACAATATCATTCAACAAATCATATCATAAATTAAATATCCTATTTTTACACAACCAAATGTGCAATTAAGTTAGAAGATAAAATATAAAATCAAATTCTACATTTACCTACACTTATCAATACTCATTTTTTTTTAAAAAAAAAAACACATTTATTATTATTTTTTAAAATACTCATTTTTATCAAGAACACTAGGGAAAGAAATCTACCTCAATCGGTTTTTTAATCACACTTCCAAACAGAGCCAGACATTGGATACGCCTAATGATTTCATGTGCACCTCTATAGTATGAGCTTATTACAGTTCCAAATCTCTCTTGTCAAATTGCAAAAAAAATTAATAGAAAATAAAAATATTATCGTATAATTGCAACAAATTACTACCACAGGGTTTTCATATGAATGAAATTCAATGGATGATATCATCATGTACCCCAACTTCAAAACTACAACTATTCCCCCAAAATAATCACACAAAAAACTAATTACAAGCAACTCCCAACATTACATAATATTAACAAGGCTCGGTTATCAGCTGCCTTACAAAATAACCAACTATTATAAACACAATTATCAACATATGCAACTAGATTACAAACGTTTACCTGCAACTGAAAATAAAACAAATTCCCCAAAATAATAAAACAAACAACTAATTACATGCTACTGCAAATAACTACATCATATTGCTACCCATTTCAATACCAATTTTTTGTTTTTCAAATCAACCAATTTTATGTTGACTAACATAATTTTATTTTCCAAAAACTACCAACCTTCCCAACTTCGTACCACACACATCAAAACAAACCTAAACTACCCATTTATTTAACTTCAAAAATTAAATACAAAAAATCCCCAAACTCATTACAACTGAAATAAAGGAATAATAGCTCACTACAACTGTCCAAGATCACCCTCAACAAATTTTGGACAACCCTCTGACTTCTCTTATTCTACGCAACCAGGATGGAAAAGGGGCGGCTTATGGGTCTTCTTCTTCTACGCTGATGAATGAAGACAAAGAACTTCACAAGGAAGAATGGAAAATTGCAAATGAGAGGATAATAAACAATGAACACTAGCATGAGAATGACACGATGGTGGAATGGTGTCAATGACGAATGCTGAACACTGGAAGATGCATAGGAGGGATAATGTTTTCATGAAGGTAAAGAGGGAAGAAGGAGAGAGTTTTCTGAAAGGAGAAGAGTGATGGAATTAGGGATTTGGGGTGAGTGTTTTTTCAAAATCTCACTAACTAGAGATTTCCTAACATGCATTCTACTTTTTAAGAAACATTGGTGGGTTTGAGGGTTGTCTACCTTTGGACAACTTTTAGAGAGTCATAATAACATTTTCCTAATGACTCAACTATTGCTTGAAGACAACTTTCTGCCTGTGACTAACTTTTTGGCCCGTGACTCCATCTCGCTAATGACTGATTCTCTTTCACTAGCGACTTCACGCCCATTGCTAGCGACGTAAGGAGTTGCTTCTTCTTCTTGTATGGCTACTTCTCTTAGCGCTGTGTGAGTTGCTAGGTTCTTCGCTGCTTGTTGTTGTTGGTTCAGGTTAGGAAGGAAGGAGCCATGGATGAGGTGTGGAGATTGAAGGAGGCGCGGGTACTTAGAGTTGTTGTTGCCATTTGCTGGAGACGCCATGCTTGCTGGAGAGAGTCGCATTTGGAGTAGCTTTTGGTGTTGGTGTCTCTGCTAGAAGCATATGATGGAGCTTCTTAGCTGCGTGTTAAAGGTGCTTGCGGAGCTACTTGGATTTTTGCCAATCTGTCGCTATCTCGGTTGTGCACTTGGATCTAAACTTGCTAGCCGCATATGGAGACGCCATGGAAGTTGTTGCTTCTTCTTGGTCTATATATGGGTTGCTACAGATGTGGAAGCTCAAGGTTGAAGGGTGACCATGGTTTCTGACGGTGGAGTTTGTTGCGAGAAATGGTTGTGGAGCTGAAGTTGGACTTTGGTGATGGATGGAGCTGCCATGGCTGACCTGGTAAGGTTCTGTAGTTGCTACGATGAAGGGCGTGCACAGAAGAAGATTGGGCGCAACCATGGAAGCGTTGGTGATGTGGTGTTCATGATGAAGCGGTTGGTGACGTGGTGTTCATGATGAAGTGGTTAGTGACGATAAAATCGGTTAGGTTGATGTCGTATGTTGATGAGCTGATGATGATGTTGCATGGTGTAATGATGATGACCATGATATATATACATCTATATTTGTAAATAGCATGATTACACATCTTCATTCTTAACATGCATGTTTGACATCAGTGTTCAAAAAGCCGAACTGGACCGGCCGGTTCGGTTTTGGGATAAAAACTGGTTTTCAAAAAACTGGTCAAAATCGGTGAAAAAGCCGGTTGAACCAGTCAACTAATTTAAAAATAAAAATTTAATTTTTTAAAATTTAATAACTATTTTATAATAAAATATGATATAATTATTAAAATTAAGAACTATTAAACCTCTAAATTTATTAAATGCTCTATATTTTAACTTTCAATCAATATTTTTAATACATTTGGGATTTTGATTTTTTATAGCATAAAATTCATCGTATACCTATATATTGTTAGATAAATATATATATTTTATATATATTTAATTATATACGGTTGAACCTCGTTTCAGCCGGTTGAACCTCTAAACCTGTGAACCACTCCCCCATCCGATGCAATGTCTGGTCTGATTTTTAAAACATTGATTGACATTGGTGCACACTAGAATGATGACGAAGTTGGAGTCTCTAAGTTGAAGGCTTTAGGTTCAATATCAACATATGTTATGTAGGAATAGTGATTGAAGTGATTTGTTAACTGTGTTTTGCCTAATTAAACACAAAAATGATTTTTTTTTTTAATTTTTAAAAAAAATATCTTAGGAGAAAAGTTGACTATACCCTTCATTTAATCTTACGGACCAAACTGAATCTGATTTTATGAATTTTGCAACATTAAAGTGCTCATACCTCTCTCGACCTTACTTTATGAAGATTTCCTTTTTCATTCAAAGTGAATTAGACAAGGAAAATAATTTAGCATAAAAAATAACATAATAATCGTTAATCAGTGTCATTCCTTTTGTACATTTGTGTAATAACACTTTGATTATCTTATATCAAATCAGATTTGTAGATTTCTTAAAAAACATCAAATTTATAGATATGAAATTAATTAGCAAATATCTATATGAGCATTGCTCTTCATACAACAAAAAACAAATAAAATAGTTAAAATCATTAAATGAGTTAAAACCCCAATAAAAACACATGCTCACTCACTCATTCTCACCAAAAATGTCTGTCTAACTCCTTCTTGAACTAGAAATTAACACAAAACTCATTCTTCTTTAAACTTCATTTTCACCCTCTGCATAAAGACAACAAAAAATATGCACATCATATTTCTTTACAACATGTGATATATGGTGTAGATACAATGAAATATATGACTTGCATAATATGTAATATATGATAATATGCATAATATATAATATATGGTGTGTAAATTATATAATATATATTGTACACAACATGTTGATTGTTTTGACTTGTTATTGGTTGTACACTAATACTTTTTGTATATATATATATATATATATATATAAAATCATACAGTGTAGATACGTATACTACACCAACATTGCACACAAATCAACCACCATCAGTATAACATATTTTCTACACAATCCAACTTTTTAAATTTCACTCTCATCTCTAGAAAGTGTGTTCATGCGCTAAATTCAACTTTTATATTATGCAACTGTTCTTGACACAATCCAACATTTATAACTACTCAATCCATTTTTTATACTGATACTATCCAACTTTTACACAAATGCAGTACAACATTTTACAATTACTCAATTCAACCCTGACACAATCAAATATTTACAACTACTCAATCTAACTTATATATGACTAATTCCAATTTTTATATTGGACAATCTAACATTTACACTTACTTAATTCAACTTTTATACTTACTCATTCCAACATTTAGCACTACTCAATCCAACTTTTATTCCGAGACAATCTAACATTAATAACTACTCAACCCAACATTTATAGTTACTCAATCAAATTTTTATATTGATACAATCCAACATTTACAACCAAAATACAATTCAACATTTATAATTACCCAACTCAATTTATATACTAACTCAATTCAACTTTTGTATTGAGATAATTCAATATTTATAACTACTCAATCCAACTTTATACTAATACAATTCAACATTTACAACTACCCAATTCAATATTTATACACAAAAAGAATAAAAAATAAAATGAAAAGTAAATACATATAGGTGTAGGGAAGGGAAAATGGAAGTGGAAGGGGAAGGCGAGGAGGAAGAGGAAAAAGAGCGTGCAAGTGTATCATGTATTTGATAAAAAAATGGTGAGCAAGTTTGACATTGGCCTTTAATGGACCCCACTTTGTTATAATATCCCTTCCAATCAATATCCCACAAATCCCTACATTTTTATATCACAAATAGATAAGAACCGCCCATTCCCCATCTACATTCAACATTTCAGCCCATTACACTATGATCTGATTGCCCAATATAACCCAATGGCCTAATGACTTTGAATTGAGAGCATGAACATGAATGATATTCAACATTAAAAGAGTTTTTATTCCTTTAAAATTACATTTTTTGACTATAATCATTCTTCCAACCTAAGGTGTTAAGATTAATAAGCAAATAAAATACTAACATTGTAGGACCCATCATGCCAAAATTCAGCCACTCACGTGTAACATTGATTATCTTCAGCTTAGTAACTCAAATTTTGTCTTCATGTTAGTCTCACCCATACACATATGATGATTCTTTCTTAATACATATATTTATATATAGATATATACACATACCGAAAGTATATATAGAAGCATATCAACACGCATATTAATTATACATATATAATTATACAAATATAGATATAAATATATATAAATCTCTCACACATGTAAATGTGCGCGCGTGATATATATATATATATATATATATATATATATATATATATATATATATATATATATATATATAAAAAAAGATAAACACAAATAAATATATATTCATATACCAAAATTAAATATGTGCACATTTAATATATATGAACATATAATTGTATCATTCACCATTATTAACTTCCATAGATTACAATGTTGTGTCAAAATTATTAGTACCTAACAAAATAAAAATATCAAAATAAATATTTTATAATTAGGAACTAAATTAAAATCATAAAATAAACATATTCATGCAATAAATATTTTAATGAAATAAATGGGAAGTTAATTACAAAACTAGTTGAATGCAGAATAATTAGAGACAATTGGAACACAATTTGATAAATATAGAGGGTAAAAATATACATAATTTTGTACTTAACAATAACAAAATTTTCTTCATAACCTCATCAAAATCAGTTTTATATGATGTAACACATCTTTACAACTGTAAGCATTAGTATATATATAATTTTTATAATTAAAAAAAATCCCATAAGAATACAAAGTATGCGATACAATCTTATATCAAATAAAGATTATATCAATTATACTACTGCTATTCTAACAACAATCCAAAATTGTCATTTTAAAAACAAAACATGCAATCAAGCATACTATTACAACAACAAAAACAAAATAACATCTTATTCTCTACATTGCGTAGCACGTCCCACAAATATTTAGTAATCTCTTTAGGGGAAATACCAATATCTATTGACTCTTGACTATGCAAGAAGACCTAAGCAAAAATGAACAAAAACAAAGAACATAAGCTACCACTCCAAATAGCGAAAGAGCACCATCACACATCTTTCAACTGAACAATATTAAAAGGATTGAACACCAACAAAATGGCTAACAAGCAAATTGTAATTTCAATATAGAAAATGGTCATTTACTATATATGAAGCAAATGATGAACCTTACGGTACTTAGGACCATTGATATTACGCTAAAGGAAGATGAATGACTCTACAGTTGCCGCCCTCCACCTAACAACGACAAACCACCACTCCACTTTACTTAGCTCCTTCAAGACCACAATTCCTCATAGAATACCATGTATTGATAGTCTTGAGCAAATCTATCATCCACCATTAAATTTTAAAGATCCATTTTTTATGCAAAAATTCTAAAGAGATTTTGTATCTGTTAAGACATCATGAATTAAAATTATTAACAAAGTAAAATTGATCACAGAGAAATATATGTTAGATAGCTTAACCAAGCATATAAGCTAAAACAATATAAAAAAAATGAGATAACCAAAGAAGCTTCGACTGCAAGAAAGAAAAAATAGCAGAATGCAACATCAAAAACAAATTAGTAGGAAAAACAAAAATAGAACAACAATAATATTGAATACACCTTTAAAAAATATTTACATAACTTTACCTACATGTCAATTAACCCAACAACAGATTAAATATGATTTTGTTTCTGAATCATTCCATATCGAAGAGATGCATCATGCTCATAAAAAGATACATCACAATCACAACACTTGATGTCTAATATTTCAAACACTTAAGCTAATTTTTCTTTATATTTATTTTTTCACATTCATGGCTCAAAGGAGGAAGTAACCAGTTTATCACTAAAATAGCAAAATACAACAAAGTATACCCAACCCCTTACATCATTTGTTAGTTATACCAAATATTCATACTCTATGGTCTGCTTTCACTCATGTTTAACATTATACTCACCACTCCATAATTCCTACTACCTCCTAACATCAAGTAACATAACAATTGACATACTCTAAAAAAATAGCAAAGTAGCAACAGAGTTATAAAGCAAAAAATGACAATCAACAACGCAACACCACCTCATCAATGACCCAAAAAAAGCCAATAAATAAAGAAAAAGGACCAAACAAGTATTTGTGCAAAAAATAATAGAGACCATATATAAAAAAGGAAACACATACATATATTTGCTTCATCATAACTTGTCTTAATTCAATATAAAGGAGATGTCTCTTCCAACTCTCCAAAATCAAAAGCACCCTCTTGATTGCTAAGAAACTGAGAAAATGAAATGACAAGTTCATATACATATGGTACACTTATGGAAACAAAAATTAACTAAGATCATATTGAAAAAAATCATTATATAACAGTTCTTTTAGTTAAAACCAGTTTTGTCCTATATTATTTTTTGGTACTAATAACTTTGAGTAGGATATACACCAAGGAATAACATAACATGCACTCTTATACACCATATGAGATTTATCAACCAAAGATGAGCTATTCACTATTCTTCTAGGATTTTATCCTACATATAACAAATCTTGATAATTTCGTGATTTTAATCATAAACATGTTGCTTGTATTATAGATCTATACTATCTAATACATAACATAACAATGCAATGCCCAATCTGCAAATGAGGCAAGATAACATATATCAAACCAAAGAACATGGGAGACTCTATACAGTTCGTACAATAGAAATCAAATCTGAAATCTTTTATCATAACTTTCCAATTTCTTATTTAATTTGCACAAAGTTAGAACCATCATCTTCCTCTAGGACAATAAAGAATAATATCAGCAAAACTTATGTCTTGGCCAATAAGAAAAAAGTGATGAAAAGAATCTAAAAGGTTATTCTGGGTGAGAACTGCTTACTCTTGTGAAAAGAAATAGTGGACACAACTTAATCAGAGTAAACAACAATCTGAGAATCAAAAAAGAATACAACAACAATCATTGGTCTAATTGGTTTCCTCCTTTTGACAATACACAGAGTAAAACAAAATAGGCAAAGAACAATGAAAAATGCATGGAAAACACAAACCATTAGTCACTTTAGCGGATCCAATTCATTTCCTTTGGAGAAGTTTTTTCCTTCTGTTCTTTGCTTCCAATTGCCTTTGATGAAAAGCAGTGCTAAGAACATGGGGATTGCTATTTTGTAAATGGGTGGCTTGAGTTTAGTGCTAAGAACATTTTGTATGGTGGGGATATGTTGCATTTTATTTTGATCAAGACAACACCACAAAATGCACTATCTACATCACAATTTCTCCTCTGCCATAGACACTCGAGGACCTTGTAATTGATGTCATTTTTGTTTTTTTTACCAATTGTTGTGAATTTGGTGTTGCTCAGACTTAAGGAATATTGTTTCAGTTTAAGTTGTACGATGTATGGCAATGCATTTGGAGTTTTGTTGACTATACTGTTGGATTATGCTTGATGTGTTTGTTGGATAATGATACAATTTTTAGTGTCAAATTAATAACAACATATTTGGATGCTTGAATCCATTTGAGATTAATTTTGGTTATAATCTATGACCTAGGGGTGATGGCAACTAGTACACTTTTGATAGTTTTTTTCTCAAGAACCGATTGATGGATTTACTAGGTGGACTATCTGGTTAAATTTAAGATACGTTAACTTGACTTATATTTTTTGGGGGGAGATGTAAGCTCTTTGAGGTTTCAATATTTGTGTTAGGTGCAAACTGTGTACATTATGTTGTGATTAAAACCTTCATGTATCCTTATCATAGGTTAATCATATGGATAAGAAATTTTTTTTATTATGTTGTTGCTTAAGCATATGATATAAAATAGTAAAAGACATGGTATATAATAGTAAAGAAAAAGATGATATAATAATGCACACTAACCACTTAACTTAGCTGCAAAAAGTAATGAATATGAATTTTGGTATTCATTAAAAATCTTCTAAACTCTATCAAGGAACCTATCTCCATCCTTGGACCTAGTCACATTTTGTTATAAAAATGTGAGTTAAAGTATTCATATTTATTCTGAGTGTGACATATTTAGTGCACAAACTAATTTTATTCAATTTATTTCCTGAGATTTATTAACACTACGAGAGCAATCCAAGATGCAATGATAGTAACATGAGTATACAAATTATTTTGGCGTTTAATCAATTGCTAATATTTTCACCTGTGCTATGCACCAATTATTACTAAATGAAATAAATGCAGAATTCATGGTTAGACGATAATTTGATTACAATTTTTGGATTGACATAAATGCTAATGTAATCAAATAATTTAGATTCTTCAATTGAAGTTTATAAATTGGACTAATTTAGGAGTTGTAATGTAAATTCAATGTTCATCATCCTACGATCATATATTTCCTATATGATCAACAAGCTCTTGTTCAGTAGGAAGGAATCTGAACCCCACTGACATGGCCATATATCCTAGTATCTGACCAAGAAAATGGACTATCCATTGACATTTATATTGCCTTAGCTTGTTGAGGTTGAGATTGCAGTTGTATTTTCACACACCACACAATACAATACACACAAGAAAGAAAATGACTTGATGCTACTACCACTCAATCTAGTTACGTATATATTATTCATAAATTTATTAATATTTTGACTTAGGCGTCCCTCTGGTTTAAAAATAACTCACATTGGTTGATATTGTTGTATTTGTTTTTTTTTTCCAGGTTGGATATTGTGTTGAGATTGGAATTTGAATGACAATTCAGTTTGTAGCATTTTTCTCATGTACTAATCAAATTCAAAATCGAGCATATGGAATAATTTACATTTTAGGAGTAGTACAATAATAATTTGTTTTGTAGTTAACCTTATCTTTTTTCTATTTAAAAATAAAAAGTACATATGAAAAAAAATTCAAAATTAAATTGAATAATTTTTTCTTTATCAAATTTTAGCATGTTATAAAATATTATATTTATAATAACAACTAAGCTACTGAGTAGATGTAGTTATTTGTTTTTATAAGTAAGTAGACAATAAATTTGCAAAATTATTAACTTGTTTGTATTTTTCTTTATACAGAAATTTTATTCCAAACACATGTTTAATTTTTGTTTTCAATATAGACCTTCATTATGTTTATTTCATTTTGTAATTCTTCGAAAAATAGTATTAGTTGTAAGTAATCAATAAAACTAATTACGTATTTAATAGCACATACCATAGATAATTGTGTCATTTACTAAAAATATGTAATCAACGACTGATTAATTGGTGCAATTTATGGGATAAAGTTCCGCATCTGATTATTTTAAAATTATTTGTTTTAAATTATTTGCAATATATTACAACAATAACAAATTATATTTGTAACATTCTTGCTGGTGATGGATAGATGAACTTATCCATAAACTCTACTATAGTAATTGATAAAAAAAAAAAAAGCTAAAGCAGTAAAAAAATGTGATTACTTCAATTGCTTTGGAAATATTGTCATTATGATTTATGAGAATAGATATTATATGAAATGATTTTAACCACACATGTAAAGTAATAACATCATGCTTGTGAAATATGATCATGGATGTATGTGGTGAACCATCACACCCGTACATTTCATGTATATTATTAGGTACATACATTCACCTATTTATTTTTAAAAATAGATAGATTGAATGATGTGCAATGAAAAATAACGTCTATTAAATATGAAACAATAAGAATTTATAGCACCAATTTCAAACCAATCAGCATAAAGTAACTCATAACTTCAATATAAACAATAGAATATGCATATATAATCCATCGGTCATCATCGAGTAGCAAGCAAACAAACAATACTTCTCCAAATAAGAAAGAGTGTGCTGGAACAATGGAACCAAAATATATCAAATGTCAATTGAAAGTTGTACTGAAATATGAAACCACACATTGGAAATTAAGTAAAATCTTATATTCATAATCCCCCGTATTAAAGAAGAATTATATTACAACACGTGGAGATGACCATTGCACCATAAGGAATTTGTTTCTCTTTCTTAGGTTAGGCATATTTTGGGTTTGGAGAGCCATAAACCCTAAATATGAGTTTAATCATATTAAATCTTTGAGTAGATACACAAATCAGTCCCTGAACATTTTATGAGTGCCCACTTCAGTCCCTGAAAAAATTTTATTCGTCCCACAGTCCCTGAGCTTGCATTCCGTTAGACAGATGCGTCCCTCCGTTAACTCTAACCGTTAATTACTAACGGAGCACGCCTACGTGGACTGTGAGCCCGCTCCATGTACAAACCTTGCAACCACTCATTGGTGTCAAGGTCAAAGTCCTTTATTATTTTGGCCCGCTTCTCCTCAAAATCCTCCTAACAAACAGATTCATATATTGTCCCCTTAAGTCTAAACTTTATTTTCTTGTAATCATCATATACCTTCAACTTTTCAAGTAGCTTCTTCATAATGTGCCACAATCACCATCTATAACGAGTCCTTGGCATGACTATATCAATTGCATTTTGCATCGCCTTGCATTGGTCAGTGACAATGGCGTCAAAGGCCTTACTGTTCACGCACCTTATCAAGCATTTAAACAACCACTGAAAAGATTTAGTGTTTTCGGCTGACACCAAACCACAACCAAGAAGCACACTCTGCCGATGATGATTCACACCTACAAATGCCGCAAACGGCAACTTATACTTATTGGTCAAGTATGTCGTGTCGAAGCTAACTACGTCACCAAAATACTCAAAGGGTGCCCGACTGTGTGCATCCGCCCAACAAATGCTCCTTATGTGGAAGTCATAGTCAAACTCTATATTGTACCAAAAATTTTCATTTTGCTCTTTCATCCGCCCAAAATACTTCATCATAGCCTTCCCATTACCATCTTTTCTGAATGATCTCTTCTCCTTGTAGATGTAGTTCCATACATCTCTCTCATCAAATTGTAGTTGTTCGTGGCCGCCAGCTTCATATACAAGAGCCTGAAACGTCTTGTTTATCCTGACACCTGCTTCGTCATTAACTTCAATCATCCTCTTCACATGCATACTTATCTATTTATTCTTCTTAAACATTTGTGACTTCGTTTGAGTCAAGTCATGACAATGTTGAAGGACAATATTTTTAACGTACCATCTGCCATCTGGTCCCTTCGAAGCACTCATTTTTGCGTTGCATAGGGTCCTTACGGCTGGCAGTATCTTCAAGCTTGTAGAAATTTTTCACATCCTCTAATTTATCGAACACCATCCCTTTCGACGGCTCAGTTACCCCACACCTGTCATCTACGCCGCCATTCTCACCCATATTACAATCATCACCCACCGCTTCAACACAATCTTCAACCTCTACTAATGTCTTCTTATTTGCTTCACCTTCCATTGAACTATCCAAACCACACACATTCACAGTACAATTTTTCAACAACAATACAATAAAAAAAAAATTATCTTCCATAATCATTGTTCAGTATATTGATAAAATTTAACTATCTAAATGCTAACATTTAAACAATCAAAGGTTTGTAAAATATATGACAATCCATTTTTCATAAAATAACTACTACTGATATTTTTTTTCCTCAAAATGTATCACATTTAAGTATTCTCTATTCACATACACCCAGAATCAACAATTATTTAATATTCAAAATAATTGGTTATTTGGTGTCTTCATAACTTCACAACTCGGTTATCAGCATCTTTACAAAATAACCAACTACTCTGAACATCATTATCAACAAATGCAACTAGATTACCAGCGCTTAGAGGTAACTGAAAAAAAAAAATACCCACAAAACAAACAAACAACAAGTGCAAATCACAAATTTATACACCTACATCCACAATCAATAATTATTTAATACTCAAAATAATTGCTTATTGTAACACCCTACTAGATAGCCCTTAGTGCTATAGTCATTTAGGGCCATTTCATAAGAGTTACCTCCTGTTATCATACTTATACTTGTTTTTGAAATACATATACGCGGAAAATACATGAGAGAATTTTTTCGAAAATCGTTTGCGGAATATAAACTTAAGGGCATTGCACATAATATAACGATATTATATAACACGTGATATGGTCTGAATAATACCTCATAAAATAAATGAAATAAAGCAAACATAGTCTCCTCAAACATATAATCAAGAAAGTAAATAGTAATAGGTGTTATCTCATGAGCCTAAAACTGAGACCCATAAGACTCCACAATACAAATCCATAAACTGAAATATAAATGCCGGCTAACATATGTCCGGACTCAGAGTAAACACAAATAATTGCTAACATCCGTAATAAACATAATCCATAACGTAAAAATGGAAACTGATAAGTCTAGAAACAAAATAAACTGCATGAAACTAAAGCTGTGCGGGCTCCTCACCCGCTCCTGTGTCCTGCTGAATCTCATCATCTAAAATGGGGGGGGGGGGGAAACGTGGGGTGAGTACTGGGAAGTAACTCAGTAGGGGAACCGCTCCGGGTTTATTAATAAAATAGGTGTAGCATGAATGCATTCAATTTCGGTTATAAGTTCAAATCCATCTTTCCCGGAACGACTTACCTAAGTGCCTCATGTTCATTTTACATCATACATACATTATACACAAGTATATCTTTCGTGTGTGTGCTCTACGTGTCATCTAGTTATATAGGGGAAAACTTAATCAAAATATCTTGCTACGTTTTCTTAAATTTTACTGTATTACAATCTCATAACATTCTATCTCTTATTGTGTCTTATGGCCTATCCACCCTCCTGTAACCTCCGCTGCACCGACTCCTAGGCATGAACTCATCATAACGAAATGGGGAAAAAAGGGATATTCACCAACTGCAAGTGAAGGACCTGTAGCGCCGAGTATGCCAACCCCCTCCTACAGCCTCTCAATCACAAGCCGAAGGCTACTATGTATCTTTGTGCCACCCAGTGACGTCTTTATTAACTACGCGCCACCCGGTGACGTCTTAACCAGATATATGCGCCACCTAGTGACATCTCAGCTCACAACACATAACATATACATGCATCACATAAACATATATCATCATCATTTATCTCATGTAAACATAACATATCAACACATCATCATCCAATCAGCATTTAAACTTGCATATAAATCATAATTAACTCATACATATCATCCATACTAGTTGTAGAACGCATTAGGGTGCATAAAGGGTCAAAATAGTTCATTTTCGCACTAACAGCACTGTTGTAATCGATTACACGGGCTGGTAATTGATTACTGTAATCGATTACCAGAGAGCAGCGTCTTCTCGCGATTGGAAATTCAGACATCGTAATCGATTACGAACCCATGTAATCGATTACGAAGTCGTGAAATACGATTCTAGAGTTCCAAAAACACGATTTTCAATAGCCATTGGCCAAAATATGAATCTAACATCGTCCCAATCGATAGAAAACATTGTCATACTATTATCAATCATAAAATTACATTTAAAACACTTCTCAATTCTTAAAACCCCTTTCTTTTTCAAAACCAATTTCATAAATCAACCCTTTCATGAACCCTAATGGGAAAAATAACGAACAACATTCAAAACTTCATCAATTTGTCAACATACATGCAATTACATAACGTTTAGAATGCCTAACCCCTACCTCTTGAAGAAAATCCTTGTTCTTAGACGAAACCCTAGCTTTACGGACGGCGCGACTCCAACGATGACCCTTTCTGGAGAAAAACCACCGGTAGAAACGTCCGGCTTGGTGAGAGGATCAAGAATATGTATTTGTTTTGGGGATTGGGTGAGTATTTGTGGGTGTTTCTTGACGTGGAGTGGCTATGGCTTTGAGAGTTTTTGAGAGAAAAGCAATGGAGGCTCTGGGATGATGAGAGAGAGTTTTCTGATCAAATGAGGTGGAAAATAGGGTTTACTTTCGTATATGCTGAGCTAATAGGGTGTAAGAGTCATCGTGGGGCCCACCCGTCACTTAAAACATCCGAAAACACATTTTGCGCACGTGGTAATCGATTACATCGAACTCGTAATCGATTACCGTAAACACGGTTCTGTAATCGATTACAGACCTCCGAAAATACCCAAATATGAAACTCGACTTGCTGTAATCAATTACCAAGGAGCTGTAATCGATTACTGGGCCTGAAAAGTGCCCCAAAACACCTCTAAAGCGTCTCAACTCATACAACAACATACATACATACATAACAACTTAATATAACATCAAAACACACATGAATACTCATAAAAACACATATCATGGATACTTTAAACTAGGAGAAAAATATACACTCAAACCCTATTAGGCTCTAATCGAAGTCCATTACCTTTAACTTCCTTTAATTAGGACTTAATAAAGATCGGGGTGTTACACTTATCTGTTGCCTTCATAACTACACAACTCGATTATCACCATCTTCACAAAATAACCAACTATTCTGAACACAATCATCAACATATGCAACTAGGTTACCAACACTTACAAACATCTAAAAAGAAATAAATCAAATTAAAAAAAAAAACAAAACAACAAGTGCAGAAAAATACTTTATCTTAACAACAAAAACTCCATATCTTCCCATCCTAACTTTGTACATCTACAACCACCCATTTATCACCTTTTTACTTTTCCAACTCAAGCAACTTCATCTTAACCACTATCATTTTTGTCCACAAAAATATCCTATCTTCTTGTGGAAAGCTTGTCCCTTAACCATTTGGTTGGGGTTCGATCCCCAACTCATGAGAATGGAAAACTTATTGTGGTCAGTCCTTTACCGCTTAGTGCGAGCTCCCGAGGCGAGAGGGACTAGGCTTTGCTGTCGGCAATGGACACCTCTTGGTTATACCAAAAAAAAAAATACCATACCTTCTCATCCTAAGTTTATACAAACACATATTCATCTCTTGTATTTTTTTACCTTAAACAATTAAACACCAAACTAAAACCAATAATGCTATATTGACTCTCTATAGAGTGTAGTATGTGAACATCCATAATTGATGCCAAATAATGATATCGTGATGCCAAAATAATGACCCTTGATGCCAAATTATTATGGATGTCCACATGATACACTCATATAGAGAGTCAATATAGCATTATTCAAACTAAAACCTAAATACAAACTCATTACAATAAATAACTTACCACAACCCTCCAAGGTTAGTAACTTGCGATTGCCTTCCTCTGTGCTTGGCGGAGGTGCTTCGCGGACAGGCAGTGGCCGTATTTGCAATAGGGAGTAGGGAAATAAGATTTTGTGGAAGGGCAGGGGTGGAAGCGCGAATAAAGGAGGGAGCAAGGAGAAGGAGTGATACGCACGAAAATGCAAAAAAGTGAAGGGAGTCACAATTTTAGGGATTGGACTGAGTCATTCTTTGAAATTTACACTTAAAGGGAGTAGCTAGTATGGAGCCTCAATTTTAGGGTCCATAGATAGCACCCGGATTGTATTAAAATGGACAACCATTTGTAAGTCAAAATAACACTATTGTTTAAAGAGTAAACCCCCAAGTTGGTCCTTGACAATTTTCGCGGTGGACAAGGTAGTTCCTGACATTGAGAAATTGACAAGTTAGTCCCTGACAATTTCAATTTTCGGACAACCGTTAGTCCCTAAACAGCTTCCGTTATTTCGAGGGACCAAAATGACTTATTTATTAATCGTCAGGGACTAATAAAAGAAATTTAATAAGAATGAATCCTATAAATTATGATATGAACATTGACTCATATTCATTCTAATTATGTATTAATTTCAAGCTACATATAACTACTCTGATAAATATTAAGTCTCTATTTGGATGTATTACTATCAAAAGGAAAACATGTTGGGTAATTTTCCAATTGAAGAAGTAACAACATTTTATTACTTTGCTGTAGAAAATAATTATATGCATATAATAAAAAAAATAACAACTTAATATAAAATATCATTCATTTGAAAAAACTTCTTTATCAAATTAAAGGCAGTTTTAGAATGAGATTTCAAGCATAAATCAGAAGAACGTAGAACAAATTTTAATTTAACTGGTCAGGAAATTTGTTGTTATTGTTTTATTGTCTTAAAAGTAAATAAAAGAGAAAAAAAGAATACATTTTATTGAACGAAAAAATAATAGTTATAAAAAATGGTCTCTATATTCGACCTTACATCGTCGTTTAGCATTATCATTTTCACTATTCATTTCCTTATATTTATTTGTCTTCCTCAAATTATGAAAATAAAAAATAAAATTAAAAATCAAACAAGACCTCTAAGTTGTGTTGGTTCCGGTAGCATTACACACCAATGGAATCATGTAAATAATTAATCATAAATGTATCTATTAATGACCATTTTATTTTTATTATATAGATTTCTATCTCGTGCAAAAGGAATGTTTGTATTCAAATTATTAGTGTTCAAATCCAATGTTATCAAGTTAACTCGTTAGCTCTTATCAATTTAGGAGCATTACAATTTAAGTTGATCTAAATTCATGAAAGCTCCATGATGTTTGACACCTTGTTCAACTCAACATCCCTCACCCAACAATACTACAACAATAGTCTTATTTATTAAGTTGTGATATTTTTTATTATATGCATGTAATTATTTTCTATTGCAAAGTAATAAAATATGATTACTTCTTCTATTGGAAAATTACTCAACATATTTACTTTTTGATAGTAATACATCCAAATAGAGACTTAATATTTACAGGAGTAGTTATATGTAGCTTGGAAATAATACATAATAATTAGAATGAATATGAGTCAATATTTATATCATAATTTATAAGATTCATTCTTATTAAATTTATTTTATTAGTCCCTAATAATTAATAAATAATTCATTTTGATCCCTCGAAATAACGGTAGTCATTTAGGGACTAACGGTTGTCCAAAAATTGAAATTTTCAGTGACTCTCTTATCAATTTCTCAATATCAAGGACTACCTTGTCCCCCGCGAAAATTATCACGGAGAGCAAGTTGGATATTACTCTTGTTTAAAAGACAACTCTTCCGCTCGGCCCATCTCTACTGTTCAAATTGATTATTCATTATTTTAGTACAGTCGAAAGCAAACACATGTTATCATCTTCTGCCGTATCTGCACCATAATCACAAAAGCTCGTAGGATTTAACTACTTCTAGTTTGCAACATCCTAATTAAACTAATCTTTGTCTTAGGTAACACCACCCACTATAAACATCATCACTTTTTTCCTTTTTTATTTAATGGGAGGAAAATCACTTAAATCTGCGAGTAGGCTACAAGAGCTATCGCGGATTGTGTCATCTGCGAAACCCCAAAGGCCGAAACAAACGCAACCCAGATCCGCCACCGCCAAACAGGGTTCAATTAGGATCGAATCTCCGACGAAGGAGATTGTCGGAACGGAGAAGTGTCGGACACCACTCGCCACGGTGGTTGCCGATTGCGCAAAGCGGTGGTTCCATGAGACGCTCAAGGAGGCCAAGGCTGGTGACTCCGCCATGCAGGTTCTCGTTGGTCAAATGTATTACACTGGCTATGGTGTTCCCAGAAATCCTAAAAAGGTCAATTTTTTCCCTCTAGTTCATTTATGTGCAGTGGAATTTACTTTTTATCAATTGGTTCATTTAAGTAGTGTAGTTATCAGCACTTGTTTCTGTTATTAATCAATAATTATTCTATGCCAAAATAGTGTAATTGCTGACATTGAAAGTTGGAAATGAAGCTGTGAATGTGATAGAGTGCACAGAGTCCCCTTTTCATTGTATTACATTTTTTGTCAGATTGGTGTTATTATTATTTTAATTTATGAAAAGAATTCGTGAATTCAATTGCCTATTTTTGAATTTGATGTTGTGATTCCATTGTAAGGCTTCTGTGTCTTGCTCAATTGGGAATTAAGACACACTCCTGCAGTTCATTTGAATCTGTATGATATGTTTGCTATTCCCTGCACTTGGAACTTTTGGTTGCTGATTATGCTTTTGAAAACTTGGTTTGCAGGGACATGCTTGGATTAGTAAAGTATCTAGAATTCGAAGTTCAGTTTGGAAAGTAAGCGAAAAACATCCAGGTAATCCGTAACTTCTGTTAGATTAATAAATCATGACATTATATTTCCTGATTGATCTGAACTTTGTTGGCGTACAGGTTACAGAGTAAGTGATTCAGATTCATGTGAAGCAGAGAACCAAGCTAAATCTTATCAATAATTTGCAAGTATAGGGTAATGATTAGACTTCACTAATGCTATAGTTTAAAATTATAAACTTTATGAGATTAAATTTCAGGTCTATATAATAATATAGTGCATGGTAGATAATTGTCACTGTAGCTGGTAAATATTAGTTAAATCATTTTAACTGTCAAATATGATTGTTGTGCTTCTTTAGTTGTCTCTTCTTTTAAATATGGATGTTGCGTTGTTCATTTTCAGGAATTTGTTATGATAACTTAAACATAAAACATCAAGTATATATATATATATTGATAAAAGAAGAATTTCATTAAGAATGGGAAAGAAAAAGAGGTACAAGGGTGGAGGACAAGCAATCCTCTGTATTACAACATTAAGCTAAAAGAGACTACTTGTGAAACCTAACTTTTTTCCAATCTCTTAAATATCCGAGACAGAAAGACCCCTAAACAAATTATTAGCTTTACACCAGACAGATGCCAAATGCCTAATTTTATTCTATAATACTTCAATCTCTGAGAATCTATCATTGAAAGTTCGGGAATTGCATTCCAACCAAATGGTCCAGATAATGGCATGTATTTCACATTGCCATAAATTGTACCTTCCTTTTATTCCTGAAGCCCACAAAACTCATTAGCAAGAACTCATCTAAAGGTGCTGGACAAACCCAACATTCATGAAAAATGCTGAATAAATTATTCCATAATAACTGAACTGTGGGGCAATATAAAAAGAGATGTGACAAACATATTAGGAGATATAGCCTTATGTGGTCTTCGAACTTGCAAAATGTCATTAGTATAAATTCTGTTGAGCACAACTCTCCATATAAAAGATTTGACTTTACAGGGGGACTTAGACTTCTAGATGGGTTTGTCAAGGTGAAAAGTGTAGATCTTATTGTATAGCCTTTTTATGCCTTGAAGAGTAGATCCTGCATTGAGGCTAATTCTCTTGCTAATCATGACTACAAATGTTATTTGGTGATGCTGGACAATAAGTTCTAACTACCATGTAGTCTTTCTGTAATACCTGAAGCAAGATTGGTGCAGCTGCAAATGATAAAGAACAATGGTGATAACACAGATAGAGAACAAAGGAGATATATTGATATAGTGATAGACACAGAATACAAGGAGATGAGCATTATAGTAGCTCTACACTCCCAGCCAAATTCCTAAATTCAAGCCTACCTCTACTTCACTTAGCTACTACTATAATATCTACCTATAACAAAATCTGTAATCCCCTCCCTTCACTCCCTCTAACTTGCCAACTAGGCAAAGTTAGTTACAAAACCCACTCATGCCTTGCATGCCTCTCTCTCTCCCCACATAATTCCCAATTACAATTAACTCTTGCACTAGTAAACATGGATCTCTATCAATACTCCCTCCCTAAAAGACTCACCTTGTCCTCAAGGTGATGTGTGGAAAACAAGAACCATAGTGCTGAAGAAGGTTTTCCTCCCAGGTCCCAAATCTTGCGAAAGAGGAAGAAAGCATGGTTGTAGCATAGGAATCACCCGAGTCCCATAGCTCGAAGCCGCCTAGTTGTGGAAATCATGAAGTATGATGAAATCTCAATTTTCTCCTGCCTCTAATTCCTCTCATCAGCACCTAGCTTCACATCTTCCATCCCTAAGCAAGCAATCTGTCAACCCCTGCTATCCTGACTTGCCTACCCAAGTCATAGTGTCAAAATATCCAAAGAAGGGAACTAAATTTGCATAGTTGAATTGTCCCACAGGATCCCATGGGTTTGATGCCAGCCCTACCACTAGATGTAGCCAAGAGATCAACCCGAGACACCTTCTTGAATGATAATAATTCCAAGATCCCTATTGCAAAATGGCCCAAAGTATCAAATGGAAGGAGCACAACAAGTGGAGTGTTAGCCAAGTAGCCTCTAAATACTCAAGAGGAGGGTGGGGGGTTGAATTGAGTTCAAACTTCAAATGTATGCACTTGATAATTAAAAATTATTTTGTTTTACTTCCAAATGCACTAAGAATGTTGAGAGGAGATGATAATATTATGCAATATGTATCAAAGTAAAGGACTTAAAAATAAAGAGAGTAAGAGAGAAGAAATCAAACACAAAGATTTATAATGGTTCGGTCCCCAATTGACCTACATCTAGTTCCAAGACTCCTCTTGGTTTGTCCACTATTCTTTCTTCAATTTTACAATACACTACCTTGATTGCCAATGGGATCCCTCACCCTTACAACCAAGATATAACCCAAATTTTTTATTCTCAATTAATCACTCAAAGGCAAGGGATAATACACCCTTACAACAGAAGTGAATACAATAAGGATTACAAGAACTCTCTCAAATAGTGAATATACAACTTGAGTTTGACCACAAGAATTATGAAAACTTGAGAGAAAATAAGATTAGAAAGCTTTATAACTCGTTCTTATGCTTGAATGATTAGAACCCAATGCTATTTATAGAGTATGAACAGCCATATGCATGAACCATTATGTTTCTTCAAAAAAGGAATGTTTTCAGCACATTGTAATCGATTACACGATTTGGTAATCGATTACACTGCAGTTTCATGTAAATTTGAAATCTTTTAAATGTGATCGATTATAATTTCATTGTAATCGATTACAATGACTTGAAAACCAATTTTAAGAATTTAAAGACATTTCTAAACATATCAAAAAAGTTTTCATATGTATCAAAGTGGTCCCTATATTTCTTTCTCTGGTAAACCTTTAAACCTTTTGAAAACCGCTTCCTAACAAGTAGCTCTACACTCCCAGCCAAATTCCTAAATTCAAGCCTACCTATACTTCACTTAGCTACTACTACTATATATATCTATCCTATAACAGTTTCTGTAATCCCCTCCCTTCACTTCCTCTAACTTTCCAACTAGGAAAAGTTAGTTACAAAACCCACTCATGCCTTGCATGCCTCTCTCTCCCCATATAATTCCCAATTACAGTTAATTCTTGCACTAATAAACTTGGATCTCTATCACTGCATTTGTAGACTTTACATTTTAAGCACTTTTAGAAATCATTTTGTGGTGATCCTTTTGTAAGCTTTTCATATGGGTTAGTGCTAACTGACTTGCACCAAAGACACAGGAAATCAATGCCATTGCCCAGGCTCCTGAGCCCTCTCTGAGTTTTCCTCATTCTTGTCCCACATGACACTATCATCACTATCTTCTCTGACTGTATTTAGAGCAAACATAAGCTAGTTTCTATGTGATTCATATGTTGCAAAATCTCATTTCATGTGTTGTCTTTATTATTGCCAATGTTTGCTAAAACATTAACACAATGAAATCACCAAATGAATATATAACAAGATGGGAACAGTGTAGAATGTAGATTGCTATCAATTTGCAGTTGTAAGCAAGACTGTCATACAGAGCTGATTGCAGCGTGCTGAGCACACACTGAAATGATATCGAAACTGTATTGTATCTGCCTCAAGAAACGTGAACTATTTTGTCCAAGGATTGTATCGCCATGACAAATAATTGCTAGTGATAATTACTGCATAAAATCCGTGCTCAAACCAGAAGAATATTATCACTTTTAGATTTAGGGTGCATAATTGACAAGTTTGCAGGCTGTCATGGTGTATTTCTAATAGATCCGGATTCCGGATTAGGTTTACATCTACTTCTGCTATTGCCTTTTCTCATGTTACTACATCTCAGCTTTTCACATCATTCATCAATATGCTTATCTCTTGATAAAAAATATCGTTTCTGATCTTTTTTAACCCTTTCCTTACATGAGATTCTTCTTATTTTTGCAGTGACATGGTCACTCTCAACGACTTGGTACTTATTGGTGCTATTATATACAGCTGATTGTGGAGAAATAATGTTTTAACATTCAAGTAGATGTTTACATCCAAAATGAGTTGAAAAAAAAAAAAAGTGATAAAAGTAGTGAAATTCACATATTTTATGAAATAGATTTTTAGATGTTTGGAGATTGTGAATGTATAAATAGCATTACTTTTAATTTTATCTTGTAATGCAATAATGCATATTTCATTTCTTACATCACTCTTTGGTTCCATTTCTTTCAAGTTGTAATTATCCGTACTCCAATCTGTGTCCATTTCTAAATGTAATTGTAGTCATTGACGTGTTGGATTTTTTTCTTTTCAACAGAGTTGTATCCTTAGCTTTTTCTCCTTGTATATCTGTTGGGACTGAACTCAATGGCTGCGTTTATTTTTTCTGACTTTGGGGTCCTGGGTCAGAGTCAGGGAGTCAGTAAAAAATTGACACTGTCAAGTGTTTGGTGCGAGAGTCATAGTGACTCAGTGAACAAAATTGTCAATTTTTTGTTCACTTCAATTTTGGAGTCATTGTCTATTGCAGTGAGTCACTATGCACTGGTAGAGAGACACAAATATATGAGGATGTGTTCAGGGTCAATTTTGGAGTCACTGTGACTCTGACTCCTATAATACTGACTCTATGACTCCCTTGACTCTGACTCCTGAAAACAAACACTATCTATAAACATTACTCTCATCGTATGTGGTTTACTGCAAACATTCTGTGAATCTATCCAAGTAGATGGTCCAAATACATGTAATTTGTCAACACAATGATACTGCATTAATAAATGGAAAGGAACATTGTTCCCTGTTGTTTGAGTTTATGCGTTGAATTTTTTGCTGATAAACTTGATGTCATTAGCTTCTCTTCTGTCCTTTCTCCAATCCCATGGCTTCTCAGGATCTGGTAAAGCCCATAATCCAACTCGCCTCGCTCTAGCTTCACTTTCCCACTAGAACAAGAAACTGAATTAAGTTAGGACATAAGTTTTGTGAAAGTTATGTCATTTGAGTTATTTTATCTCGAATTTCATGTTGACTTGAATAAATAGTGTGAACCTCGTTGAAATGGGATTCACACAATTTACACTCAGTCAATGGTGAATATGATATAAGAGTAATGTTACATGTACACCATAAAATCAGCCACCAAGTCTAATAATTTAACATTTTAAAACTAGTAATCAAACTTTTATTATTATACATTAATCCAACATCTTTAAAAGTTGGATTACTAATTTCAAAATGTTGGATTATTATACTTGGTGACTGATAGTGGCTGATTTTGTAGTGTAAACAAAGCATTTCTTGTGATATAAGGTGGATATGATATGAGTTGACACAATTTGAGATAAAATAGTTCATATATCATTTTTCTTTGGTGAATGAGAAGGAAACATAAAGAGCATAGAATTAGCCAAACCGTTTTCAATTCTGGTCGTTTGTCATAGGCTGTGTAGTGCCAAGCTAAACCCTTCTTAAGCATCAACTCCTTATTATTATAAATAATTAAAAAAAATGAGAGAAACTTGTATAACATTAATAAAAATTGCATAGAACAAACCAAATAAAAATGTTAAATCATGTACCTGCACAAAAATGCCATTACAATAAACATCACCAACAGAACGACCATAGCGATCTTCTCCATAAACAAGGACCCTCAAAGATTTACCTTGAACAGCATATGTTAGTCCTTTTTTTGCTGCCTTTCCATATGGCATTGAACTTTCTGGTGCATCAATTCCCCTATTTTCTTCACACACTATATTAATTAATGGCTTCCATAACAGCTTAAAATTTATATAATTGCAATTGATATTGAAATTACCATTGTGGACATTGATAAATTAAATTATTTGTTTTATTTATAAAATTCAGATTAATTAAATGCTAAATTTTGAGTATAATGTTTGACCCAAATTATGTGATCCATATTGTTGTTGGGTTTTGATGATACTGAGGATATGATTTAGGTATTGTGTTATGAGTTTTTGCTGTGATGGATGACTTAGCTCATAAAATTAATTAACACAGAGAGAGACCATTCTCCTAACCCTTAAATAATTATTGTTGGCATTTTCCCATTAAGTGTCAATGAACACGTGTGTGTGTGAGTTGTTGTTGAGTGTTGTGTGTGCCTCTGTGAGAAAACAGAGAAACTCAAAAGGGAATAGGAGAAAAGGTTTTCTCTCTATAATCAATCAACCATCAAGAAAACTTGCAAGCAACAAAATGGAAGTCATGGATCACTCCATTGTCTCTTCAGTTTCAGGTAAGTATCAAGATCCATAAACATATGCTTTAATCAGTGTTAATAATATGAGAGTTTTATGTTCTGTGATTATTTATATTTATTTCAACAATTGATTGTTACCTTAGCCGAATTCGATACTTTCTAGCAAGGATTTCCTCGTTTTGAACATTAACCACCCTAATTCATAAAACAATCAGAAAGCATCAAACAAATATATTGTGGTTAGAAACATAAACATTTGCAACTTTCAGAAAGGATGCTACTGTGGATGGAAATTACACATGCCTTGATCATGTGCACATTTTTATTGTCGATAAAATATCATGTTATGTGAGAAATCAATAGTGAAGATATGCACTTGATCAAATATAATATAGTGCAATTTGCACATGAGAAATTGAGAATACACTCAACAAAGTATAACAAATAAACCAACCGATATCCTGAATCAACAATCTGTTTGTGAAATGCATCTGCTTCTGCATGGTTCCCTCGATCGCAGGCTTCTGATCTTTGCACGGCCGCTTTGTGCACGTTGCCGGGGACACATGATGATTCCCTCGGATCTGCTGTGCTAACATACACTGTTATAGTGTCTCCATCTGCCACTCCACTTGCCTCAACCTGAATGACAAGTACCAAGTTTTTCAGCATGAATTTTACAGAGTTTTATGGAGCAAAGAGAAATGTTATTCTTACCGGCAAGGTGTGCATTTCAAATTTTACTCCACGGGGCAATGAAGAAGGGGTTTTGACTTTGACTTTAACAAGGGTATGTAGTCTAGGAAGATCATAGAATGCCAACAATCCCTGTGAAAAGTGGTTTCAAAGATGCAAAGATGAGAAGAATTGGTAGAGAGAAAGTGAGCTTGAAGGGAATATTGTTGTATTGATGAGAATAAGCTCGTAACAACTTAAGTGTTAAGATCTGTAAAACATAATCAAGCAAGCTTCTGATACAAGATAGATAGATAAAATGATAGAAATGCCATCTAACAGCAGAGGGTTAGGACTAAATCTGTTATCAGTGACTAACAGAATTAACAGAAAATGAAATTAACTAACTAAAAAAAGCTAATATAAAAGGTAGAGTGATGCTAAATGTACAATAAAAAATCAGCCAAATCAGTCAATAAATGAGATTTTGGGTCATAATTACTCAGCACATTACAATTTTAATGATTATTTGGTTCAAAATTAAAGCCAAAATAGGCTAATTGGCTGTATTAGCTGGTTTTTCATTGTACACTTAGCATTATTGATAAAGGGTAAGATGGATAAGTACTAAGAAAAA